>CM041777.1:428576689-429176689 GCA_023374045.1 Limonium bicolor | reverse complement strand
CTCAAAACCCATTTCTAAGACAATTTTTCAAAAATGTGCTTTAACACTCCTTAAAGCTCATTTTGTGTTTTAACTTGTTTTCAAGCTTGGTTTTCTATGGTAATTGATTTAACATGTTCATTAACATGTAAATAAGGTCTTGGTTGGCTCTTAGAGTGTAAACCAAGGTTATCCCAAGCTTAGAGCACATTTTTGCTCTAATTGCCTTTATGGTATTTTATAGTGTTTTCTATGGTTTAAATTGTTCACTAATGTTTCTAAGGCACTTTTTAGCCTTATTATACCATATTTCTGTATTTAAACAACATATAATGGTTTGGGGTATTTCAATCTACCCGCAATTTCACTCTTAGAACACAAGGATCACTTATTAAAACAACACTTCCATACAAACATTCTTTACATGACATCGGACACAAAGTCCCGGTAACAAAACATCATTTAGACACTGAGGTCTACAACACCGCAACATAGGCAATGCACTACAACGCATGCAGAACATACATAACCGAAACGGCTCTACCCCCCTTAAAATAGGGGTACGCCCTGTACCTTATACATACAAATACTAAGAAGTAAACAACGACGGGTACTTCGCCTTCATCTTATCTTCCAGATCCCAAGTGGCCTCCTCGACGTCCTGGTTAGACCAGAGGACCTTCACCGGTCTTACAGACTTATGGTGAGTGTCTCGAGTCTTGATGTCCAGAATCCGTACTGGAGTCTCCACTGATTGCATGGTCGGCTCTAACGTTAGACCTTCAGGCTGAAGTACATGAGACGGATGAGACATATATTTCTTCATCTGGGACACATGAAATACATCATGTACCTTGCCCAGCTCAGCAGGTAAATCTAGCCTGCAAGCTACCGGGCCTATCCGCTCCGTCACAACATAAGGCCCTACATATTTCGGGCTCAACTTGCCTTTCTGGCCAAAACGAAACACTCCCTTCATGGGGGAAACTCTAAGGAACACCTGATCGCCCACGGCAAACTCCAGGTCACGTCTGCGCACATCGGCGTATGATTTCTGCCTATCCTGAGCTGCCTTCATGTTAGCTCGGATCTGACGTACTTCTGCTTGTACTTGTTCCAGGTACTCTGGTCCTATAATGACCGTCTCACTCGACTCATCCCAGCATAATGGCGTGCGGCATGGTCTACCGTACAAATCCTGGAAGGGAGACATCTTGATTGAAGCATGGTAACTGTTGTTGTAGCTAAACTCAATCAGATGTAACTTATCAATCCAGCTGGTCTGAAAGTCAAGTGCACATGCATGTAACATATCCTCAAGTGTCTGGATGGTGCACTCACTCTGACCATCTGTCTGTGGGTGGAACGCTGTACTTAGCTTCAGCTCGGTACCAAGCGCTTCTCGTGTAGTTCTCCAGTATCTCTAGAGGAATATGGTATCCCTATCAGACATGATAGTCTTCGGTACCCCATGGTGCCGTACAATCTTTCGGTCGAAGAGCTCTGCTAGCCTCGCCACTTTCCAGGTGTCCTTCATCGGTATGAATCGGGCCACCTTGGTCAGTCGGTCAACAACGACCCAAATCATATTCAGACCTCCCCTTGTAGGCGGAAGCCCTACTACGAAGTCCATGGAGATATCATAAAACTTCCACTCAGGCACTAGCATTGGCTGTACCATACCACCAGCCCGTCGGTGCTCAAACTTGACTTTCTAACAAGTGAGACACCTCACAACATAATCATTCACATCCTCTTTCATACCAGTCCACCAAAAATAACATTTCATGTCCCTATACATCTTTGAAGCTCCGGGGTGAATCGAAGTCGTAGAATAGTGGGATTCACTCAGTATGCGCTCTTTTAGCTCAACGCTACTCCTCGGAATACACAGTCGGCCATTCAGCCTAATCAGGTCGTCATCGTGGAGTCGGAAATCATATTTCTGACCCTCGAATGTGCCATTAATAAGCTTCTGCCTGATCTCTAACATATACTGATCCGTCATCTGAGCTCTCCGCACCTCTTCAACCAAGCTAGAATGAGAGACTAGCGAATGGAGAGAGTGTGCTCGGCGACTCAGTGTGTCAGCTACCACATTTGCCTTACCCTCTGTATACTGCAGGTTGATGTCGTAATCGTTCAGAAACTCGACCCACCTTCTTTGTCTCATGTTCAACTCTTTCTGAGTGAACAAGTACTTCAAACTCTTATGGTCGGAATAGATTGTCACATTTACCTCATACAAATGATGTCACCATATCTTCAAAGCGAAGACAATGGCACCCAATTGTAAGTCATGGTTAGGGTAGTTATCTTCGTGCTTCTTCAGCTGTCGGGAGGCGTATGCTACGACCTTACCGTGTTGCATCAATACACAACCCATACCTCTTCCGGATGCGTCACAGTAGACCACAAAACCATCTGTACCGTCTGGTATAGTCAGGACTGGTGCAGATGTCAGAGCATCCTTGAGCCTCTGAAAAGAACTCTCACAGTCGACTGTCCACTCGAATGGTGCATCCTTCTTCATCAAGGAAGTCATCGGCTTCGAGACACTGGAGAAGTCCTTTACAAACCTCCTGTAATATCCTGCCAGACCAAGGAAGCTCCGGATGTTGGTAACTGTCTTCGGCCTAGGCCAGGTGCGCACTGCATCTATCTTGGACGGATCAACAGTGATCCCAGCCTCGGAAATAACATGACCAAGGAATGAAACTTGGTTCAACCAGAATTCACACTTAGAGAATTTGGCATACAACTGATTCTGTCTCAATGTCTGCAACACCCTTCTCAGGTGGCTTTCATGCTCACCTTTCGATTTCGAATACACAAGGATATCGTCGATGAAGACTACTACCGACTTGTCCAACTGATCTCTGAACAAGCGGTTCATTAAATCCATAAACTTGGCTGGTGCATTGGATAACCCAAACGGCATGACTGTAAACTCAAAATGACTGTATCTGGTTCGGAATGCGGTCTTCTCAATCTCGACCTCTCAAATAGCAATCTGATGGTAGCCGGATCGTAAGTCGATCTTGGAGAACACTGATGCTCCTTTCAACTGGTCAAATAAGTCATCGATTCGGGGTAAAGGATAACGGTTCTTCACCGTAACTGCATTCTTCTTGAAGAGGACCGGCGCTCCCCATGGTGAAACGCTCGGGCGAATAAATCCCTTGTCGAGTAGGTCTCTCAGCTGCTCCTTGAGCTCTGTCATTTCGGCTGGAGCCATACGGTAGGGCGCCTTCGCTATTGGTCCGGTTCCCGGCACCAATTCAATCTCAAACTCAACTTCCCGTGCGGGCGGCATGCCCGACAGTTCCTTTGGAAAAACATCAGGAAACTCCGACACTACCGGCACATTTGGGCTAAACTTTGGATCTCTCTCTATGTCCTGGACATAGTAGAGGTATACATCACTCCCCTTTCGTAACTCCCGGTACATATACATAGCGGAGATAAGCTGAGTCAAAGGCTCCCTGGGCCTCTGGCGGTATGAGATCAGTTGATCGGAAACTCTTCACCCCTGATTTGCACAATAGCGCCTTGGTGATAGTGGGTACACTTGATCCACTCTTTCGACGGGAGAGTGACTAGGAAGTCAGGCATCTCTTCTCCGTCTAACCCCAGCCTCTTCGCAAATGAAAGCGAAACAAATGTGTGTGAGGCTCCAGAGTCGAACAAGATCGAAGCACCCACGCCATTAACTAGAAAGGTACCGGTGAGGATAGTGCCACTTCTGCCGGCTTCTGCCTCATTACACACTCCCAGTATACCTCCCTTCCCGAATGCACATCCTAATACAGTTCACAAACTCGTAAGTATATTGGAACAACACGGTTGATATACTCCAAAACACGCCTCTTATTCATTAACATACTTTTTACACCACAAGTCGGTTTACACTGTCAACATAACTACCATATACGTAACATCCTTAACATACAACTGGCTTCATCTATTACATGGTTACACAAGGCCTAAAACTGCCGAAATGTCCAATTTAAATGTCCTGGTTTCATGTGTGTGGTATTAATTACTGTCGAAGGTGCGGTATTCGGTTTGATCTTCTTGATACCGTGATATAACATCCTTGACTGCCCACCCATGATTAACACATTACCTGACTTCAACACTAACTTCTTTGCGAGATCAGCACGCTTCTACTCGCCATACACAAACACCGCGGTATCACCAATGGACCAAGACATTACGGGTACTCCCTTACTTAGAGACTCGGGTGTTTCGTCCTTATCTTGGTGTAGACCTAACCGTCCACCTTTCTGGTAGAAGTTCACAATACACAAATCTGCTTTAACACTCAGAATTGGATCCGATTCAACTTGCTGAGCAATTCCCACGGCGTGGTTAACGACCGCAAGGAACTCCTCAGGTACTCTCGGTAGTGTTGCTCCGTCTTCAGCTCGTTCATCCTGATATGTCTTGGTGTAAGGGTTTCAGTCCTTACCCATGCACATTATCTTCAATTTGATCTTCGATCCATTCGGGTATTCAGGTGTGTAGAAACCTTCAGGTGTTGCTCCCAGTTTGTCGCATCATCGGATGATGTGGATTTGTGCTTCGGGTGTCAGGTATCCATTTAATAATATCATACCTGGCTGGATGACCTGACATTGCTCCATTGGGAAATCGGTGATGCTGATGGTGGTTTCTTCAGGGTTTGGCGTGGGTGGGATTGGATAACAAATATTGAAGGTTCCTAAAGTTTAGAATTATCTAACTTAGGAAAATTATACATTATACTTTAAATTTTCACTCACATGGTTATTCTTTTAGACTTGCTAACACTCATGCATGAAATGCAGTAAGCAGTCAATTATTTCACTCATTGGTTAAGGTAGTACCTGGTCTAGAAGAGGGTCCTACAGCCTTAGACCGGTCCACCACATTCAGGGCGACATTGCCGGATCCCGACCCCTTCCCCTTCTGGGAGTTTGTGTTTCCCTGAGCTGAGGATGGCTGGTGAGTCGCCTTCGAGCCTTCAGTGGTCGCGACAGCCTTACCCTTTCCTTGCCACTTCGGCTTATAGTTTCTGCCATTGGGGTTGTGGTAGCACTCGTAGTCGCGGTGCCCCATCTTCTGGCAGTAACGACACTGCACATCGTTTCCCTTGCAGTCCTTGCCGGGGTGGTCTCCGTTGCACCACTTACCGTAATAGTGGCACTCCGGTCCAGAGCCCGTGCTAGCTGCTATAACATTACACTATCAGTACACACTTCATAACACATCAACACACATTTGAACTTGGTTTACAGATTCGGTAGTTTCCCTTGGGCTGGTGAGAGCGTAGGGGCTTTGCCGCGTAGGCATACGTGAGCTGCAGTGGCTCCTCAGCAGTGGTGGTCTGGGCTTGGCCTTTGCCACCCTGTTGCTTGCCCTTCTGGAATTGGGGATAAGGTTTCTTATTCTTTCCTCCCCCGTACCCTTGGGTAACCTGACCCTCACTCCAAGCCTTGCGCTTATGCGTATTCTCCTCGTCCCTCAGACGGACGGTGATCTCTACTATTGCAGCGGCATGATAGCACTCCTATATTTAGGGTGTTAGTTATGCCCCGCAAATCAACTCATAATCACATTCACACATTATACATACTGATTCACATCACACTGTTGTTCCATTACCTGCAAGGTAGTATATCCAGTTGGCCCCATTCCGTAGCGTAGGTGGTAGCAGGTGGATAAGGCCGATGAAGGCGGTATAGTACTCGTCTACCGACATCTTATCCCCCTGCCTCAGGCTGTCCAGCTCAAGCCGCTTCACCTCTTGCACATGTATCAGGTAGTACTTGGCTCACAGCAGAGCCGTGTACTCCCTCCACTGAAAGGTAGGATCAGCAACTCTGCCCTCCCGTACTAGCTTCCACCAACTTTGTGTCGAACCCTTCAGGTAGTAAGCGGCAAGATGGACCTTGACTTCAGCAGGCACATTCAAGGTCTCGTAGGCGGTCTCCATCTCGGAGATGTACGCCTCCAACATACTAAGGTCGGCCTCCCCACTAAACGATGGTGGTCTCAGGTCTGCCAACGCCATGACCCAGTTGGTCTCTCGTGGCGGTGGCGGTGGTGGTTGAACTTCGGGCTGTTGTCCCTGCTGCATCGCAGATACCAACTGCGGGGCCATCTGGGCTACGGCGGCCGTTACAACGTCGGCCATGACTTGTGCCGTAGTATTTTCTCCCTGGTTCCCGGTTTCACCAAAGCCGCACCCGCGGCCTCTACCACGTGGTCTACCTGACATCTGAATTCACACGAACATTCATTAGCATTGCGCTTTCAAACTTATCGGGCCCAACAGTTGTAACATCTTCTCGACAATAAGGTATTTCCACACTTAGTTAGTGGTTAACCTTTCCATAACTGCTCACTTTAATAACTATTTCTATATTTCCTAACTCGGTATATTCCTAAGCTCGGTATTCTAGTCATCAAAGCGATACTTCGCTCTGATACCACTTTTTGTAACACCCCTACTCTAACTTAAACAACAATCGAATCGCAGCGGAAATATTTAATAACTTAACATGGACTAAACGGGTTTGGTGTTACACGCCGTTAGCCACCCACGTGGCTAACAAGGCAGAATACATACAAAAGGTATCGGTCTAACGAACAGACTCCCGAGCATAAGTACTAAACTTTAAATGCAACAACATTACCAAGTATTAATATTTACATCCATAACTGTATAACTGTCCACCCATAATATACCACCACGGGAGCACAGGCGCATCCCAGGTCCAAACATCCCAAAATCATCAAAAGTATTTCATAAAACCTAGAATCTAGAGCCACTCCGCCTCTTAGATCCTCATTCTGCAACATAGGAAATACAATATGGTGCCCCAAAGGGGCTCAGCAACTCATGGCTAGTATGGCTAACGTGCAGCCCATCGACTACCGGGATACACGCAACCAATTGTCATGATAACATGGCATTGATTATTAACCCATAGGTGTGTCGGATATAGTAATCCAAGCACACCGAACATAGTATGCCCCTATGGCCCGACGTGAGTCAGTAAAATAGCCTTGGATAAGCTAAAGGGAAGGTTGAGAACCAAAAAGGGAAAACAACCATAACATACAGAGAAAATCGAACCGGTTATGATATCAACCCCCATACTGCACATGCGTGGCCGGAACACTTCGGACTCCTCACTCCCCCTGTTAGTACTTGTTGGAAGTCCCATTATTGAAACTTAATAAGTTAATTCACAAGCAAGTGTTTAGGTCTAGTTAGACACACACAAGGGAGATGAGACATACCTTACCAACACAATAATATTGACAACGGTAAACTCATTTCATGAATTAAGTCTCACAAGGTCATAAACACATAGAAAAACAAACAACACACAAGCCGGTGTAAACCGGTAGGCAACAGACTGCAAGAAAACCATACCTTAGTCCCTGCTTCGACTGGTTTCCACCATAGGAAACTCCTATACACATTTAGTAATGTCGGTTAATTGCCGTACTTAACTTTGGTTAACTTACAACTTCATTTTTCTTACTTATTTTACTCCCACACTTGGTTACAAATTTTCATCTTTTTAATTGTCATTATAACACACCTAACATGTCTTAAACAACCTCATAACACCTTTACTGACTAATCACCATCATTAGCCATCATTTTCTAACCTTAAACTAAGATTTTTAAGTGGTCCGGGACTTGGTCCTTATTTAAGGTCCCGGAACTACACTTAACTAAACTCTCGGATGCTTTTAATGTAGTGGTCCGGGACTTCATACTGGTCTTAAGTCCCGGACCAACATTGGCTAGGAATCCTCAGGGGTAATTCATAGGGTGGTCCGGGTCTTAGCACAAGACCGAAGTCCCGGACCAGAATGGTGAATGTTCTCTCGGCTGATTTTTGTGCATGGTCCCGGACATCATCATGGACTTAGGTCCCGGACCACTGCAACAGAACCTAGAAATTAGCATTTTTCAACCCTTGTTTCATCTATTCTCTTCATCCATTGTCTACCCAAGCTTCCCATATGATCTTAGGCATATTCTAATACTTAAATATCACCTCAAACTTGTCAAATTCCTTTTTCCAACTTGCTACTCAGTTTCTTACACAACTCTTCAACACTTGTGATATTCTTTTCCTTAATTTTCTAAGTGGTAGTTTTTATGCCTACAATACTAACTAACCAAAATGTTACCTTAGTTATACTACCACTACTCCTTAAGCATTATTTCAGCCAAGCACCTCCATTATGCAAGTTCTTTCTACTCTCCTCCAAATCACACTTAAACTTTCACAAACATAGTTCCTTCTCTTGTTCAACAATTGTCACTAGTCTTAACTACTTTCCACCATGACTTTGATGTATCATCATCACCTAAAGAACACTAGATTCCTCAAGACAATGCCCATGTATTTTTAACGCATAGAACACCTCAATACCCTTCCTTTCACAAGCTTAAACCAATAAAAATCCTAGTACAACCTCGGTCACTAAACATCATTTAAACACATAAACTTCTTGTTTTCAACCCAATTTTGACATAGTTTTGTTAGTATTTCCTTACACCCAAAACACAAGGTTTACCACCTTTAAACACTTAAGAACATTTATTCACATAAAAATGTTCTTTACACACATCTTAGCCTTAAACTACACTATATCACAATATAGTGCATAATTTAAATTGCTTGGCACTTAGGCCCTTAAATTGCATGGCTCTTAGGCCCTTAAATTGCATAAACCATAAACACTGAATTTCCCACATTATATTTGCCTTTGACCTGCAATAACACACATCTTTTCATATACCTTTAATAGCCTCTTTGAGGATAGTTTTCTAGCTCATTTACCATTGGCTCCTTAGATTGTTTATTAAGCATTTTAGAGCTCAATTTTCCTAAGGCACATTAGGTTAGGTTATTTACCTCTTTTGCTTCCAAACTTCTTTCTAGTTTCCTTGGATTGAAAATTAGCAAGGAACTTGATCACTTGTCAACCTTCTATCCATACACAAGTGAAGATAATGAGCATTAAGCTTCATGCATATACTCATTAATAAACCTTAGGTTATACAATGTTTCAAAACACATAAATGAATGTTTTACCTTAGAATTGAATGGGAATTGGATTAAGTAGCAAGAGAGGACTCCACCTAGTCCTTTGAAGATTGGAATGAGCTATGAATGAGCAAAAGAAAACACCATGAAGAAGGTGATTTCGGTCACATATGAAAACAAGAGGAAATGAAGTTTTTCTTTGAGTTTCCTTACCTTGAAGCAAAGGAGAACAATGAGATGTAAAAAGATGAGTTCAAGCTCCTTCCATGGTGATTCCTCTTGGCACCGAAATGAAGGTTTTGGAGATTGAAAAGACAAGATTGTAGAGCTTGATCAAACTAAGAGAATGGTGGTCTTGGAATTAATTTTGGAGCATGGAACTAGGAGATATAAGCAATCAAAGATGGAGTATGTGTGTGGACTGTAGCAAAACTGAGAATGAGAAGGGAGGAAAGGTTGGAGATGGTGGGAAATGAGAAAGGAAGAAGAGAATGAAGAGAGAGGTAAGTTTTTGAAAGATATTTAAGCTTAAAGGTGAATAGTGAATTTACATGCTTTTCCCTTCTTTCTTTATTTAACAAGCTAAGTGTGGTGATTCGCACTTAAAAACCGGCCTCCTTAGTCAAATGAGGTATTATATGGTCTTTTTTGACCAACCAATTGACTTACATTGACCAATGTCTTAAACTAGCACTATTTGGTTACTATTCACTAACCAAGGCACATAATTGTGAAATTTTTGATTTCCCATTGATTTAGACTTCCTAATGTGATACTAAGTAGTACACATGTTAATTAAAGAGTAATGATGGACATTTAGCCACTCAAAACCATTTCTAAGACAATTTTTCAAAAATGTGCTTTAACACTCCTTAAAGCTCATTTTGTGTTTTAACTTGTTTTCAAGCTTGGTTTTCTTTGGTAATTGATTTAACATGTTCATTAACATGTAAATAAGGTCTTGGTAGGCTCTTAGAGTGTAAACCAAGGTTATCCCAAGCTTAGAGCACATTTTGCTCTAATTGCCTTTATGGTATTTTATAGTGTTTTCTATGGTTTAAATTGTTCACTAATGTTTCTAAGGCACTTTTTAGCCTTATTATACCATATTTATGTATTTAAACAACATATAAAGGTTTGGGGCATTTCAATGAACTGTCCAACCGTATCTCGTCAGGACAATAACATAACTTGTTCTATTCTGGAAGTCTTGGCATGTGTCCGGATCTTTTGGCATTCGTGCAAACTTGCAGGTTCGGACAAAACTTCAGTGGGACCTAGGTTATTCATTTTAGGTTCGTTTTGCTCATCGTTTGATGTGTTCGAATCCGTATGAGAAAATCTATGCATTCCCTAGACTATTCCCTGCATTAGACACATAAAATGTATTAGTTTACATCAAAACATAAATATAAGGAAAAGCATATGATAAGTGAGAAAAATGACATGAATTGTTTTGATTATAGGAAGAATTAAAGCCCTAAAAGTAGATGTATTTCGCACTTATCAATTTACAACCTAGTTTTCAACACTTGAAGTTACACATAATAGCTCTGTCTAACTCCTACACTCAAATTTCTAAATGTTGATCAATATTGTGTATGCAAAATTTGTGTAAAAAAAATGCTCTAGAAGTAGAATGAATCTTTAGGCATAAAAGAACTATCTTAAACTTGAAAGCAATCTCTCTCTAAGTGAAATCTCTCTCTATGTGACTCCTAGATAATGAATATTCATGTAAGTGCATCATCTTCTACAAAAAATTCTACTGGCTTTAGTACATTCACAAACTCAAATAACTTCTATGAGGTAAGTGGTGGTGTCCCTTGATGCTAATACTCTACAATCTTTATTCTGTATAAGTCTTGGAATAATTTCTTTGACTTTATTCTTAACTGCTTTATGGTTAGACTCAGTCAATGGATGCAGTTGTACTCTATGCTCTATACTTTGATCGTGCCTTTATCTTTGTAGAGGTAGACGCTGTTGTTACTGGACTCGTTACATGCTTATATTTCTTTTCTCTGATTTCAGAGCTGGAGTTTGTCACCCGGCTGACTCATTGAGGTTGTCATCATCTGCAAAACAAGGTTCCAAAAAATTCCCCCTTTTTACTGATGATGACAAACTCTATGTATCATGCGGCAGTACCTGTGAGACAAGACAATCCAAAAAAAAATACAAAGTAGAGGAGCGGACTCTGTCTTGGTTCCGTCTCAAATCAAGTAGTAGTAAACCTGAAACTCATCATGCATAAGCACAAGAGATGCGTTTACAGATTAGGAAAATAGCAAGTTAAATAGTAGTTTAAACTAAGGTGCAACTAAACAAAAGAAATCAGTAAAAGTAAATCCAACTAAGGCCTTTAAGAGGCACTCCTAGTCATAAAAGAGAGCAACCCGCATCAGACCAACCGCAGGATATACTGCTCCCCCTTTTGGAAACATAAGGAAAGGGTGGGAGAGTCTATCAAATGACAAAAGTGCAATCACTCTGAACATCTAAAGAGCAACAATTTATGTCAATCCAAAAGTAGTAAAATATTCTAGAATCTAGGATATGAAGAGGGTGTCGAGCCAAGTTATGAGCTCACCTATTCACGCCATCATCACCCGCAACCTCTATAGAAGTCTTAGACTCCTTGTCCATGTCTCCTTCTACGGTTGCGTCAGTAAGTGCCCTAGGGGAGTTCCTCATGATTTCCGCCAGAAGGTGTTTGACCCTGTCTTCATGTTTCTGTGATCAAGATTTAGCGTGTTAATTAAAAGATCCAACTTGGAGTTCAAGTTTCGCATTGCATCCTCTACATCTTCTATATTTTCAGTCATTGACTTTATTTCAGTAGAAGGAGCAGGGGTAGTGGAGACTCGCTTTTGCTAAAGGTGAAAGGATTGGAGCTAGATGTGTTTTGGAATGATGTAGTCTCATTGTATAGTGGTTGGCCAAGGATGTATGTGTCAAGCACAGGACATGAGTGAGAGGTTAAGGGGTTTCTAGAAGTGGGATAATATCTTTGGAATCCAAAGGTTGTAGCCAAGAAAGTGTACAGAAGTAGAGATGGACATGGAAATGTGGTTTAGAGTAAGATATGGAAAGTTTATGGGCTTTTGTGGAGTAAACAATACATAAGACCAAGGGGTAATGGACTCACAAACTAGTTTCCTTTCTTTCTAGGGACAATTTTGTTTAGGGAAAATTACGTGCCCCACCCATGACATTTGGCGAAATTACACACTCCACCCACATGGTTTCAAAAATTACTTTCTCCACCCATGTGGTTTCCCCCGTTTTACATGCAACAACTTTTCTAATTTTTGTTCAATTCAAAAGATGCTTAAACATTGTCCAAAATTGATGAAACTTTACATGGATGATGCTAAATTGATATATTTTAATATTATGTCAAATTTGAAGTTTTTTAAGCTTAAATGTGACATGTGGGACCTAATGAAACATGTGACATGTTCATTGGGCCCCACATGTCACATTTAAGCTTAAAAACTTTAGATTTCTCACTGAACTAAAATATAACACTTTAGCATCACTCATATAATGTTTCATCAATTTTGGACAACGTTTAAGCATCTTTTGAATTGAATAAAAATTAGAAAGGTTGCTCGATGTAAAATGAGGGAAACCACATGGATGGGGAAAGTAATTTTTGAAACCACGTGGGTGAAGTGTGGAATTTCTCCAAACGTCATTAGTAGGACATGTAATTTTCCCTTTTTTATTACAATTTTGTGTAGCATCTAGTGACAGAGGAAAAAGAGGGTCTCTCTACAGAGTACCATATTCGACCATTTGGTAAGAAGAATTCATAAACCTCTTGTGTTAAATCTAGGTCAACAAAAATAGTTCGGTCATAGAGATATAAGCTAGAGTCAGGTATGTCAAGATCATAGCAAGAGTAGTTGAATCTAGAATTAGGGGGTTGCCACGAACCTTAGTGATTAGTTTTCCCTTTCTAATAACACAACCTTGGTAAAAAAAATCATGGTACTCATCCTCTTAATATTCCTTAATGTCTACAAATAGATGTAGCCATTTTTGACACTTGAGTATATCCAAAAAAATTGTACAGCCCCATAGATTGAAGCCAAGATAGATAAATAAGTTTATATTTTACCAGTCCATGACTCGACATTGTTGTCTGATGGGAGAGCATACAAGTCACAGACTATGTCAATTAGTCCGATATTAGTAGGTGGAGGCACTAGTTCTGATCAGGGTCAAAGTCTTTTTTTGTTGGAAGTGATAGTTGTATCCAACTATCCTCCAATGAAGGAGAGAGTACCACTTTTCGTTTCTTTTAGCTTTGGAGCTACTGGTGCGACAACAAAGTGGTACTGGAAGGAGGAGTATGTGAGGGTGCAAATGCTTAGAGAGTGGCCTTGCCTCTAGGATGAAGGTTTCTAGTAGATTAAAGAAGGTGATAGGCAAGAACTTGGGCTTTTCTGGATTTCTTTAGAGTTAGGGCCAGGGATTGTGAACTGGTTGTGTAAGCCTCGGTTTTTGAACCTTATCCTATATTGATTCGGGTTGATTATGATCTAATTTGGTTCTAGTCCACCAATAACCGAAGTTTAGTAACTATGTTATAAAACAATAGTTATTAAAACTGAAGCTAGCTCACTTGAACCTATTACGAGTCGCCACCTAATTTTAACCTTTGGTAAATAAGGAAAAGTTAGAGATTGGGTCCGGGGGCTTGGTGTATAACTTATCTGGGTTCAATTCACTTTCACTACCCACTAAGTTATTTTTCCTCTACTTATGCAATTTACGTCTTATTATAAAGTCGGTTTAACCTAAGTGCGTGGCTTTCTGAGTTTTTGGGTTTTTTAACCTTTTTTGACAGAAAATTAAAGTGGAAACTAAAATACTTAAACTACGGTTTTGGGAGCCGAATTTGGTAAAATGTTAAAATGTCCATGGCCACGGACCCTAACTAAACTAGTTGAACAGTAGAAAAAAAAATTAAAAGAGTTCGGGGCCACAGACAGGGTGTCCAGAAGCCCGGACATGTTATGAAATACCCTAAAGTGTAAAAATAAAATTATCCCGCCACCGTCTAGGGGTTTCCGCAGTTACGTATTGGGTGTCTAGAACCCCAGACGTGGCATCTACGGGTACAAACACCCTCGAATGGCGGTGTTCAGGTGTTTTTTGGTGGTGTTTCCCGCTTAAAATTTATTGGTGAGTAGTCTGCAAGATTTTAAGCACATTAGTAATTGGAAGACTACAATTTTACATTAAATTTAAAGTGAAACTTAATCAACAAGTAAAAAGGATAGAAACAAAATCAAACTTTAATTTAGACGCCGGGAAAAGATGATTCGATCAAAAAATTGATCTGAGAGTGTATTAGAAAATTTGATTCCAAACCTATTTTGCCTGCGGGAATTAGGAGTTCCTTCACGTCGGAATTAGTCGGTGGCTTTTGTGACAACACACTTGAAATGATTTTGACCCGAGCTTCTGACCCTTTGTTGTCGACTGTGTTCATCATGTTTTTATGGTGATGTTGCGGGTTTTTAAGGTTTACATTGATGGTGGGAGTTAAGAAACTCGGTTTTTATGAATTTTGAGAGAGTTTCGGAATGAATTTGAGGCTCAGAAGTGCAAAAACTTGGGATATTGAGTTGTCCCTATCTTTCCTCAATTTGTAGGGTTTGTGGATCTATATTAAGTCAGTATGAAAGATATCTTATATAGACATCGAAAAAGATAAAGTATTCTCGGTAAAGGAGCTAAGTTTACTGGTATTTGGTAGGTCTGTTCATGAGATTTCACCAGTATGTAAAGGAGGGTATTTCTGATTTTCCCAAGCAACAAATAGATTTTTTTTGGATAAAGAAAAAGTTTTAAAATCAAATTTTCACCAGATCTGTTTAGAAATTAAAAGAAAAATGTCATCCGTTCTCATGTGTTAAAATTTAAAAATGTTTTGACTTGATTTGATCCATTTTCAGAAGAGAGAAAGTTACTTGATGACTCGTATTTTCTCTTATTTTTAGGCATTGGGTTTCGAATAAAATTTGCTATGCTTTTGACCATGGATGGGCTAATAACCAGATTACAAATTTTATTAAATAGGTTGAAGCCTTTTCTTTTGATTTTTCAAGAATTTGGGACTTTATTTAATAAAAGTTAGCTTAAATACGTATTAAAAGCTAATTTTTCAGAATTAAATTCCGTGAAAATTATGAAAATGCCCCTCGTTATGATTTAGATGTTACAATCGTTCTGAGATGTGTAAGTTTACCATGCTAGGATAGAAGATTCCGAAAACGTCCTAATCAACTCGGGATTCCGCGTCTTTTGACCATTATACCCTTCTTGGCATTTGTGTCTTACGGGACCTTTTCCGAGGGTCTAAATTTTAGGTATAACAGATTGCCTCCCATCAACTAGACTTTGTATTCAAGCTGAAAAGACTAGTACATGCTTGAGTGATACCCCAAAAATTTGCCCAACCTTAGGGATTTTGCTCTTCTTCTTTGATTTCTGTTGAAAATTCATGGATTGTGCCGTGCTATTCTTAGGCGCTGGGTACCTAAGGGAGAACTATGAGATTGTTGGGCTATTCTGAGGCGCCAATTACCTTAAATGTGAAGAGGGAATTGAACTAAGGACGAATAAACTAACCGAGCATCTAAGGTGTCAAAAATCTGAAAATGAATAAACTACACCGAGCATCTAAGGCATCTGGAACCTGAAAGTGAATAAACTACACCGGGCGTCTAAGGTGTCAGAAACCTGAAAGTGTATAAACTACGTCTAAGGTGTCAGAATGAAAGTGGATGAATTACGCTGAGCATCAAAGGTGTCGGGAACCTAGAAGTTGATGGAGTACAATTACAAACAATATGCAAATGAAGATGGTGTGTAAATGAAGAGGATATGAAAATGAAGATGATATAAGGATGATATGCAAATGATGATGATATGAGAATGATATGCAAATGTTGTTACGGTGCATCTAGGGAACAAAACCCATGCCAATGCTCCTGGTTCAACCGTATGTGAACTTATTACCATTGCCTCCTAACGGGTATGAAGGGATAACTCCTAGTATAAACCCCGGCCACTTATTGCCTGCGCCCACCATTTGTTGATCCCAAACTAATGTAAGAGGATTTATTGGCATCACCTGATCAACTTGGCCAGACTATATGAGACGTCGGTGATTGTGATGCAAATGCAAAGTTAGGGCTTATTCATGCCTGAATGATCAAATGCCAGGGCTTATGACATGCCTGGATGATCGAAAGAAGTTATAGTTTATGATGAGCGTGGATAAAAAGAAAAAATCCAGGGCTTTTGACGAGTCTGGAAAAATGAAAGAAGCTACGGCTTATGACGAGCCTGGATGACGCAAGTCAGGCCTTATTCGTACCTGAATGAAATGAATATGATGAGTTACATGATACAATGTGCTTAATGGGATGATGAATGATATGACCTAGGTGCGTCTATGGAGCGCAACCTAGTCCAAAACGTGCAAAACACAAATGTGAAAAAGTTAAGTGTGAGGAGTGCCAAACGTTGCAGAGGTTGAAAACTTATGTGCTTGAAAGATCAACATGCTCTTTTGAAAATGTTATATGGTGTGTAGGTTTATGACGGCCTGAATGAATGATAATGGATAAGGCTTATGGCATGCCTAATGAAATGATGCAAGGTAGGGCTTATTACATGCCTAGATGAATGATGATTGATATGGCTTATGACGTGCCTGAATGAAATGATGCAAGGGAGGGCTTGTTACGTGGCTAGATGAATGATGATGGATAGGGCTTATCATGTGCCTGAGTGATATGATGGAAGGTATGGCTTATTACGTGTCTTGATGAAATGATGTGCAGGCCACGGCTTGTGACAAGCTGGAATATTTTTGTGGTTAGGGCTTATGATGTGCCCATGAGGAGTGATGTTGATCAATGGATTATGACAAGCCGTCAGAGAAGTTTTGATGGTGGATTAGGGCTTATGACAGGTCTGAGGTGTTTTTGTGGAGGTTAGGGCTTATTATGAGCCTGAGGTAAAATGGCATTGTGGTCCTTAAGGCTTGTGATGAGCTTAAGCTTTGAGTTAAGTTGGTATCATCATGGCAATTGTTGTTCCAACAATTGCCCTCAGTATTTTTCTTGGAACAATCTGAGCTAGAGTTCATGGCGATCAATCGAAATAATTGATTGCCCTCATTATTTGCTTTGACTAAATGTGTGGAATAAGTCTCGTCCTCACAGGGTTAAGGTTTGTATTTAATGTGGTGCTTCCTAACCTACACACATTGTGTTTGGTGTTTGCACTTGTTTCTTTCTTTCGGTTAAAACTTCAAGACCATTGAATTTGATATTTGTTGGATTTACGCGTTTGTTTTATTACTTTCACGTGATTAGACACACAATTCCCAAGTCGGAAGTCTTTAAAGCTTATAATGTGGCCAATAGGTGTGATGAAAGACAACGGGGCCATGAATGGATACTTTAAGGTATATGGAGCTTAAAGGGGTTGACAAAAGCTGCAATTTGCACCTTCTCTCAGATTCGCCTTTCTCATCTTGAAGTCGTTTGATCACTTAGTGTTGACTTTTCTTTTGAGCTTCGGATTTTTGAACTTCAGGAATCATCCTTAACATCATTTCTCTTCTTTTGACATTCATATTTCTTTGTGGCTTTTCAGATTTACCATTTTTATCTTTCTTTTTTTAATTTGTCTTCAGGGTTGTTGTGTCTCCCGGCTTTGAAATTTCACAGTTGTTTTGATGTCTGCTCTTTGGATCCTGTGCCACTTTGGGACTATTTGGAGATTGTCATCATGCCAATAACTGCATTGTTTCTTTTGGACTTGTAAATACATCATCTGAGAGTCAGGCTCCTCGTTTCCTTAGGTTACCAGGTCGGATATTCACCACAGGCTGGCTTGTTATGCGGAGCTTAATGTATCAAAAAGGGAGATATACGAAAAGCTCAACGGGGGTTCCTAAGGTTTAATGTCACGGTTTCACAGGCGTTTGGCTATTGTGGTGCTGTACCTAGGTGCTTCGTCATTCCTGGTAGTTATGTATTTGTTCTTTGTTACTTTTTGCAGGTCCAAGAGTAAATATATAAATTATCTTCTTCGGTCAGAGTTCTGCTGTTTACCTCACTTTTGTGTGTGGCATCACTGGAGATGTGTAAAAATGACACGCTCATTTGCTCATGGTTTTTCCGCTCAAGACAATATCATGAATTTTTTACTCGAAGACTTAGACACGGGTTAAATAAAAAACTTTGAAGACAATGATCCTAAACTTAGATTTCCCCTGGTATCAATTTAGGGTCTTTTGACAAATGTTTTGAACAATTTTTGTTTTGTGTAGAGTCGTGGTGAATTGATTATGGACGAGTTGTGAGAATTGCAATAATCATGTGCTTTGAATTGTGCTTGAGGAGTTGTTTAGAGTGATTTGTGATTTTCATCAGAGCAAGTTCAACTTTCGGTGCTCACAAGAATGCTTTGTGGAAAGGCCTTGCCTCATGTTTTATTGTCATTGCTCTCTTTTTTAAGCGCAAGTTGCACTAGGGGATAAACAGGATGAAATTTTTGTTTTTATTAACGACTTGGAATGAAACAGTGTTACTGAATATAAAACTATAACTGAGCGAAACAAAAAATGTAAAGATAACAAAGGATAATCAGAAATAATATGCTAACTATTCCTAGTCCTACAATTTACTCGTCGTGAAATATCCAACTAGGCATCACTTTCTCTTCCGTCCTTCCCTAACCCAGTAAACATGAAGAACATGACCATGTGAATAAGGATGACAATTCAATCGCAGATACATAAAAGGAGTCCATTGATGAACCGAGTCCTTGACGATTGGGGTTTGCTATAGGTATAGGAACTTCTAGCAAACCATGGAGTTGTTTTCCGAGACCTTTGTCGTTTTGATGTCCATACTTCTCCATAATTGCTTTTCCTGGTCTGACATTGAGCTTTTGGAGAGAGACTGGGGCAGACTACTCTGGTATGACATTGAACCTGTTTAGATGTGACGGTCCCATCTCTGCTACCATGCATATGAGTAATTCAATTTGATGAGGATATCCTTTGTTGATGAGAACCTGTTTACTGTCATCACTCGCCCATGCAAGTGAAGAAGCATCCAAATATAAAACTGAATACAACACTGCATCATAACCGCAATGATTGCAAGAGATAGATAGTATTTTGAATCACAATACTTAATACAATCTTACCTCATGAGCAATCTAGTGTTTCATACATTTTGACCGAATCCAAAACAAAAGAGCATCTATATACCCAAATGTTCATACACCGCTACCCATAAGTCCCACGCTCCTGCGTTAGTAATCTGCTACAACCCTATAGAATTGTTTTGTATGCATGGATCAGCCCCTGCTGAGTATACTATTACGTAACCGTCGTGCCTCCTCAGACCCCTCGGTTAATCGGTCGAGAGCATGCAGTTCAATTTACATGCAATACCGCATAATAATAAAAACTATGAAGTAATACATAACAAAAACAACCATACAATAATCACACATGACACATGGCACATGCTTCACCACATAGCATATCACAATAGAATATTAAGCATACTAAACATTAAGGAAAATATTACTAGAATTATATTTATAGTTCATTCTCTTTTCTTGGCCTTTAAGGCACTAAATATTGTTCCCCATTTCTACGAGCGTAGTTGCTGTTCCTATTAATGTTTAGCTGAGAACAATCCCACGCCTAATGACAGATTTCACGTTAAAGGGGGACATGCCTATACACCATACTCTATATTCGATGGGTCACGAACGGCAGTAGCCACCTCCAACAGCGGAGTATCTGACCAACGAACCATTCAGGATCACTGGAATTCAATGGAAAGCAACCGTATATGATCATCCTCTCAGTTTTTAATCATAGCACACCAAGAGCCACATCCCCTTGGATTTTCTCCATACACTTCCTCCAAATACTAGTCAATGATTATTAAGCTCTCTTAATCTACATACCTAAGTCTCCACATTGGTTTTATTGAATAACAATTTGAATGTAAAGCCATTAAGGACTTATACCTAGAATCTCTAGGTTATTTATACCATTAGAATGTACAATAAAGAGCGGATTTTCTTGAACCATTGCACTATATATAAGTAATGTACTTAGATTAGTCAGATAGTGTAATTTACTATTATCGACCACAGTTACGTTTTCTCGATACGTCTCATATCTTATCATAAGATAATATTGAATTCGCCTTAGAGCAGTTTATGGGTATAAACAATTACTGTTGCACATCAAAAGCAATTAACCAAGACATCAATATAATATAATCAAGCATACCATTCCAGACATTCACACAATTATCTTATCACAGATTCACACACATGCGAACTGAGGAAACCCTGAGAGAGAATCAGATCACATATCAGCATACCGTTCACCTGGTAGAAGAGCAGACGTTCTAAGACCGAGTCTGTCCTCTAATGTACGTCCGCTAATGCACGTCCTCCAATGCACTCAGCCCTAGAATACGAGGCAAAATAGTAGCTCTCTATAATATTGACTAAGTCAATATCCCAGTTAGTCATCAATCCCCTCGATAATTACCCCGTGATTAACTAGTCGTCATTACTCAGGTTTTTGAATGAGTTTGGGATAGGTTATGTCAATACGTTAATTCATGTATTAACAACATTTGAAATACCCCAAACCTAAGTATGCTAAGTAAACATCAAGTTATGATGTGGTAAGGCTAAAACATGCCTTAGAAACATTGGTAGACAATTTAAACCAAGGAAAACACATGAAAACCCCAAAAGGGCAATTTAAGCAAAAACGTTCTCTAAGCTTGGAGTGACTTTGATAAGCACCCAAATCTCATTATAAGACCTTATTAACATGCTAATAGACATGTTCAATCAATTACAAAAGAAAACCAAGCTCACAAACAAGTTTGAACACAAAATGTGCTTTAAGACACCTTAAAGCACCTTTTTGAGAAATTGTCTTACAAATGGGTTTGAGTGGCTAAATGCCCATGATTACTCCTTAATCAACATGTGTACTAATTAGTATCACATTAGGAAGCCTAAATCAATGGGAAATAAAAAATTTCACAAATTTGTGCACTAATTTATGAATAGTGTCAAATAGTGCCTAGTTTAAGCTTTAGTCATCATAAGTCAATAAGTTGGTCAACCAAGACCATAAATATCCTATATACTAAGGAGGGGACGGTTTTAAGGTGATGAGTCACCATAGGAGGCAGCCAACTTAAGGAAAAGAAGAGGAAAGTGAGAAAAGTTACTATTTGCTTTAAAAAGAAAATATCTCACCTATTAACCTACCTCTCTCCTCTCTTCTTCATTCCTTTCTTCTTCCACCGATTTTATTCTTCTGCTCTTTGTTCCAAACCATTCCCAAGCAGCTCCATTCATGCTCCATCTTCAAATGTCCACCAAATGTTCATTTTAGCTCCAAATCAAAAACTAAGCATAGATTTCTCTTAGTTGGAGCAAGACCTACCTTTCTGAAATATACCCCAAACCTTAATATATTGTTTAAACACTTAAATATGGTGTTTAAGACTAAAAAGTCTTAGAAACATTAGTAAACAAATTTAAACAAAAGGAAACACAAAATGTGCTTTAAAGTCAATAAGAGCCAAAATGTGCTCTAAGCTTGGGATAAACTTGGTTAAGACCTAATGAACTTACCAAGACCTCATTTATACACTAATGAACATATTAAATCAATTACCAAAGAAAACCAAGCTTGAAAAAAGTTTAAACCAAAATGTGCTTTAAGGAGTCTTAAAGCACATTTTTGAAAAATTGTCTTGTAAATGAGTTTTGAATGGCTAGATGTCCATCATTACTCTTAATATATATGTGTACTATATAATATCACATTTGGGTGTCTATATTAGTGGGAAATCAAAATTTTCACTTCTATTGCCTTGTTTTATGAATAGTAACTTTTATAAGCTATTTTGTAACATATGTTTGTATAAGTATTTAAATGACAAACAAAGACTATATTACCCTCCTACTACTATTTGGGGCCGGTTTTTAAGTTGGTGACACACCACCTTTGTTAGCTTGTTAACAAAATAAGTAAACTACTTAATTACCCTTTTACTTTATAAGTATAAATATCTTCATAAAGTAAATTCTATCTATTCTCTCATTTCCTTTCCTTGCTCACCGGTTTCCCCCTCTCTTCCTTCTTCTTTGTTCTCTCACGATAGAACCACTACCACCATTAAAACACAAGCTTTGACCTCTTGTAAAACCTTGCTCACTTGTCCAAATCAAAAAACAAACACCACCAATCTCTTCCTCTCCTCAAGCTCTTCATTTCTATCTTCTCCAAACTTCAAGACAACCATTCGGTGCCAGGAGTTTCTCCATTGAAGGAGCTTGAGCTTGTTTGACTACATATTATTACTCTCCTTGGATTCTAGGTAGGAATCTCAAATAAAAACTTCCTTTCCTCCTTGTTTTTGTCATGTCCGAAAATATGTATTGAAGGAGCTTTTTTATGTGACTTTGTTCTAGCTTCATTCCAACTCTTCATGGACTAGGTGGGTCCTCTCTTGCTAGATATTCAAATCTCTTCAAAGAGCAAGGTAAAACAACTACATTAAGTTTTGAAACAATGTAAAACTAGGGTTTACAATGAGATGGAGCTTATAGCTTGAAATACTCATTTCAATGTTTGTATATTGTTTAGAGCTTGTCAAAGAAATCAAGTACTCTATTGGTTTTCTAAAGGAAACAAGAAAGAAGTTATTTTGCAAAAGAGGTAAATTTACTAACCTAATGTTATTTTAATGCCTTAGGAGAAATGAGCTCATAAATGCTTGTTAAGCTACCTAAAGAGCCAATGGTGAATGACTTAGTAAAGCGTTCCCAAAGCTTAGTAAAAGGCATATGTGTTGTTGAGTGTATTTGCAGGTTAAAGGCAAATATATTGTGGAAATTCAGTGTTTATGATTTGTGCATTTTAAGGGCCTAAGAGCCATGTCATTAAGGGCCTAAGTGCCATGCAATTAAATTGTGCACTATATTGTGATGTAGTGCTTTGTAAGTGAAGTTTGTGTATAATAAGTACTTGATGGATTTTTAGTGTTCCTGGTTGTTTGTTGGTAAAAACAATGTGTTTTGGTTTAGTAGTGTTCTAGGAGAACCTATGTCGAAATTTGGGTAACAAATGTGAAGTTCTAAGTGTTTAAAATGAGTTTGATAAGTTAAGGAGTATTTAAAATGGTTAAGTGTTGTTCTTGTGTAAGAAACATGCATTAAGGTGATTTGGGATGTAATAAGGACTTAGGCATGAGCTTGAGATCTTAGTATGTACCAAAGTCATTTTGGGACTAGTAAAGACTTAGGCAACTTGGTAAATAAGGAGAAAGTGTGAACTTGGAAAAAAGAACTTCAAGAGTGACATAAGGAGTTGGTTTGAGATAATGCTTAAGAGATGGTGTTAAGATAAGGAGGAAGCATTTTGGGATAGTAGCAATAATAGGTGAGAAACACCATTTAGAAACCTAGTGTAAAATGTGTAAGTGTTAGGAACTTTGTGAAGAAATAAGTAAAGGTTAAGGAATTAGAAAAATAAGTTTGTGAGTGTTAAAGGATGGTTTAAGTTGTGTTTAAAGTGCCCTAATGAGGTTTAGGGGGTACTAGGGTATATGGGGTAAAGTTTGGAGTTGAATGTGAAAGAAAAATAAGGTTTGGGGCAAGACCGGACTTGCGACCGGACTTGCAAGCCCGGTCGGCCCTGTTACACTACCGAGAAATGTTTCGGAATCGACCGGACTTGGGGGACCGGACCTACAAGTCCGGTCGGGCTTGTTTTGTGAGAGGGAAAATGTTTCTGGAATGGACCGGACATAGGACCGGACTTACAAGTCCGGTCGGAGTAGAATTTTGTACGGATTGAGTTACTGGAATCGACCGGACATGGGACCGGACCTGACAGTCCGGTCGGGCTGAATTTCCGAAGGGGAAAACTCTCTGGAATCGACCGGACATGGACAAGTCCGGTCGGCAAGTCCGGTCGGACCAAAACTTGTAAAAAAAAAAAAAAACAGAAAAGAATGTGACTTATGTAGTTAACCCTAGGGTGTATAATGAAGGTAACCTAGGGTAAGATAGACATTAAAACATGTCATACAATTATGTTAAACACTTAGTAAATTTGGAGGTTAAGTAAGTTAATTAACCGACGTTCTTGAATTATGTATAGGAGTGACCTACGGAGGAAACCAAACGAGGCAAGGACCAAGGTATGGTTTTCTTGCAGTCTGTTGTCTAGCGGTTTACACCGGTTTGTGTGTTGTATGTTTTTCTGTGTGTTTACAACGTTATAAGATTTAAACATGTAATGAGTTTACAGTTGTTTATACTATTGTTATGTGTTGTTGTGACTCACTTTCCCTTGTGTGTGTCTAACAAGTCTTACCAACTATTGTGTGTTGGTCGTTAAGTTCCACTATGAACTTCTAACAAGTGTTAACTGGGAAGTGAGGAATCCGGTTGTCCGGTCATGCATGTAAGTTAAGAGTAGATATCTGAATCAGATTCGACTCTTATGTTGTTAAGATTGTTCACCTTAATTTGGCGTTCGATCTCCCGCTAGCTTCTTCCAAAGCTTACCTATTCTGACTTATGATCGGTTTAGTGGGAACCTGTGTTTGTGTGGTGTGTTCGGGTCACTAAATCCGAACCATCTGTGACTTAAGTTACTCGTTCGTCTAACAGAACGGTAATGAGTGTGTTTAACGAGCTTGACATGAGAGTGAATCACTCTCTAGGCTCTTATGTTATTTGACCCTTGTGGTTTGTTATCGTGGAGTGAAGATCCACTGTGTATGTGTTGTTGAGCTATGCATTATTGATGCCATGCTCCATGTTATGTTATGTTATGTATATAATTGAATGCCATGTTATAATGACAAGTAGCTGCGCGTATCCCGGTAGCCGATGGGCTGCGCGTTAGCCATACCAGCCAAGGGTTGCTGACCCCCTCGGGGGATCCATATTTCTTATACTGCAGGATGAGGATCGAAGAAGCGGAGTGGCTTTAGATCCTAGGGTGCAGGTTTACTTTTGTATACTTTTGGGATGTTGGCCCGGGATGCGCCTGTGCTCCCGTGGCGTTGTTGGATTTGGTTGTGACAGTTTACAGTGATGTTTAACAGTGAAGGTTGTATATGTAAACACTCGGTATTGTATATGATGTAATTATGGTTTAGTTTTATTGCTCGGGAGTCTGATCATCAGACCGGTACAAGTGTATTGTTCTGCCTTGTCAACCACGTGGGTGGTTGACGGCGTTGTAGCACCGAAGCGTTAGTTACTGTTTAGTTGTTTTATTCCGCTGCGATTTCATTTAGTATCATGTGCGTATTAGGGGTGTTACAAAAAGTGGTATCAGAGCGAAGTATCGCTCTGATGACTAGAATACCGAGCTTAGGAATATACCGAGTTAGGAAACCTAACTACAGTTACCTAAGTGATCAGTTATGGAAAGGTTAACCACTAACTAAGTGTGGAAATACCTTATTGTCGGGAAGCGTTATGATCGTTGGACCGATAAGTGTGTAAGCATATTGCTAATGAATACTCATGTGAATACAGATGTCAGGTAGACCACGCGGTAGAGGCCGCGGAAGTGGTACTAGTACTGGGGGTGACCAGGGCGAGAACACTACGGCTCAGGTTATGGCTGAGGCTGTAGCAGCCGCTGTGGCCCAGATGGTACCCCAGCTTGTAGCTGCGATCCAGCAGGGGCAGATGCCCGGAGTTCAGCCACCACCGCCACCGCCACGAGAGACCAACTGGGTCAAGGCATTGGCAGACTTGAGACCCCCTTCATTTCATGGGGAGACCGACCCACGTAAGCTGGAGGCGTACATCTCCGAGTTGGAGACCGCCTACGAGACCTTGGCTGTGCCCGCAGAGGCTAAGGTCCGTCTTGCCGCTTACTATCTGAAGGGTTCGGCACAAATTGGTGGAAGCTAGTGAGAGAGGACCGGATGGCGGATCCTCAGTTCGGTTGGAGGGAGTACACGGCTCTGCTGCGAGCCAAATACTACCCCGTGCACGTTCAGGAGGCCAAGCGCCTCGAGCTGGATAGTCTGAGGCAGGGGGACAAGGTGTCGGTTGATGAGTACTACACCGCCTTCACCGGCCTTGTCCACCTGTTACCGGACCTGGGATACTCGAACCGGGTGCTGGTAAACCGTTTCTACAACGGTCTCAGCCACCGTCTTCGCTATGGGATGGGGCCAGCTGAGTATACTACCTTGCAGGTAATTTAAGTAAAGAGTGATGTGAATATGTGTAGTCTATAAGTGAGTATAATGTGAGTTTGTGAGTATGTATTGCGGGGCATGACTGATCATCCTAAATACAGGAGTGCTATCATGCCGCTGCTAAGGTGGAGATCACCGTCCGTCTGAGGGACGAGGAGAATGCGCACAAGCGCAAGGCCACGAGCGAGGGCCAGAGTTCGCAGGGGTACGGGGGAGGAAAGAAGAAGAAGAAATCCTATCCCCAGCCCCAGAAGAGTCAGCACCAGGGTGACAAGGGCCAAGCCCAACCACCACCACTGAGGAGCCACTGAAGCTCACATATGCTTATGCGGCGAAGCCCCTACGCTCTTACCCACCAAAGGGTAATTGTTCAATCATGTGTAATAAGTTGATGTGTAAGTTGATAAGTTGTGAAATAAGTACTGAGTGTGTATTGTGTTAGCAGCTAGCACGGGCTCTGGACCGGAGCGCCACTATTACTGTAAGTGGTGCAATGGAGACCACCCCGGCAAGGACTGCAAGGGAATGAGGTGCAGTGTCGATACTGCGAGAAGTGGGGCACCGTGACCACGTGTTACCGGAACCCCAACAGCAGAGTCAACAAGCCCAAGGGGCAGTGGAAGGGTAAGGCCACAGCAGCTATTGATGGCCCGAAGACGGCTAACCAGCCACCCACCGATCAGAGGCATACTGATTCCCAGAAGGGGAAAGGGTCGGGACCTAGCAAGGCCACCCTGAATGTGGTGGACCGGTCTGAGGCGCCAGGGCCCTCTTCTAGACCAGGTACCGCCTAAACTGTTGAATGTAATAAGTGATTGCATACCGCATTTCATGCTTATGTGTTAGTGAGTTCAAGTGTATTATCATGTGAGTAAGGAGTTAAAGTATAGTGTGAAAGACACCTAATTAGATAATTCTAAACTGAAAGGAACCTTCAATATATGTTATCCAATCCCACCCACACCAAACCCTGAAGAGACCACCATCAACATCACCGACTTTCCAATGGAGCAATGTCAGGTTATCCAGCCAGGTATGATACTCTTAAGTGGATACCTGACACCGGAAGCACAAGTCCATATCATCAGACGATGCGACGAACTTGGAGCTAAACCTGGAGGTTTCTACACACCTGAATATCCGAACGGATCAAGAATGCAATTGAAGATGATGTGCATGGGTAAGGACTGGAACCCTTACACCAAGTCATATCAAGAAGTGCGAGCCGAAGATGGAGCAACGTACCAAGTATACCTGAGGAGTTCCGTGCGGTCGTTAATCACGCCGTGGGAATTGCTCAACAAGTTGAAACGGAATCAATTCCAAGTGTGGAAGCAGATTTGTGTATTGTGAACTTCTACCAGAAAGGTGGACGGTTAGGTTTACACCAAGATAAGGACGAGTCACCCGAGTCTCTAAGTAAGGGAGTACCCGTGGTGTCTTGGTCCATTGGTGATACCGCAGTATTTGTATATGGCGAGCAGAAGCGTGCTGATCTCGCAAGGAAGTTAATGTTGAAGTCAGGAGATGTACTAATCATGGGTGGGCAGTCAAGGATGCTATATCATGGCATCAGGAAGATCAAACTGAATACCGCACCGTCGGCAGTGATCAATGCCACACACATGAAACCCGGACGTTTGAATTTGACCTTCAGACAATTCTAAACCTTGTATACTTTGTAATGTGTTAAGCCAGTATATGTTAAGGAGTTATGTATGTGTTAAGTATATCAACCATGTAAACCAACAATGTTGTAAAGGAGGAAGTGTTAATGAATAAAGTGGAGTTATTGAAGTATATCAACCGTGTTGTTACCCAGTACTTATTAGTTTGCCAATGAATTAGGCTGTGCACTCGGAACGGGAGGTACATTGAGTGTCTGCAATGAGGCAGAAGCCGGCAAGAGCGGCACAATCCTCACCGGTACCTTTCCAGTGAATGGCGTGGATGCATCGATCCTGTTCGACTCTGGAGCCTCGCACACATTTGTTTCGCTATCTTTTGCGAAGAGGCTGGGGTTAGATGGAGAGGAGATGCCAGACTTCTTGGTCACTCTCCCATCGAAAGAGCGGATCAGGTGTACCCGCTACCACCGAGATGTCATTGTACGAATCAGAGGTGAAGAGTTCCCGATCGACCTGATAGAGTTCGACGGACTTGGATTTGATGTGATTGTCGGGATGAACTGGTTGGAGCGGTACAAGGGCAGAATCCTGTGTGCCGAGCATCGACTGCTTCTTCGGAGTCCATCTGGGGTTACCATATCTTACCGCCAGAGGCCCAGGGAGCCTTCGACTCAGATCATCACCGCCATGGCCATGTATCGTGAGTTACGACGAGGGAGTGATGTGTACCTCTGCTATGTCCAGGACATAGAGAGAGACCCTGAGTTTAGCCCAGATGTGCCGGTAGTGTCGGAGTTTCCTGATGTATTTCCTAAGGAACTGCCGGGCATGCCGCCAGCACGAGAGGTTGAGTTTGAGATCGACTTAGTACCGGGCACTGGACCCATTGCGAAAGCACCTTATCGTATGGCTCCAGCAGAGATGACAGAGCTCAAGGAGCAGCTGAGAGACCTACTCGACAAGGGCTTCATCCGCCCTAGTGTGTCACCATGGGGAGCGCCAGTCCTCTTCGTGAAGAAGAAGGACGGTAGCCTCCGCCTGTGTATTGATTATCGGGAGCTGAATGCTGTTACGGTGAAAAACCGTTACCCTTTACCACGCATCGACGATCTATTTGATCAGCTGAGGGGTGCATCAGTATTCTCCAAGATAGACTTACGTTCCGGATACCATCAGATTGCCATCCGTGACAGTGATATCGAGAAGACAGCTTTCAGAACGAGGTATGGGCATTATGAGTTCACAGTTATGCCATTTGGCTTATCGAATGCACCAGCCAAGTTCATGGACTTAATGAACCGCTTGTTCCAAGATCAGTTGGACAAGTCAGTGGTAGTCTTCATCGATGACATTCTTGTGTATTCTAAATCTAGAGGTGAGCACGAAAGCCACCTGAGAGATGTGTTACAAACTCTGAGGAGAAACCAGTTGTATGCAAAATTTTCGAAATGTGAATTTTGGTTGAACCAAGTATCTTCCTTGGGCATGTGATTTCTGATGCCGGGATCGCTGTTGATCCGGCAAAGATAGATGCAGTGCGCACCTGGCCTAGGCCGAAGACAGTCACTGATATCAGGAGCTTCCTCGGTCTGGCAGGATATTATAGGAGGTTTGTGAAGGACTTCTCCAGTATCTCGAAGCCGATGACTTCCTTGATGAAGAAGGATGCACCATTCGAGTGGACAGTTGACTGTGAGAGTTCTTTCGCGAGTCTCAAGGATGCTCTGACATCTGCACCAGTCCTGACTATACCAGACGGTCCAGATGGTTTTGAGGTCTACTGCGACGCATCAGGCAGAGGTATGGGTTGTGTATTGATGCAACACGGGAAGGTCGTAGCATACGCCTCCCGTCAGCTGAAGAAGCATGAGGAGAACTACCCTACCCACGACTTAGAATTGGGTGCCATTGTCTTCGCATTGAAGATATGGCGACATTATTTGTATGGGGTAGTGTGACAATCTATTCTGATCATAAAAGCTTAAAGTACTTGTTCACTCAGAAAGAGTTGAACATGAGGCAAAGAAGGTGGGTTGAGTTTCTGAATGACTATGATATTAATCTGCAATACAAAGAGGGTAAGGCAAATGTGGTAGCTGACGCACTGAGTCGCCGAGCACACTCTCTCCATTCGCTAGTCTCTTATACTGGCTTGGTTGAAGAGGTGCGGAGTGCTCAGATGACGGATCAGTACATGCTGGAGATCCGGCAGAAGCTTATTGACGGCACATTCGAGGGTCAGAAGTACGACTTCAGACTCCATGATGATGACCTGATTAGGCTGAATGGCCGCTTGTGTATACCTAGGGGTAGCGCTGAGTTGAAGGAGCGCATATTGAGTGAATCCCATTGTTCTACTACTTCGATTCACCCCGGAGCTTCAAAGATGTATAAAGGTATGAAAGGTATTTTTGGTGGACTGGAATGAAGAAAGATGTTAGTGATTATGTATTGAGGTGTCTCACTTGCCAGAAGGTCAAGTTTGAGCACCGACGGCCTGGTGGTATGGTACAGCCAATGCCAGTGCCTGAGTGGAAGTTCCATGATATCTCCATGGACTTTGTAGTAGGGCTTCCGCCTACAAGGGGAGGTCTGAATATGATATGGGTGATAGTTGACCGACTGACCAAGGTGGCCCGATTCATTCCGATGAAGGACACTTGGAAAGTGGCAAGATTGGCAGAACTGTTTGATAAAGAGATTGTAAGACATCATGGTGTACCGAAAACGATTGTATCTGACAGAGACACCAGATTCTTATCCAGATATTGGAAGTCCACACGAGAGGCATTGGGTACTGAATTGAAATTGAGTACAGCGTTTCACCCAGACCGATGGTCAGAGTGAGCGCACTATTCAGACACTTGAGGATATGCTACGTGCTTGTGCACTTGACTTTCAGACCAGCTGGATTGATAAGTTACATCTGATCGAGTTTAGTTACAACAACAGTTATCATGCTTCGATCAAGATGTCTCCCTTCCAGGCCTTGTACGGTAGACCATGCCGCACGCCATTATGCTGGGATGAGTCGAGTGAGACGGTCATTATAGGACCAGAGTATCTTGAGCAAGTTCAGGCAGAAGTTCGCCAGATCAGGGCTAATATGAAAGCAGCTCAGATAGACAGAAGTCGTACGCAGATGTGCGCCGACGTGACCTGGAGTTCGCCGTGGGCGATCAGGTATTTTGAGAGTGTCCCCCATGAAGGGAGTGTTTCGTTTTGGCCAGAAAGGCAAGTTGAGCCCAAAGTATGTGGGGCCTTACGTTGTGACGGAGCGGATCGGCCCGGTAGCCTATAGACTAGACCTACCCGCCGAGCTGGGCAAGGTACATGATGTATTTCATGTGTCCCAGTTGAAGAAGTATATGTCTCATCCGTCTCATGTGCTTCAGCCTGAAAGGCTAACCTTAGAGCCGACCATGCGATCAGTGGAGACTCCGGTACGGATTCTGGATGCTAAGACTCGAGACACTCGCCATAAGTCTGTGAGACTGGTGAAGGTTCTCTGGTCTAACCAGGACGTTGAGGAGGCCACTTGGGAGCTGGAAGATAAGATGAAGGCGAAGTACCCGTCATTGTTTACTTCTTAGTTCTTATGTGTATAGGGTACGGGGCGTACCCCTTTTAAGGGGGGTAGAGCCGTTTCGGTTATGTGTGTACGACGTGTATTTGAATACATCGTCTATGTTATGTTGTTATGTTACAGACCGTTGTGTCTGAATGATGTGGATAATGTTGTATGGACCTGGAGTCCAATGTTATGTAAGTGTGTTGTTGGAATATATGGAAGTATTGTTTATAAGTGTTCCCGTGTTCTAATATTTAGGATATGTGGAAGTATGAACTTTGAGGACAAAGTTCTTTTAAGGGGGGTAGATTGAAATACCCCAAACCTTAATATATTGTTTAAACACTTAAATATGGTGTATTAAGACTAAAAAGAGTCTTAGAAACATTAGTAAACAAATTTAAACAAAAGGAAACACAAAATGTGCTTTAAAGTCAATAAGAGCCAAAATGTGCTCTAAGCTTGGGATAAACTTGGTTAAGACCTAATGAACTTACCAAGACCTCATTTATACACTAATGAACATATTAAATCAATTACCAAAGAAAACCAAGCTTGAAAACAAGTTTAAACACAAAATGTGCTTTAAGGAGTCTTAAAGCACATTTTTGAAAAATTGTCTTGTAAATGAGTTTTGAATGGCTAGATGTCCATCATTACTCTTAAATATATTTGTGTACTATATAATATCACATTTGGGTGTCTATATTAGTGGGAAATCAAAAATTTCACTTCTATGTGCCTTGTTTTATGAATAGTAACTTTTATAAGCTATTTTGTAACATATGTTTGTATAAGTATTTAAATTGACAAACAAAGACTATATTACCCTCCTACTACTATTTGGGGCCGGTTTTTAAGGTTGGTGACACACCACCTTTGTTAGCTTGTTAACAAAATAAGTAAACTACTTAAGTACCCTTTTTACTTTATAAGTATAAATATCTTCATAAAGTAAATTCTATCTCATTCTCTCATTTCCTTTCCTTGCTCACACGGTTTCCCACCTCTCTTCTTCCTTCTTCTTTGTTCTCTCACGATAGAACCACTACCACCATTAAAACACAAGCTTTGACTCTTGTAAAACCTTGCTCACTTGTCCAAATCAAAAACAAACACCACCAATCTCTTTCTCCTCAAGCTCTTCATTTCTATCTTCTCCAAACTTCAAGACAACCATTTCGGTGCCATGGAGTTTCTCCATTGAAGGAGCTTGAGCTTGTTTGACTACATATTATTACTCTCCTTGGATTCTAGGTAAGGAATCTCAAATAAAAACTTCCTTTCCTCCTTGTTTTTGTCATGTCCGAAAATATGTATTGAAGGAGCTTTTTATGTGACTTTGTTCTAGCTTCATTCCAACTCTTCATGGACTAGGTGGAGTCCTCTCTTGCTAGATATTCAAACTCTCTTCAAAGAGCAAGGTAAAACAACTACATTAATGTTTTTGAAACAATGTAAAACTAGGGTTTACAATGAGATGGAGCTTATAGCTTGAATACTCATTTCAATGTTTGTATATTGTTTAGAGCTTGTCAAAGAATCAAGTACTCTATTGGTTTTCTAAAGGAAACAAGAAAGAAGTTATTTTGCAAAAGAGGTAAATCTACTAACCTAATGTTATTTTAATGCCTTAGGAGAAATGAGCTATAAATGCTTATTAAACTACCTAAAGAGCCAATGGTGAATGACTTAGTAAAGTGTTCCCAAGAGCTTAGTAAAAGGCATATGTGTTGTTGAGTGTATTTGCAGGTTAAAGGCAAATATATTGTGGAAATTCAGTGTTTATGATTTGTGCATTTTAAGGGCCTAAGAGCCATGTCATTTAAGGGCCTAAGTGCCATGCAATTTAAATTGTGCACTATATTGTGATGTAGTGCTTTGTAAGTGAAGTTTGTGTATAATAAGTACTTGATGGATTTTTAGTGTTCTTGGTTGTTTGTTGGTAAAAACAATGTGTTTTGGTTTAGTAATGTTCTAGGAGAACCTATGTCGAAATTTGGGTAACAAATGTGAAGTTCTAAGTGTTAAAATGAGTTTGATAAGTTAAGGAGTATTTAAAATGGTTAAGTGTTGTTCTTGTGTAGAAACATGCATTAAGGTGATTTGGGGATGTAACAAGGACTTAGGCATGAGCTTGAGATCTTAGTATGTACCAAAGTCATTTTGGGACTTAGTAAAGACTTAGGCAAACTTTGGTAAATAAGGAGAAAGTGTGAACTTGGAAAAAGAACTTCAAGAGTGACATAAGGAGTTGGTTGTGAGAAATAATGCTTAAGAGATGGTGTTAAGATAAGGAGAAAGCATTTTGGGATAGTAGCTATAATAGGTGAGAAACACCATTTAGAAACCTAGAGTAAAATGTTGTAAGTGTTAGGAATTTTGTGAAGAAATAAGTAAAGGTTAAGGAATTAGAAAAAAAGTTTGTGAGTGTTTAAAGGATGGTTTAAGTTGTGTTTGAAGTGCCCAAATGAGGTTAGGGGGTACTAGGGTATATGGGGTAAAGTTTGGAGTTGAATGTGAAAAGGAAAATAAGGATTTGGGGCAGACCGGACTTGCGACCGGACTTGCAAGCCCGGTCGGGCCCTGTTACACTACCGAGAAATGTTTCTGGAATCGACCGGACTTGGGGGACCGGACCTACAAGTCCGGTCGGGCTTGTTTTGTGAGAGGGAAAATGTTTCTGGAATGGACCGGACATAGGACCGGACTTACAAGTCCGGTCGGAGTAGAAAATTTTGTACGGATTGAGTTACTGGAATCGACCGGACATGGGACCGGACCTGACAAGTCCGGTCGGGCTGAATTTCCGAAGGGGAGAAACTCTCTGGAATCGACCGGACATGGACAAGTCCGGTCGGCAAGTCCGGTCGGACCAAAACTTGTAAAAAAAAAAAAAGAAGAATGTGACTTATGTAGTTAACCCTAGGGTATAATGAAGGTAACCTAGGGTAAGATAGACATTAAAACATGTCATACAATTATGTTAAACACTTAGTAAATTTGGAGGTTAAGTAAGTTAATTAACCGACATTCTTGAATTATGTATAGGACCTACGGAGGAAACCAAACGAGGCAAGGACCAAGGTATGGTTTTCTTGCAGTCTGTTGTCTAGCGGTTTACACCGGTTTGTGTGTTGTATGTTTTTCTGTGTGTTTACAACGTTATAAGATTTAAACATGTAATGAGTTTACAGTTGTTTATACTATTGTATGTGTTGTTGTGACTCACTTTCCCTTGTGTGTGTCAACAAGTCTTACCAACTATTGTGGTGGTCGTTAAGTTCCACTATGAACTTCTAACAAGTGTTAACTGGGAAGTGAGGAATCCGGTTGCCGGTCATGCATGTAAGTTAAGAGTAGATATCGAATCAGATTCGACTCTTATGTGTTAAGATTGTTCACCTTAATTTGGCGTTCGATCTCCCGCTAGCTTCTTCCAAAGCTTACCTATTCTGACTTATGATCGGTTTAGTGGGAACCTGTGTTTGTGTGGTGTGTTCGGGTCACTAAATCCGAACCATCTGTGACTTAAGTTACTCGTTCGTCTAACAGAACGGTAATGAGTGTGTTTAACGAGCTTGACATGAGAGTGAATCACTCTCTAGGCTCTTATGTTATTTGACCCTTGTGGTTTGTTATCGTGGAGTGAAAATCCACTGTGTATGTGTTGTTGAGCTATGCACTATTGATGCCATGCTCCATGTTATGTTATGTATATAATTGAATGCCATGTTATAATGACAAGTAGCTGCGCGTATCCCGGTAGCCGATGGGCTGCGCGTTAGCCATACCAGCCAAGGGTTGCTGACCCCCTCGGGGGATCCATATTTCTTACTGCAGGATGAGGATCGAAGAAGCGGAGTGGCTTTAGATCCTAGGGTGCAGGTTTACTTTTGTATACTTTTGGGATGTTGGCCCGGGATGCGCCTGTGCTCCCGTGGCGTTGTTGGATTTGGTTGAGACAGTTTACAGTGATGTTTAACAGTGGAGGTTGTATATGTAAACACTCGGTATTGTATATGATGTAATTATTGGTTTAGTTTTGTTGCTCGGGAGTCTGATCATCAGACCGGTACAAGTGTATTGTTCTGCCTTGTCAACCACGTGGGTGGTTGGCGGCGTTGTAGCACCGAAGCGTTAGTTACTGTTTAGTTGTTTTATTCCGCTGCGATTTCATTTAGTATCATGTGCGTATTAGGGGTGTTACACTTTCTATCTTTTTCAATCCTTCAAAGCTCAAGTGTGGTGCCATGAGAAAACTCCATTGATGGAGGAAAATCAAGTTTGAAGAGCTCTTTTGGTTCTCCATTCATCCAAGGTAATGAAAGTGAAAGAAAAATCAACTTTCCATCATATTCTCTATATGGCCGAAAATTTGCCTCTTAAGATAGCTTGTTTTATCCCTTGTTCTAGCTTGATTCTATTCTCCAAAGACTTGAGGAGGTCTTGCCATGCTACATTATCAAAGCCATTCCAAAATTCAACGGTAAACATCCATTTAGTGCATTAAGCAATTCTTGTAAACCTAGGAAATGATTACTTAAGTTAAGGTGCCATATTTAGCACTTATTAAATTATTTGAATGTGGGTTAGAACATTGGCAAGAGGATTGAGGTCTTTGCCGTAATTCAACCAAGAAAACCAAGGAGGAAAGTAAGAGGAGCTTGAGAAAAACAAGGTAAATTGCTTACCTGATGGTGGTTTAAGGTATTAAGGGATGAGATTTAGATAAGCACTAATGTAGCTTTAGGCTTACGTTAAGTAATGGGTATTATAACCTAGGAAAAACGAATTCAAACAAGCTTGTGAACTTGTGACTAAGGAGCCAATGGGAATGATTTAGTAAGATGAACTTAAGGTGAATTATGAGAACAAATATATTGCTATGGGAGCATTGTTGTGTGTATTTGCAGGTTGAAAGCTTTTATTGTGGGAAATTCAGTGTTTAAGTTTAAGTCATTTACCTAGGATCTACTAGGAGTCATTAAAGGAAATTTGAGTGAAAATAAGTTAACAACGGTGTTCTTGAGGTTAGTAAGGCCTAGAGATGTCTAGAAGGAATTAGAGGTTAGGTGGGTGTATTAAACACACCAAAATCATGGTATGTGGAATGTTTAGACTTGTGCAAAAATCTGGAGGAAATGATGTAGTGAAGTTTGAGTGTAAATTGTGAGCTAAGATTGTGTACTAAGGATATGTGTGTTCTTGATTGTATTAAGGATGAAAAAACTAAATGTTTGGGTGTAGTAATATACTAAGGAAACCATGTCAAAATTTGGAGAAGAAACTGAGTGTTTAAGGTGTTCTAAGGAGATTTCATGACTAAAGGATGTTCTAGTAAACATTAATGGTTGTTTCGGTGGAAATAGATAAAGTATGGAGTTCTTGAGCACTAGGATAACTTTGGGATGTCTAAGAGGGGCTAGGGGTTATAATGGTGAGTTTAATGCACCAAAACCATGGTTAAGGAGGTGCGGAAACTTGTACAAAGTTTGAAGGAAAAATAAGGTAACAGGACTTGTAAGGATGTAAGCATGTGCAAGATGAAATAGCTTTGAAAAGTTGGAATAAAGGAAATTGGGATGTGAGATGATTCTTAAGGTGTGGTCAATTGGTATGGAGAAAAAGACTTTGGTTAGTGGAGGTCTTAGGTAAAAACACAAGTTGGAAGTGTAAGGGATTAAGTTCTAAGTGTTAAGAATTTGAGTAAATGGTTAAGGAAGTTGTTGGATGATTTGACAAGGTGTTAAGATGTTTAAATGATGTTAAAATGTGGGAAAACATGAGGAATGATTAGGAAAATATTGGGGTGAATTTGGAGTTCAATGAGGAGAAAAGCACTTTGAAAATTAGGATCTGTTGTGGACCGCCCCTAGGGACCGCCCCTAAGGGGAGGTCCAGTAGAATTCTGCAGCGAGGTTGGTCTCTAGTTGGGACCGCCCCAGTGGGGCGGTCCAGTGCAGAAACAAAAAAAAATTCTTTAAATTTAAAGAGTGATAAGGGGGCATTAGTAGTAAGCTATTAAGAGGGTAATGATGATTAGATAAACAAGCATATAAGGACTTACGGGATTAAGTTAAGTTAAAACTTAAATGTTTAAGGTTAAGTTTGTAAGATTAAGTTGTCAGAACTTAAGTGATATTAGGTGGGGGACATTAATGGCTAAGTATGTTAAGTAGCATTGAAGTAATTAACCACCTATATTGGATGAATGTTTTAGGACTGGAGAATTGGACTCCGGAGTAGAGTAAGCAACCGAACAACCAACGGTGTACGGTATGGTTTTCTTGTGACCTGCTTGCTAACGAGGTGTCCCTCGGCTTGTGTGCTATTTGTTTATGTGTGCCGACTAAGCAAGATAAAGCATGCAATCGGAATATTATGTTTGTTGTGTGATTGTGATGCACTAACACAACTTACCTGGGGAACTTACTAACTAATGTTTAGTAAACAAAGGTGTGAGATTAAGGAACACTCCCTAATATTGTTTTCTTATTAACCGAAAGAGGTTAAATAACAAACATTGACTTTGAGACTTCTACTAACTAGAACTTGGGGGGAGTGAGGAATCCAGAATGGTACCGGCACATGTGTATTGGGGGAGGTCGGTATCCTTATCAGGTACCGACTTCCAAATATGACTTGTCTTCGGACTCGTCGCCTAGAGTCGACATATAGACTCGACCTCCTCGGCCTACTTGTTTTAGGAGGGAGGCATACTGAGATGGTGTGGTGGGATCTACCTAAATCCTGAATCTAAGAAATATTGTTTATTTAACCCAATGAAGATGATAAATCATTGGCTAGGGTTACTTTTGACCCAACAAAGATAAACAATGAATTAAGGAACAACCATTCTAATTAAAGAACGGATGACTTAATTAAGATAAGATTGAGATAAGATGCAACCATTCCTATCTAAAGGTTGGTTCGCATTCTAAACTGAGATAAGGTTTAAGATTGAGGTAAGATAAGGTTGGACTGAGATTAAGAGGAAACATAACTTAAGGAGTTAAGTGATTAACTCACTAACTAAGGGAACGCCTTTAAGTCGTTCATTGTGTTTGAAATTTGATTGTTCATATGTGGCTTGTTGTTTATTGTACTTTCTATTATGTTGTGCATCTAATCAACCTCCATGCTATCGACAATTAGTCGTCGTAGCCTCGTTAGCTTGGGGGCCATGAGAGGATCGTACCAGCAATTTTGCTGACCCCCTTTGGGGGCTATTTTTATTTCGTAGGTGAATGACAGTAGGCGACAGTCTTGAGAGTAAGATGGGGTAGATGTATTACGGGTTTAAGTGTGACCTACGAGTTGTGCATGTACTCTCGTATGGTCATTTGAGTTAGTAAGTTGTATAGGACGTGAGGAGATTGTAAGATTGATATGTATTTGGTTAAGGCTTGTAAGTACTAATGTTCGGTATATTCGGGTCCATTAGACCGTAGCTAGATCTTGGAGATTTTAGTATGCCTTGTTGGTCACGTGGGTGACTAACGGCGGTAACACCAAATTTTGTAAGAAATCCGCTGTAATGTTTATATAAGTGATTGGAGGTTTATGAGTTAAGTATGGCATTATGAGTTGGGGTGTTACAAAAAGTGGTATCAGAGCGTAGTTACGCTCTGATGACAGGAATTACCGAACTTAGGAGAATACTGAGGTTGAGTTTGAGTTAGGGGTTAAGGTTTGAGTGATAGAGCGAGAGGTGCGTTAGTTAGGACTTCCCGGTGTTTACCGGATATCCATAGTACCTAAACCCGCCCTCCACATCCCTAACCTTGAATACGTGGAACAAACGCCAGAGAGAAGAAAGCCTTCTCTTACTCGGGAAAAACCCCATCTGGCAGTTAGTTAACAGTAAGCAATATGAGAAACATCTTTTTGTACAACAGTTTACAAAAACTAGAAGATTTTAATTGGAGCGCAAGGATGAAACAGGCGCTGCCAACGAAGTTCTACCAATAAGAGAACGGTAATTACCGGCAACATGGGTCGACATGCTACGCAGTCGAGATACCCCGCCATACAAATAATAAGAAAGCACTACGAGTGCAATGGAGAGAAAAAGAGAAGCGACAAGGATACCGGACAGTAGTCTGAAGGGGCACAACTGCAGGATAATACCGAGCATGGGAATAAGGATTACCGGAAAGTCCAGTTAGAAACGGGAATTCCAAACCCCATACAATGAGGAAGATTACAAACCTGGCCGACATAGCTCAAACGACGATAAAAACGCATACAAATTGTATACCGAGTTAGGACTACAACGTAATACCTGAAGGAGAATCATTACTTAGTAACCACGACAAAATGTATGGAGACCGGAGCGAGGATTAAGACATAAGTAAGTAACGAGGGGTTCCCTCAGAAAGAGGAACACCTTGACAAATTACAGTACTATCAAAACAACAAGGAAACCGCTAAATGGTCTGTTATCCAAAACGAAAAAACATCGAAGGAGTCCCGAGGACTACCAAAGATAAAAAAAGATAAGGTGGAAGTACCATTACTGACGCACGCAGTACCGGTAGCCCATCTTGCATGGTGCACTTGCCGTAGCAAGTGCTACCACGGTTAAGTTATACGGAAAGCCATCATGGCGAGATAGCAGAACGCTACAGTTGTAATACACATTAATACCGGATTGTAAGTCCATAAGAACGAGAGAATGAGACCTTGGGAGGGCCTGACGGCCTGACCATAAAAAGATGAGTCGACACACTAGTCAGCAGGGAGCAGAACTTGGACGGAATACTAAATGATATAAATCTTAGCAACAGTACAACCTACTACAACAACGACAACGAACAGTACGGGTAAGAACACCAATCCCGAACCTTGAAGGGAAAAACCTAAGAGATCGCTCAATGATCCGAACAAAACATTATGTAAGCAATAACATACAAGGAGTGTATTATAAGATACCATTGAGGCTGTTGACACAACGTGTTCCAACAAGAACGGGATAGGACTCCCAGAATGATCACTAAGAATACCAGTAATAAACATTCTTCATTGAAGATGTTGGTAAACCCCAGAAACAGGGACAGAGGAAGTGAACTTAAGATATAACCTACCAAGGGTTAAGGACATACAATTCTGACAGAGGAAAGCTCAGAGGACTATCCCCACAGAGCGGGCATAGTCGAGCCGAACAAACTGATGAATGACAGTTAGTATTGTTTGCCTAACTCATTAACACCCAAGTATGATTGATCACTGACGATGGCGTAGTCAACAAATGATGAACGAAGCGTTGAGATGGAAGCACAAGATGACCTGGATAAATATCCAACTTAGACACCGTAAGGCAGATGCCTAATACGAACCGGTCCATAATTATTTAAAAACACGCAGGTCTATGAAACGACAATATTGTCAAAGACACTAAGTAACCTTAGATCACCTGAATAAACTTCCATAGCGGGAAACAGGATGCAGCAACTTACCATGAAACCCGATACTACATTTAATATGTAACCTAACGGTGGATAGTGTTCAAAGAACCAGAAACTTATGAGGATAACCTACAGATGAGTAAGAGTACGAGTAATGAACTGGGACATTAAGCACCAAGAGCCTACGAGCCAAGGATGTTAACCACATCAGAACCCGAGGCGCAGTAAGATTGTAAGAACACTTATTTAATCTACGAATGAACTACAAATTGTAGATATGAACGGTTACAACACCTATAACTTAGATTGTGGAAGAATTGCCAGGAAAGGGCACCAATTGGAATATTGAGATGCTATTGACAGGGGCGGAGAACGAACCATTCCTTTTAGGGTGGGGATACCTCTCCTTGTTGTGAGGCCATGAGTGGGAATAAACCCCTCAATAAGGGCTTTCACTTGTTAGTGTTAGAATGCGCTTTTATTAGAGAGCGAAAACCATAAACCTTGAGATTACCTTAGAACATGCAAGATACACTTGAGTAATAAGGAAGGCTACAGAGACAAACCTCATATCCAACACCCAGGATTTAAGAATCAGTAATCGTCAGAGATAAACATTGTGAGTGCATAGTGTGGCATGTCAAGTGACCATCGCTCAGAAGAGCTTGTGATTCAACGGATGACTTCTTCAATAACCGGTTTAATTACATGGAAAATAACATCATAAGGAATGGAAGAATGTGAGAAAAATTAGCCTACTTACAAACCTGAGATTGAAGTAGAACACCTTCATATTAAGAGATAACCATTTTACTACACGATACGGCAACTGCCAAACACCGAAATTAGAGAACTCCCAGTGTGTTTACACTAAGAAAGGATTGAGTATAAGATAAGACGTTAGATTAAGGGATTGAGGAGTTGCATCATCAATAGGAAACAGAGAAAGGTGAGCTACCATGGTAGCAGAAGCCATAGAACAATACCTATATAAGTGGATTAAGACATGGTGCGCAGTAAAGCGTCCATTATGTATAAGCTGTCAAATATTGACACTGAGGCAATTAGATTTATGAACTAAGATTGATATAAGTAAGGAAATAAGATGGTAGACGAACTGTGCATGGATGCCAGTAGTCTAGACCAGGCGAGGTAAGATTTCACAGGAAGCACACTTTCCATTCCTTAAGGAACTGGAAGTGCGTTCCTAGTAGATCAACATAAGAAAAAAAACAGGATAAAAGGCTCTATGGAAAGAGACCTCGGTTACTAAGAGATCAAGTCAGTACGGAATATAGAAAGGAGCTAGAGCATACCATACCCAAGAACACAGTAAATGGATTTCCCTTGATTAAGTTCAAGAAGAACAATAAGTGTTATTATGGAATGATGAAAGAGGAGATCGACACTAGAATACTTCATAATTAGCAATAGCTAAACGTGTGACAACTGCACACCACAGGGGCTTGCAGGCCTGATAGGCTCATTTATGAGTTAGTCGGGTAAGTAGTAATGTATCAGTAAGGTACCCCATGCATGTAGACGAGTGGTGTAAGGAACACGGGAAGTAGTCGACTCCGTACCACGGTCAACGACGCAAGATCAGACAAGAGCACCGACTACCACGCGCAGTTGAAGAGAAGGAACTCAGTTGAACCAACGACAAAAGGAATCAGAGAACAAATAATTAAGGACTGTGAACGAAGAGCACAGATTGTTAAGTACAGACATTGGACACGTCTTAAGACGTTAGAGATTAAACTGTAAAGCGCATTAAGCACTAAACAGTAGTTTCAGATTAAGAATCATCCTCAAACCAAAGGTCAGTTGGAAAGAACGATTTAGACACTTGAAAAAACACTAAGAGTATGAACATTAGATCTTTAGGGAGAATGGATAGACGACTTACAACTCATTAAGGCCGTGTATAATTAAAGACAACACGCGTCCATTGAGAGACCAATATTTCTAAACCGTGAGGAGGCACAAGGATATACAATACTATGAAGGATAAGGAAGGCAGTTAAGCCTAAGATTATCAGAGTCGCGCAGCGGAAGCTAGCAGATTAGTACCTTTGATATTAGACCAAACTAAGTTAAGGAAACGGTATAAGTACCGTTAAGAATCCTCGATACAGAGACTAAACCATTAGCATAGTTATGACCCTCTGATCGAATTATAAGTGAGATAGATGACATGTAAGCTAGAATGCTTGGTGAGAATTAGACATCTTGAACCTATGTTCAAGGATGATATAATGTTGATTACGTGGGCGTAATCCATTTTAAGGGGGGTAGAGAAAAAACCGCTTAGTGTATGTTTATGTACTGAGTACGTAAACTACAGTGTGCATAGCACAAAAGAATTTGAGAATTTGTTTTTCATAAACATATTGAGATTAATTATGGTTATTGCGCACAGAAGATGCGAGCGCCATACATATTAAGTACCTATCTTGTTAACCCCGGTGTGAGTCCAAGTTAAGAGAATTAGTGAAGAGGATTAAGGAGACTTAAGGAATATATGAGATATGAGTCGATATGAAAGTATGTGTGAGATAAGAATAAGATAACACTATGAGATACTATTCGATATGAGTATGAGGTAGGAAATAGTAATGCTATGAGGTATAAGATGGTGAGAATTGGTATGAAACTGATATAGAACTTAGTAGGAATTTAAGTCCTGAGGTAATTACTAAGAGATGAATTGGGAATGATTGATGGACTGAGTCCACACCATGTAGATGTAATAATTACGACTAGAAAGACTAAAAAGATAGAAAATTGGAAATGAGTGAATTATTTGATGTTTGAAAATGACGTGGGAGGTGGAACTTGATTTTCTAGGGATCAAGGGAAACCGAACACAAATTGGGGTGGAAGGGTAGTTCAATACTGATGCTGATCACATCAGGGTTGGATGACTCCTGAAACTCCCTACTTGTGGTCACAATTAAATCACGCTAAGGATAAAGGCTTTAGGATCAAATGAAATTGGAGTTGATTGTATTTTCAATTAGAGGAATTATTCCTCACATGACCTCGTAAAAAGGATTTTCTTTTTACTGAGTCTCGCCCATGAAGTCGAGGACGCATGAGCCTTTGTTTTCAGACCGGTGACGTGGGGAGAACAGAGTTGTTTTGTATTCTAGCCCATGAAGGCAAGGACGAAAGAGCCTTTGTCTACGGACCGTTGACATGGGAGAATACGATGAAAACTTTGTGATTGTTTTAATTATCAAAAGGAACAAAGGGAATTTTGAGTGCTATACATGCTTAAGCATGTTGTGTGATATTTGAGTATAAGAATATGACATACCTAATAAGTCAATATGATTTAGTACATATAAGCATGATCTATATGATCTATGGAATGAGGAAAGCCATGTATTCTAATAAAATAAGATGCATGGGAACTTTGGGGACAAAGTTCTTTTAAGGGGGGTAGATTGAAATACCCCAAACCTAAGTATGCTAAGTAAACATCAAGTTATGATGTGGTAAGGCTAAAACATGCCTTAGAAACATTGATAGACAATTTAAACCAAGGAAAACACATGAAAATGCCAAAAGGGCAATTTAAGCAAAAACGTGCTCGAAGCTTGGAGTGACTTTGATTAGCAACCAAATATCATTATAAGACCTTATTAACATGCTAATGGACATGTTAAATCAATTACCAAAGATAACCAAGCTCAAAAACAAGCTTGAACACAAAATGTGCTTTAAGACTCCTTAAAGCACCTTTTTGAGAAATTGTTTAAAAATGGGTTTTGAGTGGCTAAATTCCCATGATTACACCTTAATCAACATGTGTACTAATTAGTATCACATTTGGAAGCCTAAATCAATGGGAAATAAAAAATTTCACAAATTTTTGCACTAATTTGTGAATAGTGTTAAATAGTGCCTAGTTTAAGCTTTAGTCAACATAAGTCAATAAGTTGGTCAACCAAGACCATAAATATCCTATATACTAAGGGGGGGGGACAGTTTTAAGGTGATGAGTCACCATAGGAGGCAGCCAAATTAAGGAAAAGAAGAGGAAAGTGAGAAATGTTACTATTTACTTTAAAAATAAAATATCTCACCTATTAACCTACCTCTCTCCTCTCTTCTTCATTCTTTTATTCTTCCACCGACTTTATTCTTCTTCTCTCTGTTCCAAACCGTTCCCAAGCAGCTCCATTCATGCTCCATCTTCAAATGTCCACCAAATGTTCATTTTAGCTCCAAATCAATAACTAAGCATAGATTTCTCTTAGTTGGAGCAAGACCTACCTTTATATCTTTTCAAATCCTTCAAAGCTCAAGTTTGGTGCCATGAGAAAACTCCATTGATGGATGAAAATCAAGTTTGAAGAGCTCTTTTGGTTCTCCATTCATCCAAGGTAATGAAAGTGAATGAAAAATCAACTTTCCATCATTTTCTCTATATGGCTGAAAATTTGCCTCTTAAGATAGCTTGTTTTATCCCTTGTTATAGATTGATTCTATTCTCTAAAGACTTGAGGAGGTCTTGCCATGCTTCATTATCAAAGCCATTCAAAAATTCAAAGGTAAACATCCATTTAGTGCATTAAGCAATTCTTGTAAACCGAGGAAATGATTCCTTAAGTTAAGGTGCAATATTTAGCACTTATTAAATTATTTGAATGTGGGTTAGAACATTGGCAAGAGGATTGAAGTCCTTGCCGAAATTCAACCAAGAAAACCAAAGGAGGAAAGTAAGAAGAGCTTGAGAAAAACAAGGTAAATTGCTTACCTAATGGTGGTTTAAGGTTTTAAGGGATGAGTTTTAGATAAGCACTAATGTAGCTTAAGGCTTACATTAAGTAATGGGTTATATAACCTAGGAAAAAAGAATTCAAACAAGCTTGTGAACTTGTGACTAAGGAGCTAATGGGAATGATTTAGTAAGATGAGCTTAAGGTGAATTGTGAGAATAGTTATATTGCTATGGGAGCATTGTTGTGTGTATTTGCAGGTTGAAAGCTTCTATAGTGGGAAATTCAGTGTTTAAGTTTAAGTCATTTAAGGGCCTAAGAGCCATGTCATTTAAGAGCCTTGGTGCTATGCAATTTAAGATTATTGCACTATATTAAGTTTGTTATGAATGGGTTGATTTGAGTGAGAAATAATATGAGAAAAGGATTTTATGTGTGTGAGATGATTGAGTGAGAAAACCATGCATATGGGCATGATAATGTACTAGAGGAGCTATGGAAAAATTTGAGTAGAAAACAAAGTGTTTAAGTGGTTGTTGTGAATTAATATGACCTAGGATCTACTAGGAGTCATTAAATGAAATTTGAGTGAAAATAAGTTAACAACGGTGTTCTTGAGGTTAGTATGGCCTAGATATGTCTAGGAGGAATTAGAGGTTAGGTTGGTGTATTAAACACACAAAAATCATGGTATGAGGAATGTTTAGACTTGTGCAAAAATCTGGAGGAAATGATGTAGTGAAGTTTGAGTGCAAATTGTGAGCTAAGATTGTGTACTAAGGATTTGTGTGTTCTTGATTGTATTAAGGGTGAAAAAACTAAATGTTTGGGTGTATTAATATACTAAGGAAACCATGTCAAAATTTGGAGAAGAAACTGAGTGTTTAAGGTGTTCTAAGGAGATTTCATGACTAAAGGATGTTCTAGTAAACATTAAGGGTTGTTTCGGTGGAAATGGATAAATGCAGAGTGGAAAATGAGAGAGGTTGGAACTGGTGTATTTTAAACAATTGAGAAAGAAATTAATAACTTAAATATCCTTCGGGCTGCAAACAACACCCGGTCGCAGTAGTATAGAAAACAGAAGCGGACGGGGTCAAACCGTGGGACTTATAGTGAAATAATATAGTATCTAAGCTAGTTACAAAAAAGGGGGGATAATTGACTCGTTTTTGTAAAGTAAAACAACAGATTAAATTAACTGAGTGGAAGATAATATTAAACGGGACTCCGGGTTCAGGTTAATATAATCTGATTAATTATGCTATCTCTACCGGTTGATTATAATAGTTTGGCAAAAATTCCTGTAATTATCTTTAAAGACTAAATCCTAGACTTGAAAGATTCGTTTACCAGAAAATGCTCAATCTAATCTTGATTTGAGCAAAACACATGTAAACAGATTAAGTGCGAGGAATTATATTTTGCATCTGAAATTACTAACTTATTTTATCAAAATAAGTTTTCCACAGATTTATCGATTAATTAACCTGTCTATTTATCACTGCTCTGATCAAAATAGACTTTGTAAAGCATTTTATAAATTCATGAGATTTATTAAAAAGGCGAGAGATAAGCTTTAATCGTAACAAACTTTATTTAATTAAACCGGTAAAAATATAGATTACATAATTATACAAACTATAATTACACCTTCACCCGGAGTAAATCCTCTTAGCCCAACATAATTAAAAAGACAGAATAAGAAGTTAAAGAAATCATCTGGGAAAGACGATTAATTCAGCTCCTTTTTAACTGCTAATATTTGGACAGAGGTTGGACAGAACAACGGTATGGAAATTGGAATGTTTTTATGGGATGAGATGAAGTGGGGATTTATGTGGAGATTATGTAGATGAGATGTATGATTTTTGGAGAGAAAATGGAGATTTTATGGAGGAAAAATGACATTAGTTTGGAGGTGGAATGAGATATGTTTTAATGGGGGGTTATAGGTTTATTTATAGTGAAAATGGGGTAGAAATGAAGGGGGTGTCGGTGTGAAAAGATAAAATATTATTTATCTTTTCACACCCATGTCGATGCCCCTGTACGCTGGCAATTTATGCCTGTCCGGACCACTGTCCGGACCATACTGGTCCGGACATGTCGATTTTAGTACGGTCTTGCGCTGGCATGTACTGGTCCGGACCAGCTGATCCGGACACTGGTCCGGACCAACTTCAATTGCCTCTAAAATATTCGTTTTAGCTCCGATTTGATCCCCGTTTGTTGCGTTGGAATCCTCATGAGTAAATCTACTTAATTACATTGATTTTTCCTACATTGAACATATAAAATGCATTAGTTCATATCAAAACATAAATCTTTGGAAAAAACGCATAATAAGTGGGAAACATGTGCTTCAGATATTGCAATTCATAAGGTATTTAAACCCTAAAAGTCTATTTGTTTTGCACTTATTAAACTTCCTCACACTTAGCTTTTGCTTGTCCTCAAGCAAAATACAGAATTAAGCTCCTGAGGAATTCCATAGAATTAAATCTTTGGGTAAAAACAAACGTAGAAGGGAATTAACCTTTGCTCATAAATGTATGTTCCTTTCTTATTAGTAGAAACAAGCTCTTTAAACCAAAAATTTGGGGAAGTTAAATCATCAAGAATGAACACAGATTAACTCGGGATCTTTCCACCATTTCTTTCCTTAAATACCCAGAAATGACAAGGGGTGTGAAGTATTGCCTTATTCCGCAGTACCTTTCAACACCACATACTCATGATCTAAATAACCTTAAGCTCTTTTTTTTCTTAACAAACTATTAATAGCACTGTTTGCAAATTTATTTTAAACCCTACAGACTTTTCTCTCCATTCATGTAGCAGTTTTGGGTCTTTTATCCCAGATCAAATGATCTTAGGTAAATGGGTGATGAAGCACCCCTAGGACTTAATAACCGAATGGAAGAGGCCCGTTTCAGTTTAAACAAAAATATTAGATCAGAGGAGTACCTTGCCTTTTTCTTCCATTCCAAACTTTCCTTTCATTTCCAAAGGTACCGAGTTAAACCAATTCAGACTTAATAATTAGCTTGCACACAAAATAATTTTTATAATGAAACCATGAAAGCTAACAATTATGAGCAAAACTAATCTTAAAGTTGCTTACCATGTTTGATTTCTCTACAAAATATTTTCACCCGTAAATCTAATGTCTATATGTATTAGAGCAGCTGACACATTTTCAGGGAAAGGTCTCTACTTCCTCACACTTAAGAGGAACAATGTCCTCAATTGTTCAATTTAAAATTTTCTAAGAAAGAAGACGTTTTAAAATGTGTCATACTCATGGAGGAAAGCGGTTATGTATAGCAATAGAGATAAATCAAATAAGAGAAGTAAAACGAACTTAACATTATTTAAATTTTGCAAAAATTAAAACAAACAACTCCCCTTATATCCTTGGATTTGAGGAAGTAGCCCTTTCTCACACTTAAGCTTTTGTCGGGGGAAACCTTCCTCACACTTAGGTTAGGCAAGTGCTCTACTTTGGAGAAGGAAAGTCTTATTGCAACATTTAAAAGGAAAGATGATATTAAATAATAAAGATAGTGCGTACACAGAAACAAACAAAAATAAAAAGAAAATTGTCAAACGTTAGAAATACAGTAAATAAATAACAAAGCATGAATGGAAAAACAAAATAGAGAAAATAACTGTCATAGAATCACTCCGGTGGTGGGTAGTAAGCCTGCCACTGCTGGAAGTCATGGAGCAGAGCCTCGTAATTATCCTGAGATCATCGTGCCTGCTCCCGAAGCTGAGTGATCTCAGCTTGGTATCTCTGCTCCATCTGCTGCTGTCTGCGCTCGATCTCAGCCTGGAAGGATTGCTCCATCTGCTGCTGTCTCTGCTCGAACTCATCCCAGGTCACATACCCGCACCTGGGTGCTGGGAATGCAGCATACTGCTGCTCCTCTACTGTAGTGGAACCAGGGACTGGCTCTGATGGTCCCTCTCCCACATCTCTCTGTCACTTCTGAGTACACGGACCCGCTTGCTTAACCCACTCATTTCCATCATATTCAAATCGCATCCTCTTCATGGTGCTCATATCAATGGGTGTCCTAGAAGTGGAACGACCCTCCTCAGCTAAGTTGACTCCCTGCTGCCTGAGGAAGTGGCAGATCATAACAGGGAATCCTAGCCTGTGACGGTCCTTATGCTCGATGATGTAGCCCAGATGCTGATGTAAAACGTTGGGTAGATATGTGAGTGCAGCAGCTCCAGCAAAAGAGAGGTTCACGACTGCTTGGAGAAAATAGCAGTCGGTCTGGTTGAGGTCATAAGAGCGGCGTGGCGTGACATTGGCCACCAGAAGCGCGAACAGGACTCTCTCGCGAGGGTCCTGTAGAAGATCAGCAGGGATGACCTGCTTAGTCTGGTCATCTCCTCTTCGTCTGCGCGGTTCTTGACTGAAAAGCTCACTGTAATGACGATCTGTGGCATACAAAAAATCATTAAATAGCTGCATCTGATCATCATCCTCACTCATAGGAGCAGGGTAAGGAATCCCGAAATATGTGGCGATGTCCTCCGCCTGAATACTGATGTCCCTCTCTTGGACCCTGGAGTGGATGTTTCCCTCTTGGATATGGGAATTCGCATAGAAAACCCGTACCTCACGTGGGTAGAAGAAACCACCCATGTCTAGTAGTTTTGCCCATCCATGCGCCCCCAGAAGCTGGGTAACCTAAGCTGGCGCTGTAGGTCCGGTGCCACTAATCGTTCAGGAGCAATTTCGCATTCCAGGTTGAACCATTCTGCTGCCTGTGTAGATATAAACTCTGGTGGTGGTGCCTGACTCGAACTAGTAGCAGTGGTTTTACTCTTCTTTGAACGTCCAGTTATTTTCTTAAACATCCTGCTTAATACATATTAGCAACAACAAAGCAAGTAGAAAAATAAAATGAAATTCAAACAAAAGAAAACAAGTAGAAAAATAATATGAAATTCAAACATAAATAAAACAAATAGAAAAATAATATGAAATTCAAACATAAATAAAACAAATAGAAAAATAATATGAAATACAAACATAAATAAAACAAATAGAAAAATAATAAGAAATGCAAACATAAATAAAACCAGTAGAATAATAATATGAAATACAAACATAAATAAAACAATCTCACAAATTTTACCGAAATTTTGACAGAATCTCCCCTAAAAATCTTCAATTCTCCACAATTTAATTCAATCAATATTCAAGGTAATGCAATACCGTTAGCACATAAATCCCCTCACAACATCATACCATCATAAAATCAATAACTTATAACCACAAGGCATTATAAAATCCAAAAATCCAAATGTATCAATATTATTTTCGTAACTATCATACCTTAATTTGGAATTCAATCAAAAACACCAAATTTGAGTATAATAAGTGTAGAATTTACCTTGTGGGAGTATAGTATGATTGTAGAAGAAGAAATCGATCTCAAAAACGCAAGAACGAGCTCAAAAATTTCGAATTCGTCCTCCTAGGGTTCGAAACTTCAGCCACTTATTTCTCCTTGTGTTGTTGATGGTTTGTGGATTTCTTGCTATAGAAACGTAGAGAATTGAAAAATGAAGATTTCGGTACCAACCTTGCTCAATTTGGTGGAGAAATGAAGATTTTAGAGCCAAAAGAAGAGAGAGGCGATTTTGTGGTCTGTTCTGGTCGCGTTCGAATTTGGGAGATTTGGGAATTTCTGGCTAAAACTGATTCAGACGCCTTTTTGATTCGGAAATCGTCCTGTCCGGACCAACGTCCAGACCAGCTGGTTCGAACAGGCCAAATCTATTTTTTTTTATATATTTTTTTAAATCTAACTAAAGAGATTATGGTAGAATAAATTCATAAAAATAAAAAAACACAATAAAATAAAAAAAACTTATATTAAAAAATAATATTAAAAATACCTGATAAATACTGGGTTGCCTCCCAGTTAGCTGCTCTTTTTTTAACGTCCTTAGCTAGACGCCCATAATTTCATTTTGTTTGTGAGGAGTTGTGGGTTGGGGTCCCACAACTTCCTATAGTCAAGCTGCGTAGCTGCTTCAGTTTAAGTTGAACTCTCCACGGGAGAGATTTCTTCTTAGATATTGTCGGTTACGAAACAAGAGTAAAAGTGTCATGTTGTTCCTGAACAAGAGAAATTCTAAACAAGTTAGTTGAAATATCAGTAGGACAAGTATACCTCTTTAGACGTGCTTCATTAACTTTGAAAGTTTCGCCCTTGTTGTTTTGAAGTTCCAAAGCACCGTATGAGGTCACTTCAACAATACGGAAAGGACCTGCCCAATGAGATTTGAGCTTTCCAGGGAAGAGCTTTAATCTTGAATTATATAGGAGGACCATGTCACCCACTTTGAAGTGTCTCTTGTGGATCAGCTTGTCATTGAACTTCTTGGTTCGTTCCTTATAGATTTTGGCATTGTCGTAAGATTGATCCCTCAGCTCTTCTAACTCCGAGAGTTGTAACTTTCTTTTCTCACCCACCGCAGTCATATCAAAATTTAAGGACTTCATAGCCCAATAAGCCTTGTGCTCAAGCTCCACAGGAAGATGGCATGCCTTTCCATAAACCAATTTGAAAGGTGACATGCCAATGGGGGTTTTATATGCTGTGCGATAGGCCCAAAGAGCATCATCTAGTTTTAACGCCCAATATGTTCTGGAGGAGTGCACCGTCTTTTGGAGTATCCATTTCAACTCCCTATTGGACACTTCTGCTTGCCCATTCGTCTGGGGATGGTAAGCAAGGGCAACTTTGTGGTGTACCCCATACTTGGCCATTAATGCGTCAATGCTTCGATTACAGAAGTGTGTGCCTCCATCACTTATAATGGCTCTAGGGACTCCAAAGCGGGTAAAGACATGTTTCTTTAAGAATTTTACCACCGTCTGTGAATCAGTATGTTGGCAAGGAATTGCTTCAACCCACTTAGATACGTAGTCCACTGCCACCAGAATATATTGGAATCCTTGCGAAGAGGGGAATGGTCCCATGAAATCCATTCGCCAGCAGTAAAAAATTTCGACCTCTAAAATGCCTTGAAGGGCATCTCATGTCGCCTGGAAGTATTTCCCATGCGTTGACAACTATCACAACTGGCCACAAAGGCTTGGCAATCTTTATGTAATGTGGGCCAATAAAATCCTGGTTCCAAGACTTTGGTTGTCATCCTATGTGATCCATGATGTCCTCCAGCTTCCCTTGAATGACAGAACTCAAGAACACTGGGTACTTCGTTATCTGGGAGACACCTGCGAATTATACTATCTGCACAAACTCGAAAAAGAAAAGGGTCATCCCAGATATAATGCTTAGCATCAGATAAAAATTTCTTCTTTTGAGCATAGGAAAAGTCACGAGGTATAACTCCAGAAACAAGATAATTGGCCAGATCAGCAAACCAAGGCTCGTGCACTGTATTTAAAACAAAAATAGTCTCATCCGGAAAAATTCATGAATAGGTACACCATCATCAGGAACTACCAACCGAGAAAGATGGTCAGCCACAACATTTAATTTACCACTTGTATCCCTTACTTCTATGTCAAATTCCTGTAACAAGAGAATCCAACGAAGCAAACGTGGTTTGGCCTCTTTCTTAGTAAACAAATATTTAAGAGCAGAATGGTCAGTGTGAATAATCACTTTACTTCCCCATAAATATGATCTGAATTTATCTAGGGAGAATACCACTGCTAGGAGCTCTTTCTCGGTGGTTGTGTAATTCCTTTGGGCGTTGTCCAGAGTTTTGCTCGCGTAAACAATAACTCGTAGAATCTTTTCTTTTCTTTGGCACAGAACCGCCCCTACTGCAAAATCACTGGCATCACACATAATCTCAAAGGGTAATGACCAGTCAGGTGAAACAACAATGGGAGCAGCTACCAATTTTTGTTTAATTAAATCAAAAGCAGATACACAATCATCAGAAACAATAAATGGGGCTTCTTTCACAAGAAAATTAGTTAATGGTTTTGCGATTTTAGAGAAATCCTGAATAAACCGTCTATAAAATCCTGCATGTCCTATAAAAGCTCTTACTTCTTTCACAAAAGTAGGTTTTGGCAATTTCTCAATTACCTCCACCTTGGCTTGATCTACCTCAATCCCCTTAGTAGATATTATGTGACTGAGCACAATCCCATCCTTGACCATGAAGTGACACTTCTCCCAGTTGAGAACCAGATTTGTCTCCTCACATCGGCCAAGAATTAGATCAAGATGCGCCAAACAAACATCAAATCCTGATCCATAGACAGAAAAATCATCCATGAATACCTCAATGCTTTGCTCGATGAAGTCTGCGAAGATTGCCTGCATACAACGCTGAAAGGTGGCAGGAGCATTGCACAGTCCGAAGGGCATTCTTCTATACGCAAAGGTACCATAGGGACAAGTGAAAGTTGTCTTGTCTTGGTCCTCTGGCGCTATAGGAATCTGGAAGTACCCCGAGAAACCATCTAAGAAGCAATAGTACTCCTGTCCTGCCAATCTTTCTAGCATTTGATCGATGAAAGGTAGAGGGAAATGATCCTTCCTGGTTGCAGTGTTCAAGCGCCTATAATCTATGCACATGCGCCAACCCGTAATTTTTCTTTGAGGAACCGCCTCTCCTTTGTCATTAACCACTGCTTCGATGCCTCCCTTCTTTGGAACAACCTGTACAGGACTTACCCATGGACTGTCGGAGATAGGATAAATGATGTCCGCGTCCAGGAGTTTCAGAACTTCCTTCTTAACCAACTCCTTCAGATTCGGGTTAAGACGACGCTGGGGCTGCCTGATAGACTTGTAGTTGTCCTCCATATAGATGTGGTGTGTGCAGTAGGAGGGGTCGATTCCTTTTATGTCAGCAATAGTCCACCCGATCGCTGTTTTGTGTTGTCTCAGAACCTTTAGTAGCTTGTCTTCTTGCCCTGTAGTTAAAGAAGATGATACAATAACTGGCAAATTTTTATCAGCTGCTAAGAATGCGTATTTAAGGTTTGGAGGTAACTCTTTAAGCTTGAGTTCGGGTGGTTGCTCGATGGAAGGGATCGGTTTCTTAATTTCTCTGTCAAGTCACTCCATCGGAGGGCGATAGGATTGATATCCTGCCTTCCCTCTTTCCACTTGGGCTAACGTGGCATTGACCAATGGATCTTCAGTTTCTTTTTCCAGAGAAGCAACAAGAATATGCTCCAATGGTTCAGTTTAAGCCTTCATGCAGAAGGAAAGAGAATATACGTCTTCATCAGTGGGAGAATCACAATCTTCCTCATCATCATCAGTTAAATTGGCCATCATCAAGGGGTGAGCTTCGTTGGAGGATTTCTTCATCATTTTCCTCATGTCAAACTCAATCTTCTCATCCTCATACCGCAAGGTGATTTTACCATCATGGACATCGATGACGGCCTTGGCAGTACTCAAGAAGGGTCAACCTAGAATTAGGGGTACGTCAACATCGTCATCCATATCCAGAATGACGAAGTCGGCTGGGAAAATGAAACGTTCAATTCCGACAACTAGATCTATGACCATCCCCAGCAGTTTGACTTCCGACCTATCGGCCAACTGGAGTTTGAACGGTACAGGATGCATCTCTCCTTCTCGAACTTTTAAGAAGGTAGCGTATGGCATTATGTTGATGCTGGCCGCTAAATCGCACAAACCACTTCCACAATCTATTCCACCGATAAAGCATGGGACAACAGGGTATCCTGGATCTGTCTGTTTAGGAGGTAATGCTCGAAGGAGGGCAGCAGAGCACTCCTCTGTGAGATGGACAATTTCCTTATCGGTCTTCTTCTTTCTTTTTGTTAGGAGATCCTTTAGAAATTTTGCATAGTTGGGCATCTCATGCAGGGCATCAATTAACGGAATGTCTAATGTTAGTTTCTTAAAAATCCTAAGAAATTTCACAAATTGTTCGTCAAGATGTTTTTTTCATCCTGTTAGGAAATGGAAGCTCGTATTTTTATGAGAAGAAGAAGGAACATCAATAGTAATTCGAGATGGAGGAGAGGAAGTAGGAAGGATAGGAGCCTGTGTCTCAGACGAAGGTGGTGGTGGAAGAGTTACGTCGTCCTCTACACGATCTTCGTTGCTCGTTTCTGTGTTCAGTTTCCTTCCACTTCATAAGGTGACCGCATTTACCTATGGGGTTTTATGGAATGTGTTGCTGCCATCTCCTTCCTCTATGTGAATTGCTTTTGCATGTTCATGTGGATTTGGATTGGTTTGTGAGGGAAGTTGGCCAGATGGCCTCTGTTGGGTTAGGAGTTGTTGAATTTGTGATTGTAACTCCTTCTGATCTTTCCTGAGAGTTGAGACCTCCTCTTGAGTGTCTCGAGATTTTTTCATCATGACTCTAAACATTTCTTGTATCTGACCCATCTCAGACTCTGGATTAGTTTGATGTTGAGGTGGTCGGCTAGAAGATCCAAGGTCACTGTATGGAGGTTGTTGAAATTGCCTCTGGCCTCCTTGGAAGTTCGATTGTGGCCTGTAGTTTTGGGAAGGCTGGAGTGTTCTTGGATTCTGGATGTTGTTGGTATTACCGTATCGGAGGTTTGGATGTACATTCTGCTGCCAAGGTTGTCGGAAACCTTGATTATTACTCACAAAATTTGCTTCCTCGGCTGCCTTCAACTCTTGTAACTCGGGGCATCATCGTAGTCGTGTGGCCCGCCGCATTGCGTGCAAGAAGCATCAGGAGTTGATAGGGATAGAGGAGCATAGCCTGGAGGGGTTGTAGATGATCGAGAAATCATCGACTTTGCTTGGTGGGAGTAGGAATTCATGCTCATCTACTCAACTACTTTCTGCAGGGTGCTTACTTTTGTTGCCTGCTGGGCATTGCTCTCCATGAGTTGCTCATGGTTTTTCATCAACTGGTCAAATTTGTTGTCACTTTCCCCTACTTGGTATAAACCTTGAGTGCCGCCTCTTGATCCGCCCGAGGCCAAGTCTCTGATCTCTTCACAGAGAGACTCTATGCTATTCAGAAACTGTTTTCCTAGCTTTTTCAGAATGTCAGCCCCTAAAGAGGATAGTACCATTGTTCTGCACGGACCGATTAAGCCTTTGTAGAACAATTGTGATACTTGTTCTTTCGTCAGACCATGGTGAGGACAAGTAAGTAGTAGTCCATTGAAACGGTCCCAAGTTTCACAAATGTTTTTCGACCCTGGCTGTCTCAAATTGTAGATTTCAGCAATCATTTCCAACGTTCGGCTCGGGGGCAGAAATTTGTCTTAGAACTTGGTGGCCATTTCATCCCAAGTACCAATGGTACTTGGTGTAAGGCTGTGATACCATTTACTTGCGTTTCCTGTCAGACTGTGAGGGAATAATGACAGCCATGCGTACTGGAGTACTGCGTCGGTTGCAGTCAGACTGTTTGCATGCTGCAGAAACTTGGTGACATGCAACAGGGCTTCGTCAGGATTGGACCCATCGAACATACCCAACTCCTTTACACATCGGATCTGATGATATGGCTTTAGCTTCTGCCACTCGTCGTATTCGGATGAAGTAAGGTGGGGAAGGATGATGGCGGGCTGTTGACCTTGGTTGGACGGCCTGTTGATGTTTCGGACTGTAGCTGGAGTTGATGACATATCTGCTTCCTGGTTTGATTCTATCTCTGTGGTGGTTATGTTTTGTTGAGATCGTCTCTACCTCAAAGTGCGTAGAAAGGTTCTCTCGATCTCAGGAATGTAGCTACCTGAATGATGGTTAAAATTGTCCGGATGGCTGTGTGATCGAGTAACAGGCATTCACCACTCAAAACAGAAAAAGAAACTTGTGATGTGAATAAATAAAAAATTGAAAGAAATAATGAGGGGGAATTTAAGCAACTGAAAAGAAACAATTCAATAGAATAAAATTAAGAACTTTTATTTTAACAAGAGAAATAAACCTAAAATAAATAAACAGTAAAGAAATAAAAAATAAATGCAGTTTAAGCAAATAATAAAATTAAAATAAAGAAAAAGGACAGAATTTAAATTGCAGTAAATTAAATTACAGAAAATAAAGAACTGGAATTTAAATGACAGAATTTAAATGTTAGTAATTAGTTGACAGAAATTAAATTACTGAATTTATACGACGGAATTTAAATGACAAGGGAAATTAAATAACTGGAATTTAAATGACAGGAAATTTAAATGTTAGTAATTAGTATGACAGTTTTTAAATGACAGAAAATTAAATGTTAGCAATTAGTGTACTGAAATTAAATAACTGGAAAATAAATGACAGAAAATTTAAATGACTGAAAAATAAATAACTGTAATTAATACGGTATTTAAATTGCTGGAATTTAAATGACAGAAATTAATAGAAATAAAATAAACAACAACATAATAGTATAAACAAAATATTAACAGAATAAAGAAAACAAAATATTATAGAAACAAAATACTTTAATATAACTGGTGAATTATCCGCGGCTTAGGGACTAGAATAAATCAAGTCCCCGGCAACGGCGCCATTTTGCAGAGTGGAAAATGAGAGAGGTTGGAACTGGAGTATTTTAAACAATTGAGAAAGAAATTAATAACTCAAATATCCTTCGGGCTGCAAACAAAACCCGGTCACAGTAGTATAGAAAACAGAAGCGGCCGGGTCAAACTGTGGGGACTTATAGCAAAATATATAGTACTAAGCTTGTCACAAAAAAGGGGGGATAATTGACTCGTTTTGTGTAAAGTAAAAACACAGATTAAATTAAACTGAGTGGAAGATATATAAACGGGACTCCGGGTTCAGGTTTATATAATCTGATTAATTATGCTATCTCTACCGGTTGATTATAATAGTTTGGCAAAAATTCCTGTTATTATCTTAAAGACTAAATCCTAGACTTGAAAGATTCGTTACCAGAAAAATGCTCAATCTAATCTTGATTTGAGCAAAACACATGTAAACAGATTAAGTGCGAGGAATTATATTTGCATCTGAAATTACTAACTTATTTATCAAAATAAGTTTCCACAGATTTATCGATTATTAACCTGTCTATTTATCACTACTCTGATCAAATAGACTTTGTAAAGCATTTTAATAAATTCATGAGATTTATTAAAAAGGCGAGAGATAAGCTTTAATCGTAACAAATTGTATTAATTAAAAACGGTAAAATATAGATTACATAATTATACAAACTATAATTACACCTTCACCCGGAGTAAATCCTCTTAGCCCAACATAATTAAAAAGACAGATAAGAAGTTAAAGAATCATCTGGGAAAGACAATTAATTCAGCCTCCTTTTTAACTGTTAATATTTGGACAGAGGTTGGACAGAACAACGGTATGGAAAATGGAATGTTTTTATGGGATGAGATGAAGGGGATTTATGTGGAATTATGTAGATGAGATGTATGATTTTTTGGAGAGAAATGGTGATTTTATGGAGGAAAAATGTATTAGTTTGGGGGTGGAATGAGATATGATTTAATGGGGGTTATAGGTTTATTTATAGTGAAAATGGGGTAAAATGAAGGGGGTGTCGGTGTGTGAAAAATAAAATATTATTTATCTTTCACACCCATGTCGATTGCCCTGTACGCTGGCAATTTGCCTGTCCGGACCACTGTCCGGACCAGTATGGTCCGGACATGACGATTTTTGTACGGTCCTGCGCTGGCATGTACTGGTCGGACCAGCTGATCAGACACTGGTCGGGACCCAACTTCAATTGCCTCTAAAATATTCGTTTTAGCTCCGATTTGATCCCCGTTTGTTGCGTTGGAATCCCTCATGTAAATCTACTTAATTACATGGATTTTTCCTACATTGAACATATAAAATGCATTAGTTCATATTAAAACATAAATCTTAGGAAAAAACGCATAATATGTGGGAAACATGTGCTTCAGATATTGCAATTCATAAGGTATTTAAACCCTAAAAGTCTATATGGTTTGCACTTATCAATAAACTATGGAGTTCTTGAGTACTAGGATGACTTAGGGATGTCTAAGAGGGACTAGGGGTTATAATGGTGACTTTAATGCACCAAAACCATGGTTAAGGAGGTTAGGAAACTTGTACAAAGTTTGAAGGAAAAATAAGGTATAAGGACTTGTAAGGATGTAAGCATGCACTAGATTATATAGCTTTGAAAAGTTGGAATAAACGAAATTGGGATGTGAGATGATGCTTAAGGAGTGGTCAATTGGTATGGAGAAAAACACTTTGGTTAGTGGAGGTCTTAGGTAAAAACACAAGTTGGAAGTGTAAGGGATTAAGTTCTAAGTGTTTAAAATTTAAGTAAATGTTTAAGGAAGTTGTTGGAAGATTTGAGAGGGTGTTAAGGTGTTTAAATGAAGTTAAAACATGTGGGAAAACATGAGGAATTATTAGGAAAAGATTGGGGTGAATTTGGAGTTCAAAATGAGGAGAAAAGCACTTTGAAAATTAGGGTCTATTGTGGACCGCCCCTAAGGGAAGGTCCAGTAGAATTCTGCAGCGAGGTTGGTCTCTGGTTGGGACCGCCCCTGGGACCTCCCCAGTGGGGCGGTCCAGTGCAGAAACAAAAAAAATCTTTAAATTTAAAGAGTGATAAGGGGGCATTAGTAGTAAGCTATTAAGAGGGTAATGATGATTAGATAAACAAGCATATAAGGACTTAAGGGATTAAGTTAAGTTAAAACTTAAATGTTTAAGGTTAAGTTTGTAAGATTATGTTGTAAGAACTTAAGTGATATTAGGTGGGGGACATTAATGGCTAGGTAAGATAAGTAGCATGGAAGTAATTAACGACCTAATTGGATGAATGTTTTAGGACTTGAGAATTGGACTCCGGAGAAGAGTAAGCAACCGAACAACCGACGGTGTACGGTATGGTTTTCTTGTGACCTGCTTGCTAACGAGGTGTCCCTCGGCTTGTGTGTTATTTGTTTATGTGTGCCGACTAAGCAAGATAAAGCATGCAACCGGAATATTATGTTTGTTGTGTGATTGTGATGCACTAACACAACTTACCTGGGGAACTTACTAACCAATGTTTAGTAAACAAAGGTGTGAGATTAAGGAACACTCCCTAATATTGTTTTCTTAGTAACCGAAAGAGGTTAACTAACAAACATTGACTTTTAGACTTCTACTAACTAGGACTTGGGGGGGGGGAGTGAGGAATCCGGAATGGTACCGGAACATGTGTATTGGGGGAGGTCGGTATCCTTATCAGGTACCGACTTCCAAATATGACTTGTCTTCGGACTCGTCACCTAGAGTCGACATATAGACTCGACCTCCTCGGACTACTTGTTTTAGGAGGGAGGCATACTGAGATGGTGTGGTGGGATCTACCTAAATCCCAAATCTAAGAAATATTGTTTATTTAACCCAGTGAAGCTGATAACTCATTGGCTAGGGTTACTTTTGACCCGACAAAGATAAACAATGAATTAAGAAACAACCATTCTAATTATAGAACGGCTGACTTAATTAAGATAAGGATTGAGATAAGATGCAACCATTCCTATGTAAAGGTTGGTTTGCATTCTAAGACTGAGATAAGGTTTAAGATTGAGGTAAGATAAGGTTGGACTGAGATTAAGAGGAAACATAACTTAAGGAGTTAAGTGATTAACTTACTAACTAAGGGGACGCCTTTAAGTCGTTCATTGTGTTTGAACTTTGATTGTTCATATGTGGCTTGTTGTTTACTGTACTTTCTATTATGTTGTGCATCTAATCAACCTCCATGCTATCGACAATTAGTCGTCGTAGCCACGTTAGCTTGGGGGCCATGAGAGGATCGTACCAGCAATTTTGCATGACCCCCTTTGGGGGCTGTTTTTATTTCGCAGGTGAATGACAGAAGGCGACAGTCTTGAGAGTAAGATGGGGTAGATGTATTACGGGTTTAAGTGTGACCTACAAGTTGTGCATGTACTCTCGTATGGTCATTTGTGTTAGTAAGTTGTAAAGGACATGAGGAGATTGTAAGATTGATATGTATTTGGTTAAGGCTTGTAAGTACTAATGTTCGGTATATCGGGTCCATCAGACCGTAGCTAGATCTTGGAGATTTTAGTATGCCTAGTTGGTCACGTGGGTGACTAACGGCGGTAACACCAAATATTGTAAGAAATCCGCTGTAAAGTTAATATAAGTGATTGGAGGTTTATGAGTTAATTATGGCATTATGAGTTGGGGTGTTACCACATTATTGTATCCTTTACAACTTAGGATTTAATCCTACTAACCTATCTCATTTATCATAGGTTTTATTATATATATACATATATATTCATGATATATCCATATAGTGTTGTTACTATATGTTATTTATATAATTGACCCTATAATGCTTACTTCTTTCAAAAGTCTCATTTATTTATGAGTTTGTCAATCTTGACCTTCTTGGTCAATTGAGTTGACTAGGTCAATGTAATTGACTTGACCAAAGTATTCAAGTCAATATTTCTATATAATTCACAATTTAAATCCTTTGAATCATATAATTCTTTCTTTAGTCCAACTTTTCATACTCTAACTTTAGAACTTTATGTCTAATGTTTTATAATATGATTCTTCCATATATTATACTTCTCTCTTAATATAGTCAATCCAAAACTATATGATATAATTATAATATTCCATAAGCTCTCATTATTTCATGTGAACTTCCAATTTTTTTAATTTATACTAACTTCTATTTGCTAGTATTTAACCTTATCTTTGTTATAACTTTATGACATTCCCAATCGTATAATAAAATTCATTCATCACTTGTATATATTCTAGCATATGACTTAACTTTCCCAATATTACATTCCACATTATCTCTTATAACATTACAACCTTACTCCAAATACCTTATATTATAACATTTCATCTCTTATTCAATTAAAACCCAAAGATTTCACCATTGTCTCATTATTTCAAAAAAGACCACCTCACTGTCCAGAACTATTTCACTCTCCATAAACTTTTGGTTATTTACAATTTGACCACACTTACTTTTAAAAATTTACGATTTCATTCTTCAACCTTATATTATACAAATCTTATTATTTAAATTCCAAAAGCAACCCAATCTTTTCCAGAATAACCAAATGGGCCCCTAAGCTGTTTTAATTACATTTCCACCCAATAACTTTAAGTTTTTACGCTTTTTGCCCCATAAGTTTTGTAAAACTTACAATTTACTTCTGAACCTCATTTAAATTGCTATTTTCATTATTTCTGCACCCAAATTGATCAAGACTCTTTCCTTAACCAAGGTTGACCACCAAAATCTATTTTGACCAGTATTTTCTCATAATTACTGTAACACCCCTACTATTAATTCAGTCATTACCGTCCAATCTCCTCGTGCTTCCCGAGTCACGCAGCGGATTCATGCTTACATACATCGGGTGATGCAATGCCGTTAGTCACCCACGTGACTAACAAGGCTACTACTGCTACATACAGCATCGGTCTGATGGACCGGAATATCCGAGCACTACTTAATACAATACATACTCTCATTACATACTGGATACTACGATACTCCATTCGATACATTACTCCATTCAATACAACACTCCACGATTCCGTACAAGATAATACACTACGCATACCGAGTTTACTAGGTTCCAAAATCAATATAATACTTCTCCCAAATTCATACACACTTACTAGGAATCAATCTGCTACTCATTCCTCACAAACTAGGTACTTCTAATTACTAGGCGCGCCACCGGTCTCTTACCTTGACCGTATTCGCTCCGGGTACCTGCACACTAAAAATGGTCCCCCGAGGGGGGGGGGGTCAGCTTACGCTGAATATGATAACCGCATACCCCGCGTACTAGCGAGGGTACGCCGACCATTTGGTCGAATACATGCAATTCATTTGCAATACATACATTCATACATACATGCATACATGCTTCCATTCACGATACTACAATACTACACGAGGTATACATACATACGCACAGTACAACACATGCTTGGGAGACAATACAAGTCAACCAATGCTTACTTACCACTTTCCAGAATACACGTACACAATACATACTCATTACAGATTCAATACGCAATACGGAGATACAATTCTCCAATACATACAAGGTCCAGTTAGCTTCATTACGCACCCGGGTTTATCGGGTGTTCAATACTCTTTTACCTCCGGTCGATGACTTATAATAGTCAAGACCAATACACATACAATACTTACTTCGTACATACTTTACTTCCAGTTAAGTCGGTATGACCTCCGGGCAGGGAATACTACTTCCCACCACCGGGCTTTAGGGTGGCCCACTAATCCAGGATACTACCCATACAAATGGAATTGGTCCAAGGAAAAGATCATAGCCAGGATTCGGTTCCAACCTCTTGTGGTTCCTTATCCTCACGCGTGGCCGAAACTATATCGGGCTTCTACTCATTCCATTTTACTCAATACTCATGTTAGGAGTTAGGTTGTTAGGAATTAGTAGAAGTCCATAATCACTTCCATACATACTTACATACACAAGTACTCATACTTACACATACACTTCATTTCCATTCATACATTTCATGAATTATACAAACTAAATGTTCAAGATGATACAATCAAGAACAAAATAGTTCAAACACAATTAAGTGCATTATAATTCCGATTCGTGCATTTATCTTATTGGTGATCACATCAGTACACAAATCGGGGTAACCAGGTTAGGATACAGAGCATGAAGAAATCATACCTTTCACCGTTGTACTTGTATCCCAACGTTCCTCCGGTGTTCACAAATCAAATCCTATGATTTACATACAATCGAATAATTAATCTAACTATCATTAATTTAATTCGATTATCCTTACGTTTTCTAACTCATACTTACTAAGTCTTTACATTCCTATACTCACATTTTATTTACTTATTTTTCTTTGTTTAACAATGGTATACTTACATATATATGCTCATATGTATAGGTGGGTATACATATACATATATATATACCAATCATAATCTTTTAGTTTTTTTTTTTTTGTAAGTTTTGACCCGACCGACCCACCCTGGGTCGGACCCATGGATCGGTCGGCTGCAGAGACTCCAATTGCAGAAAATTCCAACCCGACCGACCCAGCCAGTGTCGGTCCTTGGGTCGGTCCGTTACAGAAGCATTCCGTCTAAAATTTCTACTCGACCGACCCAGTCAGGGTCGGTCCCCTGGGTCGGTCGGATGCAGAAGATTCCGGGATTGCAAATTTTCGGGTCGACCGACCCTGCTAGGGTCGGTCCTAGGGTCGGTCCAGCCCAGTACTTATTTTAATTACTCATTTTGAACTTCAAACTCTACTCAATTCACACCCAATCTTTTCCTACTCATTTCCACATGTTTCCTACATGTTTAAACACTAATTAAATCCTCTAATTCACCTTAGTTCATTCATCAAATTCATTACTAAATCCATCAACCAGTTTACACAATTTCCTCACTTCCTTTCAACACTTATAACAGTTTTTCATTCTCTAACGCTACAGTTTTTGCTACAACTCCCATACCAATACTTCCTCCACCAATGTCACTTCTAGCATCCCAAATACCTCCTCTTACCATGCCAATTCATTTCCAAGCAATTGTACCATCTATACCCAAATCCAACATTCTTTTCACCAATTCTTGCACACTAATCTTTCCTAGTTCTTCTATACAATTTGATACCTCGTTGCTACAGATTTTGGTTCCTACCTCCTCCATACATAATTTCCTCTCCTAATGCCATCTCCAAGGCCTACAATGCATTATCTCACCTCTTCAAGTCCAACACTCATTCCCTAGGTCAAGTACATAAGTTCTCCTAGTTCCTCCAATACCATTCAACACTCTTGTTGCAGATTTTACATTCTTTCATTCTCATACTATAATCACTACTCCATGGTCATTAAACATCTCTACTATCCTCAATACATACCTTGGTTCTCCCATTCACCAAGTCATCCATAAATGCACATATTCCTACCAAAATTTTGCCATAGTTCATCTACTTTTCTTACTTAGCCACACATACACATTCTCACCAAAATCATTCCTATTCTAGCCACACCCATACAAGGGTCCTACCAGCAGTACAAGGCAATCTAAACCATCACAATACATCAATACCAATACTCACACACAATATACTTGGCTCTAAGGCCTACAACTTACCCACTAGTTCCCAAATACTCAAAACTTCATAGACTCCCATACCAATACAATAGTTTAGGTTCTTTTACTTGTTTACCCACTCCATTGCTCTAATGCATAAAAATTAACATTAGTAAGGAGCTCTTACATTGAGCTTATAATTCCTTCATTCTTTCTCCCAATTCTCCTCTTCTTTCTTTCTTGCCCAAATCGGCCATGTGGGGAATGGAGTTGCCAAACTCCATTCCCATCACCCAATGAACATAAAACAACTATAATTAATATACCAACCCCCTTAATTAATGTTAGTTCATATAAATGCTTGAAACAAGATTTCTAGGGTTTACCTTTGGAGAGTTTTAGAAGGGGTTTTAGCCCCTGGTTCAAGAAGGTGAATCCACCACCATTGCTAGGTTGATATTTTGCTCAAAAGAGAGAGAGAAAACAAGGTATTACATATGGGTAAAAATCGGTTATGAAAGGAGATGGGGGAAACATGAGTTTTTCATGTAGATTTTTACCTTGTTGGAAAGAGGAGACTCCAAGCTTTACAGTGGTGCCATTTTCTCTTTGAATGGGGAAAACCCATGGAGATGAAACTCATCCTTTTCGAATTTTGAAAAGAGGGAAATGTAGAGGAGAATGAGGGGATTACAAATATGTAATTATTTTTACATTTGGAGCTTACATGAGGATGGAGCATGTGGAGAAAGATAGAGTAGCCATTGTTGTTGTGGGGAGAGCTCAAAATCTCCCATTCCAGCAGAGAGAGGAGGGAGAATTCGATGGAGGGGAGGAAGGAAAGAGAGAGGTGAGTGAATTGTGAGAGTGAGGTGAGAGGGAAGAGAATAAAGTAGCTTTTACTTTATTGCTTTACTTTTTGGCTCTCTTATTTAATTAGCTAGTTACATGTATGTGTGAGGGAGTTATTTGACTGATAAAAACCGGCCCCCTACAGTTATACTAGCTGGAGCGTTTTTCATCTTTTACAGAAAACGCTCGTTATTTTACCCGGTTTAGGTACTGTTCACTAACCGGGCCCGTTTCCGGAATTTTCTCGTTTCTTTATTTTTATTGACTACTAAGCTCCCATAAATGCTTAATAATTATTATTTAATGGTTTATAATTTTACGGGTCTGTTTGACCACTTAAAGTCACGTTTTCGGGTTTTTCTCGAAAAACGTGCTCTAAAGCTCTATTAGCGTTTTAATTCGTTATTTGGATCCGTTTTTTCGGGAGTTGTTCCCATATATTATTTAGGTCTTATTAGACCTTTAGAATCATATAATACGCTAACCGAGGTCTCATACCTCCTATGGTTATTTAACGCTTATTAGCGTTTTCCGTTTTTAAGCGTTTATTTATTTCTTTTGGATTTATTTTTCCTTAATATATTAATTGGGTACCATTAGGCCCTTAAATACATATGAGATTAATTTTAATCCCTATATTTAAGTTCGGGGTATTTCAATCTACCCCCCTTAGAACTTTGTCCTCAAAGTTGTTCGAGGTTATGGTTTACAATGCTTACTCATTCTTACGTGCCAATACCAAAGCCATACGTTCTTCCTCCTTACAATCCCAAAATCCACTACTCACGGTCTACATTCCATACCATACAAATGTACTATAATTACTCCAATCCACATTACTACCAACCATCTGGTTCCACATTACAAGGTTCATACATACATACAGTGCAAAGCTATCCCCAAAGCAATGCAATACGTTACAATCCCGCAGGCACTCAGGTCATCTAGACACAGGACTCTTCTATGTCCCGCTGCCCTTGGAATAATACAATACGATACTCTACTACCTTCTCAGGCATACGCTTAGCAAATCCTTCATCTTCAGGCTAAGAAAAATTCTTTCGCAACTACTACTTAGAAATTTTCCAAAGCATACAACTCCAAATTCCAGTTTGTATTTATTGCTTCTACCCTATGCGTGATTCTTGTGACCACTTGAGGGGAGCTTCAAGAATCATTCGACCCTGATGTGATCAGCATCAGTGTTGAACTATCTTTCCACCCCAATTTGTGTTCGGTTTCCCTTGATCTGATCAGGATCAAGTTCGACATCCCACATCCGTTTCAAACAACAGATAATTCAATCATTTTCATTTTCTACCTTTTTACTCTTCCTAGTCGTAATTACAATTTCATACAACTCCAAAGGATGGAATTCAGTCCATCAACCATTCTCAATCTACTTCCCAAATACTTTCCTCGGAATTTGATGCCTAAATGCTCATTTCATCAATCTTCTCTACTATTCTGACTAGGGAATACAATACTTAAGAAATTCAGCTGTCCTTAATTTACTTCCAATAACATACTTACGAATACACCACTCGTGGGCTACATTCCTCTACTACTCATAGACGATCCGTACTACTTCTTTAAGAATACAATACTTGTGGAGCTCCGTCCACTACTCATTCTCAATTGTCTCAAGACAATCACCTAGGGAACTCAATTTCCTCTAGGTTATACATCGGTTTTATACCGACTCAAGCATCGTAATGCCATGTCTAACTTCAAATAGGCGCACGCTACAGGGATTATCGTTTCCCCAAGAGTTACTATACTCCTCTTTACTAATATTTTTACACTGGGGTTACAAGATGGGTATATTCATCCTATGGTATTCGCATCTCTTGTGCCCGATTACCACAGTTACAATATGAATGAATACGTATGTTTATTTAACATAAGTACCAATCATCAATTCGATTCTCATTTGTGCTATGCACATTATAGTTTCTGTGTTTTGTTCATGAAACTTACATTAAGCGGTTTTCGCTCTACCCCCCTTAAAAGGGATTACGCCCACGTAATCTACCATATGTTACTATTAAACATTGGTTTACTCGATTTGGGCAATCTGAAGCGTTTAGCTTCACTACGATATACTATACAATATGCTCTGGTCAAAGGGTCTTAACCATACCAATGGTTTAGTCTTTGCACCGAGGATTCCTATATGAGTTTATTTAACTCATAATTAATTCAGTTCTAGCCTATTAGGCTTCAAGGCATTAATAGCCATTCTTTCATACTTACTAGGTGTATTACATTTCCTAGCTAGGGCCCACTAGCTTCTGCTGCGCGACCCTGATAACTTGGGTTACTCACCCTTCATGTTATCCTTAATGTGCTATACATCACCTTTTTATCCCTCTATTATGGAAATAAGGTTTACTAACAGTGTGGTATTCTTTTACCGCTGTTTGAACTCAATGAGTTTTAGATTGTAACCAGCTCTCTGGTAATCTATTACACGTACTATTCGTACTCCCACGATTATTCCCTAAGTTCCTCCGACTTGTTGTCGGGCGAGGTTAAGTCACTACCTAGTTGCAGTGCTTCCTCTGTTGTCACTAGCTTCTGAATAATACCAGTTCTTCTGGTTCAGTACAAGTGTTCTTTGCTTGTATGACCTTGCATTCTCAATGCGTCGGTCCAAGTGACTTTCTTCAGTCTTTTTCACCTTTTATTCCAATGGAATTCACATCTTGTGATTGTTAGTGTGCTTACACTCTTCGTGCTTCTTTGGCCTTAGGCCGCACGGTTTGTTGCTAAGCTTGCTTGACTGGCTTATGCCATGTTGTTGGTGAAAGAAGGGTTTACTACGGTTTACATTTCCCATATTCCTAGCTATCGCATTAGATCATTACTGCGCGAGTGCAATACCAAAACACTCAGTCATACAGAGTGCAGAGGCGTAAACGCTTGGCAGTAAATCACTTATGTGATAGGGATGAATATTTCTGCTTGTCATCTCATACTTATACTTCGTGTCATTGTCCAACTACTTCCTCATAGCGGTCGCTTGTTGCGCACCGTATTCTTACTCACTATACAACGTCGTTTTTACGGTCTCCGTTATTGTGGTAGCTTACCTTTACTCCTTGCCATTGTCGTTGGCATCATTTCCTTATGGTGTACAAACACTAGGAGGTTCCTAGTCATATGTATGACGGTTGTCGTAGTATACCGCGATACTATTATCTTCCCATTGTGGGGATGTTTTATTCCAATTTAGGTTTCATGTGTAGGTTAGCTCACCTCACATTACTTCCTCATTCATGATATCGTTTGCCAATAACTTGGTTGACCAAAGATGAAGTGGTTTATCGGGTTACAAGCTCTCTTGAGCGCCGGTCATCCATGGTGTGCAATGTGCACACTCATTGATTGTTTGTGACAATTACTATCTCATAGTGCTGAGCATTGATCGTAGGCTCTAGCTATGCGGTTTTACTTTTGCGTATACATCACCGGAACATCCCAAGAAGCTTCAAGGGTTTTCTGGTCCCGTTCTCCAATTAAAGAGTGTTCTATCACTGATAGGTGAAAGTTCTCGTTGAGGGGGTGTGTTTCCACTCATGGGTCTCATGACAAGGTTTACCGTGTAAGTATTTATACAATGGTTCACCACATGATTGGGTGAATAAGGAGTATACTTACTCCTTCGAGCTTCGATGCTCTTAAGCGATGTGCTTCTACAGTCCACGGCCTCTTGTGGCGTAGTGGTTTGGAAATCTCATTTCCGTATTCGTTGTCTCTTGGCAATATCTATGCATAGGTTTTGTTGTTATAGTAGATGGAAGCCTTTTCTAAGGGTTCGCATCTTCACCACATTGGTGATCTTGGTTAACAAGAGGTGTCTTCCCTCGGGTTTCTCGTAGTGTCCAAGTGTGGACTAGGCCAATGTTGGCATTTATCCCGATTTCTGTGCCCCTGTGTTATCATTGCTACAGGAGGCATGAAGGTAGTTAAAGCTTGTCAACTGCATACTAGACTGATGCTCTAGTGACAGTGACGCTGAGTTGACCATTACTCCAAGCCACTCAAGAGGTTGAGTTTGAATTGATGGTCCAGTTGTGGATTTCTTGTCATATGGGATAATATTTCTTGCAAGTCCTGTTAGTAATGGTGTGGGTTTTGCCACTGTTTGAGTTCACACAACGTAGTTGGTTGGTGGCTTTAAGCCTTATTGCTGCAAGCTATGCTCTTTGCAAGCTGCTTATACATGTTTCTACCCCATGTATACTCCGTAAGTTGGAGGTATTACTAGGCTCCATGGTAAGTCGTGACATCACGCTTCCGTTCATAGGAGACCCTTTAGGCAAGCTGATGCTAATTTAGGGTATTTCCTGTTAAGTGAAATCCCTTCGGTGTTCTAACCGAATGTTTGTTCTAGCTTCCGTGCTCTTATCAAGACACTTGTTCAACTGTTGTTATCTCAGACACCCTTCAAGGATTGCTCCTGGGTGCCGTTGGATCACGCCGTTACATCCGGCTGATGGTTATGACATGTGTTGTCCTATATACCGCCTTATGGTGTTGTATTAAGCTATTCCCTTTAGATTTATAACGTCTCCCGTCGTTGGGTAGGCCGTTTATACTTGCTCCTAGCGCTTGAGACTAGGTTTAATATTCCCTTCGATGATAGATTTTACTTCATGGTAATCTCGTGATTGCTCTTGGGCGTTCTATCCCATTTGTCGAGCATTATAGTGTTCATGTTAGGCGATTGCCTTACTGTGTTTAGGCTGGGTATACTTTCCAGCTGCCATGTATTTATTGATGTCCTGAGACATATCCAATGTCTACTATACTAGTATGTGCTCTTTGCACTCCCTAGTTCCTATTCCTTATCTCAGATGGATTCTCTGAGTCCTTCCATACTTATTTCTTAGCTGAGTTCCTTCTCCCTGTTCGACTGGAGTTCCAGTTGTTCTGGTTTGGCTTACTCATGGTCCGTAGAACGGAGTTGACTACTTCCCGTGTTTCGTACACTACATGTATACATACGTGGGGTACCTTATTGATACGTTACCACTTACCCGACTATTTGTCAGGCCCACAAGCTCCTTCGGAGTGCGGTTGTCCCACATCCCGTAATTGGGTACACTCGTAGTGTTCGTCACACGCCTAGGTGAAGTATTCTATTGTCAACTCCTCTTGTATCATTCTATGATACTCACCGTAATTCTGTTGGTTTGGTTTTAAAATCCAAGGTTTAAAGAATTGTGGTTTTGAAAGAAAATTGGTTTCAAAAATGGTTCGGTGTTAAAAGAAGTTCTCATGGCATAGCCATGTTTGAGGTCTTGACCAAGTCTAGCTTCTCGCTGACTGGTATGTTCTAAATACAGTGATCGGCCGTTAGGCCCTAAGGTTCCATACTTCTAGTTGTTAGGATGTGTGATCCTGTAGTTGTTCTTAGCCACGTACATTACTATGTACTTGTGCGTGTTAGTGTCCTTACATATTTCTGTTCTCACTGCACTTGCCGTGGCAAGTGCGTGGTACTGGTGGTTTTTGGGTAATTCTATACCGATCACGGTATGGTTTCCGTTCATAATTGGTAATCTTGCTTACTCTTCCTTTGATCTTGTTGATCATTTACTTGGTTAATCACTCTTCTGTAACTTCTCAGTGAGTTTGACATAGCTGTCATTGATCAGGGTACTTCTCCAATCCTTGGAGCTTCCCCTTTGACTTGGTTGTGTTGTTCCTTGTTGCTTATTCCCACACGTTTGTTGTGGTTACTGAGCCTGATTTGGTTTAGGCACTACAGTTGTAGTTACGTCAGATTTTATCTTGTGAATATTCCTGTAGCTGTCTGAGCTATGTTGGCCAGGTTTGTAACCTTTTTGGCGTTGTAGTTTTGGAGTCAGTCACTCCCGACTATGTCCTTAGCCAGCTAGCTCACCGTTGGTGGTGTTGCTTGGCTATTACTGTTGTCCCGTAGACTTGTGTCTCGGGTTTCATTACTGCTCCTGTTTCCATTTCGTTGCACGGTTAGTGCTTCTTTCCTGTTGCGGTTGTTTAGCTAGGTTCTGCGACTGCTAAGCATGTCGCCCCATGCTGTTGCAAGTTATAGCCTCCTTGTGGTTGGAGTGTTTATACTACCGCTATTAAGTGCTATTGTTGTTCAACCGGGATCCACTTCCGGGTCTTCCATTTCTTGGAATCTACCATACGTCGGTTCTTGTTTACTGTGTGATTGCTTCACAACTGCCAGATTGGGTTTTCCCCGAGTATGAGAAGGCTTTTCTTCTCTCTAGCGTCCTTTCCCAAGTTATACAATGGGGTTTGCGGTGGGCGGGACTGGTATTGTAGGTATCCGGTATCACCGGTAGTTCCTAACTAGCATATCTAATGCTAACACTCAGCCCTTAGCCCTAAGCTTCTAATTCCTAACTCGGTATTCCTGAACTCGGTATTTCCAGTCATCAGAGCGATACTTCGCTCTGATACCACTTTTTGTAACACCCCTACTATTAATTCAATCATTACCGTCCAATCTCCTCGTGCTTCCCGAGTCACGCAGCGGATACATACTTACATACATCGGGTGATACAATGCCGTTAGTCACCCACGTGACTAACAAGGCTACTACTGCTACATACAGCATCGGTCTGATGGACCGGAATATCCGAGTACTACTTAATACAATACATACTCTCATTACATACTGGATACTACATACTCCATTCGATACATTACTCCATTCAATACAATACTCCACAATTCCGTACAAGATAATACACTACGCATACCGAGTTTACTAGGTTCCAAAATCAATACAATACTTCTCCCAAATTCATACACACTTACTAGGAATCAATCTGCTACCCATTCCTCACAAACTAAACTACTACTTCTAATTACTAGGCGCGCCACCGGTCTCTTACCTTGACCGTATTCGCTCCGGGTACCTGCACACTAAAAATGGTCCCCCGAGGGGGTCAGCTTACGCTGAATATGATAACCGCATACCCCGCGTACTAGCGAGGGTACGCCGACCATTTGGTCGAATACATGCAATTCATTTGCAATACATACATTCATACATACATACATACATGCTTCCATTCACGATACTACAATACTACACGAGGTATACATACATACGCACAGTACAACACATGCTTGGAAGACAATACAAGTCAACCAATGCTTACTTACCACTTTCCAGAATACACGTACACAATACATACTCATTACAGATTCAATACGCAATACGAGATACAATTCTCCAATACATACAAGGTCCAGTTAGCTTCATTACGCACCCGGGTTTATCGGGTGTTCATACTCTTTTACCTCCGTCGATGACTTACAATAGTCAAGACCAATACACATACATACTTACTTCTACATACTTTACTTCCAGTTAAGTCGGTATGACCTCCGGGCAGGGAATACTACTTCCCACCACCGGGCTTTAGGGTGGCCCACTAATCCAGGATACTACCCATACAAAGGGAATTGGTCCAAGGAAAAGATCATAGCCAGGATTCGGTTCCAACCTCTTGTGGTTCCTTATCCTCACGCGTGGCCGAAACTATATCGGGCTTCTACTCATTCCATTTTACTCAATACTCATGTTAGGAGTTAGGTTGTTAGGAATTAGTAGAAGTCCATATCACTTCCATACATACTTACATACACAAGTACTCATACTTACACATACACTTCATTTCCATTCATACATTTCATGAATTATACAAACTAAATGTTCAAGAGATACAATCAAGAACAAATAGTTCAACACATTAAGTGCATTATAATTCCGATTCGTGCATTTATCTTATTGGTGATCACATAGCACACAAATCGGGGTAACCAGTTAGGATACAGAGCATGAAGAAATCATACCTTTCACCGTTGTACTTGTATCCCAACGTTCCCCCGGTGTTCACAAATCAAATCCTATGATTTACATACAATCGAATAATTAATCTAACTATCATTAATTTAATTCGATTATCCTTACGTTTCCTAACTCATACTTACTAGTCTTTACATTCCTATACTCACATTTTATTTACTTATTTTCATTGTTTAACAATGGTATACTTACATATATATGCTCATATGTATAGGTGGGTATACATATACATATATATCCAATCATAATCTTTAGTTTTTTTTTTTTTTTTGTAAGTTTTGACCCGACCCGACCGACCCACCCTGGTCGGACCCATGGATCGGTCGGCTGCAGAGACTCCAATTGCAGAAAATTCCAACCGACCGACCCAGCCAGGGTCGGTCCTTTGGTTGGTCCGTTACGAAGAAGCATTTCCCGTCTAAAATTTCTACTCGCTCGACCCATGTCAGGGTCGGTCCCCTGGGTCGGTCGGATGCAGAAGATTCCGGGATTACAAATTTTCGGGTCGACCGACCCTGTCTAGGTCGGTCCTAGGTCGGTCCAGCCCAGTACTTATTTTAATTACTCATTTTGAACTTCAAACTCTACTCAATTCACACCCAATCTTTTTCCTACTCATTTCCACATGTTTCCTACATGTTTAAACACTAATTAAATCCTCTAATTCACCTTAGTTCATTCATACAAATTCATTACTAAATCCATCAACCAGTTTAATCACACATTCCTCACTTCCTTTCAACACTTATAACATTTTTCATTCTCTAACGCACTCTAGTTTTTGCTACAACTCCTACCATCCAATACTCCTCCACCAATGTCCTCCTAGCATCCAATATACCTCCTCTTACCATGCCAATTCATTTCCAAGCAATTGTACCATCTATACCCAAATCCAACATTCTTTTCAACCATTCTTGCCACTAATCTTTCCTAGTTCTTCTATACATTTGATACCGTCGTTGCTACAGATTTTGGTCCTACCTCCTCCATACTAATTTCCTCTTTCCTAATGCCATCTCCAAGGCCTACAATGCATTATCTCACCTCTTCAAGTCCAACACTCATTCCCGTAGGTCAGTACATAAGTTCTCCTAGTTCCTCCAATACCATTCAACACTCTTGTTGCAGATTTTACATTCTTTCATTCTCATACTATAATCACTACTCCATGGTCATTAAACATCTCTACTATCCTCATACATACCTGGTTCTCCCTTCACCAAGTCATCCTATAAATGCACATATTCCTACCAAATTTTGCCATAGTTCTCTACTTTTCTTACGTAGCCACACATACACATTCTCACCAAAATCATTCCTATTCTAGCCCCACCACACCTACAAGGGTCCTACCAGCAGTACAGGCAATCTAAACCATCACAATACATCATATACCACTACTCACACACAATATACTTGCTCTAAGGCCCACAACTTCCCACTAGTTCCCAAATACTCCAAACTTCATAGACTCCCATACCAATACATAGTTTAGGTTCTTTTACTTGTTTACCCACTCCATTGCTCTAATGCATAAAAATTAACATTAGTAAGGAGCTCTTACCATTGAGCTTATAATTTCCTTCATTCTTTCTCCCAATTCTCATCTTCTTTCTTTCTTGCCCCAAATCGGCCATGTGGGGAATGGAGTTGCCAAACTCCATTCCCATCACCCAATGAACACAAAACACTATAATTAATCATACCAACCCCCTTAATTAATGTTAGTTCATATAAATGCCTGAAACAAGATTTCTAGGGTTTACCTTTGGAGAGTTTTATAAGGGGTTTTAGCCCCTGGTTCAGAAGGGAATCCACCACCATTGCTAGGTTGATATTTTGCTCAAAAGAGAGAGAGAAAACAAGGTATTACATATGGGTAAAAATCGGTTATGAAAGGAGATGGGGGAAACATGAGTTTTTCATGTAGATTTTTACCTTGTTGGAAAGAGGAGACTCCAAGCTTTACAGTGGTGCCATTTTCTCTTTGAATGGGGAAAACCCATGGAGATGAAACTCATCCTTTTCGAATTTTGAAAAGAGGGAAATGTAGAGGAGAATGAGGGGATTACAAATATGTAATTATTTTTACATTTGGAGCTTACATGAGGATGGAGCATGTGGAGAAAGATAGAGTAGCCATTGTTGTTGTGGGGAGAGCTCAAAATTGCCCATTCCAGCAGAGAGAGGAGGGAGAATTCGATGGAGGGGAGGAAGGAAAGAGAGAGGTGAGTGAATTGTGAGAGTGAGGTGAGAGGGAAGAGAATAAAGTAGCTTTTACTTTATTGCTTTTACTTTTTGGCTCTCTTATTTAATTAGCTAGTTACATGTATGTGTGAGGGAGTTATTTGACTGATAAAAACCGGCCCCCTACAGTTATACTAGCTGGAGCGTTTTTCATCTTTTACAGAAAACGCTCGTTATTTTACCCGGTTTAGGTACTGTTCACTAACCGGGCCCGTTTCCGGAATTTTCTCGTTTCTTTATTTTTATTGACTACTAAGCTCCCATAAATGCTTAATAATTATTATTTAATGGTTTATAATTTTTACGGGTCTGTTTGACCACTTAAAGTCACGTTTTCGGGTTTTTCTCGAAAAACGTGCTCTAAAGCTCTATTAGCGTTTTAATTCGTTATTTGGATCCGTTTTCTTCGGGAGTTGTTCCCATATATTATTTAGGTCTTATTAGACCTTTAGAATCAATATAATACGCTAACCGAGGTCTCATACCTCCTATGGTTATTTAACGCTTACTTAGCGTTTTCCGTTTTTTTTAAGCGTTTATTTATTTCTTTTGGATTTATTTTTCCTTAATAATATTAATTGGGTACCATTAGGCCCTTAAATACATATGAGATTAATTTTAATCCCTATATTTAAGTTCGGGGTATTTCAATTACATTTTACCACACATTTTCCCTTAGGTTTTCATTTAAGTCCTTAACTTTACTAAATGTTACATTTTACATATTAAATCCATTTAAAGCCTAACTTTTGGCTATGTCACACTTTAACACCCCAAATATTATTTATTTACACTCATACACTGATAGAACACTCATTTGTTCACAAGAACATCCTTTAAGTCCTTAAACACTTTTAAAGTCATTTTTGACATTAAATCCCAACTTAATATTACCTAACCCTTAAGTATTTTTATTCAAATTCTCTTAGGTGATTTTAACACACCAAATAACCACTTAACAACAGGTTTTCTTACCAAATCAAATATTAACCAAATGCTTAACTCATAAAGCATTAAAAGTACTTAAACACTTAAAAACTTGGCCTAATTACATGGTCTTATTTCATAACTCAATCATAACTTAAAATGACATAAAAATAACCTTAGTAACACATTCACTCCCAGTTATTTACCATTTTTACCCAGAACTCTATGGTATTTGCATTTTAGCCACATAAACTTTTTAATATGACTTTTAAGTCATTAAATCACTTAATTGGTCCATCCAAAGTTGGTCATATTATTTCCTAGTCATTTTAAGGTCAATGTTGACCATTTCCCACTAAACTTCTCGGCCATGTTGATAGGATTGGGGTGATTACCGAGTAGATCTGAGGTGTTAATCTCAAACCAACTTGACTATGCCTTAGAATATAGATGTAGAAGCTTTTGTTGAAATTTATAGGTAGAGAAAACTTGTATTGAAAACTCAATGATGAATTTACAACCCAGTTCCCTACTCTTGGGTTACACAAAGTAGCTCTACCTAACATCTACACTCAACACTCTAAATATATATATCAATACAACCTGTGAAGTGTTTGGATACAATAGCTCTATAAGCTAGATGAATCCATATGAGCGTAGAACAAAAATATTCTTGAAAATAATCTCTCAAAGTGAAAACTCTCAGTATGACTCTCTCTCTAGAAATGTGTAAGTAAAATGCCTTAACTATTGCAAATGACTTCTAACTGCTTACATACTGATAATACCCATAGTAACTACTCTCATGATGTGTAAAATGATGTTTCCACGACCTCCCACTAAGCATTGGGCAGGAAATATCACAACTGCTCTGTAGTGGGACTCGTTTTGGCCTTCTTTAACCTTGACCGCATTAATTTTCAGACCTGATCGTATGTAAATGTGTGTAGTAGTTATTTCCTTGTATTTCCCCACAATTTAACAGTAGAGGTTCACCTCCTAGCTTCTAGAACTTTCCAAGAGAATCTTATATCATAGCACGAGTCCTTACACAGTGACACTCCTTTTGTCACCCAGACTTATTCTATTGCCATATCTGCAAAACCTTGGGTTCCAACAATGTCCCCCTTTTTGCTAATGATGGCAAAGGGAACCGACTCTATCAAGAAGAACGAAAGTTCCCCCTTAATTTGAGCATCATTAATAAGATGAGATGAATGCAAGCACTTTTCAGATCGAGTCTGATTAACAACCACACTCTGTCTAGTGTGACTCTTTGTCTATGGACAGGCTCTAGATGACTTGTACTCTTCAATGGGGGCTACTGTTAGTTATGCTCATACTCTCTTAGTCTTGGTCCTACTTTCGTGTCATCAATTTTCAGGTCGACTCTTGCTAGTAGCTAGGCTTTGGCAATCATCAGCAAAACTCTAACAACTTTACACAATTACCCCCCTTTTGCTGATGATACCAAAACTACTCGAGTGAATCTCGTAATGAGAGTTAACCTGCGAAAAAGACAAACAAGCAAAACAAGCTTGGAAGAACCTTCCTCCTTATAGTTTGAGCATGTCATTTTAGACAAGACCAGTAAGAGAAGAGCATAATAGACTTAAACTAAGCTTAAACTGATACAGTATGCTTGACCATCAAGCAGGGAAAAATCCATAAGTGTAGTTTAAGTTTCCCAACCACTAAAAATTAATTCATCTTACTGAGAATGGGATTCACCGTTATCCCTCTTTTGACATCTTCTAGTAAAACAATGTGAGTCTGTGTGAGCCTCGATTTTTGAACTACTATCCTACGTTGATTCGGGTTGATTAGGACTTGGTCGGCTTTTAGCTCCACTAATAACCTAGGTTTAATACCAAAGTCATAAACACTGATGATTAAAACCTAAGTTATCTCACTGGAACCTATTAAGAGTCGCTGTAACACCCCTCCTTAATCGGCTCCTAATCGTCATCCAAAAGTCGTATTTAACTTATAATCGCAGTGGTAATCTAAACACAAACGAACTACTAGTGTTACCATTCTCACTTGCCCATACGAGTAATAACACATTTACTAAAATATTCATAATAAGAAACAATTTCCGCAGTGACTGAAATACCCCAAACCTTAATAAGTTGTTTAAATATTAAAATATGGTTTGTTAAGACTAAAAAGTGTCTAAGAAACATTAGTAAACAATTTAAACCATAGAAAACACAAATAAATACCTTAAGGACAATATGGGCTAAAATATGCTCTAAGCTTGGGATAAGTTTGGTTAAGACTTAATGAGCTTACCAAGACTTTATTTATATATTAATGAACATATTAAATCAATTACCAAAGAAAACCAAGCTTGAAAACAAGTTAAAACACAAAATGTGCTTTAAGGAGTCTTAAAGCACATTTTTGAAAAAATTATCTTGTAAATGAGTTTTGAATGGCTAAATGTCCATCATTACTCTTTAATTAACATGTGTACTATTTAGTATCACATTTGGAAGTCTAAATCAATGGGAAATCAAAAATTTCACAACTATGTGCCTTGTTTTAGTGAATAGTAACTAAAATAAGCAAGTTTATAACATATGTCAATGTAAGTAATTTAATTAGTTAACAAAGACTAAAATACCCCTAAGTAACTAATGGGGGCTGGTTTTTATGGTAATGAGTCACCACTCATGCTAGCTTAATAAGTAAAAGAATAATGATAAAGCAAATCACTATTTACTTTACTACATAAATATCTTACAAACTAACTTATCTTCATTCTCTTCTTTCCCTCTTCATTTCACACGCCTCCAACCTCTCTTCTATCTTCTTCTTGCTCTCCTCTCACGGTTTTGCTACAGCACCAACACCAACATCAACTTCCATTGTCATTATCTCCTAGCTCACTTTGCCAAATCAAATTCTAAGACCATCATTCTCTTCCTCTCATCAAGCTCTTCAATTCTATCCTTTCAAAATCTCAAGAGCTCCATTTTGGTGCCAAGAAGATTCTCCATGGGAGGAGCTTGAGCTCATCTTTTCACATATTGTTGTTCTCCTTTGCTTCTAGGTAAGGAAACTCAAAGAAAAACAACACTTCCTTCATGTTTTTATGTTATCCGAAAATCACCACTAATGGTTCCCTTGCCTTGTTCTAGCTTCATTTCAATCATTCAAGGACTAGGTGGAGTCCTCTCTTGCTACATATTCAAACTCTCTTTTGTATCCAAGGTAAAACAACTATCTAAATGTTTTAAAATAATGTATAAACTAGGGTTTACAATGAGATGAAGCATAAAGCTTGTATACTCATTTCATTATTTGTATATTGTTTAGAAGTTGGCAAACAACCAAACATCCTTACCGGTTTTATAAGGAAACAAGAAAGAAGTTTGTGAGGAAAAGAGGTAAATATGCTAACCTAAAATAGCTTATAATGCCTTAGGAAAAATGAGCTTATATGGTTTATTAAAACTACTTAAAGAGCCAATGGTGAATGACTTAGTAAAATGCTCTCAAGGAGACTAGTAAAAGGACATATGTGTTGTTGTATGTATTTGCAGGTCAAAGGAAAATATATTGTGTGAAATTCAGTGTTTAAGGTTTATGCATTTTAAGGGCCTAAGTGCCATGCAATTTAAATTATGCACTATATTTTGATGTAGTGTTAAATGGGTGTAGTTTTGTGTGTGAGAATGTTTTTGATGGATTTAAGCATTCTTGGATGTTTAGTGGTGAAAACAATGTGTTTTAGCTTAGTAATGCTCTAGGAGAATCCATGTCAAAATTTAGGCAAATGTCCAAGAAGTTCTAAGTGTCAAAATAAGATTTGATGAACTAGAATGTGTTAGATATGTTTAGGTGTTTTACTAGAGAAGAAACAATGTCATAAGGTGTTCTAGGAAACAAAAGGACGTAGACATCAACTAGGAGTTGGTTTGTAAGAAAAAATGCTTGGGAGATGATGTTGTAGTGGTGAGAAAACATTGTTGGCATAGTGGTAATCATAGGTATGAAACACCACTTAGAAAACTAAGGAGAAAACATTTATAAGTGTTAGGAATTTTGGTAAGAAATGAGTAAGTGTTTAAGGAGATAGAAAATGAGTTTCATGGATGTTGCATGAGGGTGTAAGTGTACCAAATGATGTTGGAACAAATTACGAGGCTTTAGGAGAAGTTTGGTAAAGATTTAACAATTTTTGGACATGTTCTGGTGGCGTCCGACCCAGGGGTCCGACCCAAGTTTGGGTCGGACAACCTCTGTTAGACGTTAGTGAATGGTTCTGGAATGGTCCGACCCAGAGGATGTGGGTCGGAACTGGGTCGGACGGGTGTGTTATAAAGGACGGTAAAGTTTCTGGAGCGGTCCGACCCAGTTGGTTGAGTCGGATATGGGTCGGACAGGTGAGGCTAATAAGACAGAAATGTTCTAGAATGGTCCGACCCAGTTGGTTGAGTCGGACATGGGTCGGACAAGTAGAGTTTTTCAAACCTGAAAGTTACTGGAAGGGTCCGACCCAGTTGGTGGGTCAGACGGTGGGTCGGACAGACCAAAATTAAAAAAAAAACATAAAAGAATGTGACTTATGTAGTTAACCCTAGGGGGTATAATGAAGATAACCAAGGATAAGTTGGGCATTTAAACATGTCGTATAACCATGTAAAATACTTAGTAAACTTGAAGTTAAGTAAGTTAATTAACCGACGTTATTAATCATGTATAGGAGTGGCCTACGGTGGAAACAAATCGAAGCAAGGACCAAGGTATGGTTTTCTTGCAGTCTGTTGCCTACCGGTTTACACCGGCTTGTGTGTTGCTTGTTTTCTGTGTGTTTATGACCTTGTAAGATTAAATCATGTAACGAGTTTACAGTTGTTTATATTATTGTGATGTTATGACGTGACTCATTTCCCTTGTATGTGACTAACATGACTTACCACTTGTTGTGATTTGTTTGTTAAGTTCCACTGTTGAACTTCAAACAAGTGCTAACTGGGGAGTGAGGAATCCGGTTGTCCGGTCAGACGTGTAAGTATAAGAGTAGATATCTGTATCAGATTCGACTCTTAAATGTTAAGATTGTCCTCCTTCATTTGGCCTTCGATCTCCCGTTAGCTTCCTCCAAAGCTTACCTATGCTGACTTATGATCGGTTTAGTGGGAACATGTGTTTGTGTGGTGTGTTCAAGTCACAATGCCCGATCCGCCTGTGAGTTAAGTTACTCGTTCGATTAACAGAACGGTAATGAGTTTATGTAAAGAGCTTAACATGAGTTGGCAACAATCTCTAGGCTCCCATGTGATCTGACTATGTTGGAATGGTACCTAAGAGTACCGTTCTTGTGATGTTATGTGTGTTGTTGTGCTATGCAATATTCTTGCTATGCAATATATGTTGTTATATAAAATCAATGTCATGTTATCATGACAATTAGTTGCGCGTATCCCGGTAGCCGATGGGCTGCGCGTTAACCATACCAGCGAAGGTTGCTGACCCCCTCGGGGGCTCCATATTTATATTGCTGGATGAGGATCGAAGAAGCGGAGTGGCTTTAGATCTAGGTTGTGTTGTACTTTTGGATATTTTGGATGTTGGGCCCGGGACGCGCCTGTGCTCCCGTGGCGTTATATTTTTGTACCGTTAATTTTGACAGTGACGGTTGTTGACAGTGGCAGTTATGGCTGACAGTTTTGCAGTGGCGATGTAATGTAAAGACTCGGTATGTTTGGTAATGTATATATGTATGGATGTTAGTGCCTAATGCTCGGGAGTCTGATCATCAGACCGGTACACTTGTATTTATTCTGCCTTGTTAACCACGTGGGTGGTTGACGGCGTTGTAGCACCGAACCGTTTAGTTATTGTTTAGTTGTTTATTTCCGCTGCGATTTCGTTTATTGTATGTGCGTAGTAGGGGTGTTACAAAAAGTGGTATCAAAGCGAAGTATCGCTCTGATGACTAGAATACCGAGCTTAGGAATATACCGAGTTAGGAAATCTAGCGATAGTTATCAAGGGAGCAGTTATGGATAGGTTAACCACTAACTAAGTGTGGAAATACCTTATAGTCGGGAAAGCGTTACAACCGTTGGACCGATAAGTGTGCAAGCATAATGCTAATAAATGTTCGTGTGAATTCTGATGTCAGGTAGACCAAGAGGTCGAGGCCGCGGGCGCGGTGTTGGAGATACGGGAGACCAGGGCGAGAACACTACGGCTCAGGTTATGGCTGAGGCAGTAGCAGCCGCCGTAGCCCAGATGGTTCCCCAGTTGGTAGCTGCGATACAGCAGGGCCAACAGCCCGAAGTTCAGCCACCACCACCGCTAAGAGAGACTAACTGGGTTAAGGCATTGGCTGACTTGAGACCACCGTCGTTCAATGGGGAGACCGACCCTCGTAAGCTGGAGGCGTACATCTCCGAGCTGGAGACCGCCTACGAGACCTTGGCTGTGCCTGCAGAGGCTAAGGTCCGTCTTGCCGCTTATTATTTGAAGGGTTCAGCACAGAGTTGGTGGAAGCTTGTGAGAGAGGACAAGATGGCTGATCCTGAGTTTGGTTGGAGGGAGTATACGGCTCTGCTGCGAGCCAAGTACTACCCTGTACATGTGCAAGAGGCCAAGCGCCTAGAGCTGGATAGTCTGAAGCAGGGGGATAAGATGTCGGTCGATGACTACTACACCGCTTTCACCGGCCTTATTCACCTGTTACCGGACCTGGGTTACTCGAACCGGGTGTTGGTGAACCGTTTCTACAACGGTCTCAGCCACCGTCTTCGCTATGGGATGGGGCCAGCTGATTATACCACCTTGCAGGTAATTAGAGTACAGTGTGATGTGAATAAGTGTATACCATAAGTGGATATTAATGTGAGTTTGTGAGTATGTTTTGCGGGGCATGTCTGACATCCTAAATTCAGGAGTGCTATCATGCCGCTGCTAAGGTTGAGATTACCGTCCGTCTGAGGGACGAGGAGAATGCGCACAAGCGCAAGGCCACGAGCGAGGGCCAGAGTCCGCAAGGGTATGGGGGAGGAAAGAAAAAGAAGCATTACCCTCAGCCCCAGAAGAGTCAGCACCAGGGTGACAAGGGCCAAGCCCAGACCACCACAGCTGAGGAGCCACTGAAGCTCACGTACGCGTATGCGGCGAAACCCCTACGCTCTTACCCGCCTAAGGGTAATTACCTAATCATGTGTATCAAGTTGAAGTGTATGTTGTTAAGTTATGAAGTTAGTATTAATTGTGTAATGTGATAGCAGCTAGCGCGGGTTCTGGACCGGAGCGCCACTACTACTATAAGTGGTGTAACGGAGACCACCCCGGTAAAGACTGCAAGGGTAACGACGTGCAGTGTCGCTACTGCGAGAAGTGGGGTCGCCGTGACTATGAGTGCTACCGGAACCCCAACAGCAGAAACAATAAGCCCAAGGGGTAGTGGAAGGGTAAGACCACCGGGACCACTGATGGCCCGAAGACGGCTAACCAGCCACCCACTGATCAGAGGAACATGGATTCCCAGCAGGGGAAAGGGTCGGGACCTAACAAGGCCGCCCTGAATGTGGTGGACCGGTCTGAGGCACCAGGACCCTCTTCTAGACCAGGTACCGCCTAAATTGTTGAATGAAATAAGTGATTGCATACCGCATTTCATGCATGTGTGTTAGTGAGTCTAAGTGTATAACCACGTGAGTAAGAGTTAAGGTATAATGTGAAAGTCACCTAAATTAGGTAATTTGAAACTTAGGAACCTTCAATATTTGCTATCCAATCCCACCCGCACCGAACCCTGAAGAGACAACCATCAGCATCACCGAATTTCCACTGGAGCAATGTCAGGTTATCCAGCCATGTATGATACTCTTAATTAGATACCTGACACCGGAAGCACAAATCCACATCATCCGACGATGTAACGAACTTGGAGCAGCAACTGGAGGTTTCTACACACCCGAATACCCGAACGGATCGAGAATGAAACTGAAGATGATGTGCATAACGGAGACCACCCCGGCAAAGACTGCAAGGGTAACGACGTGTAGTGTCGCTACTGTGAGAAGTGGGGTCACCGTAACTATGAGTGCTACCGGAACCCCAACAGCAGAAACAATAAGCCCAAGGGGCAGTGGAAGGGTAAGACCACCGGGACCACTAATGGCCTGAAGACGGCTAACCAGCCACCCACTGATCAGAGGAACATGGACTCCTAGAAGGGGAAAGGGTCGGGACCTAACAAGGCCGCCCTGAATGTGGTGGACCGGTCTGAGGCACCAGGACCCTCTTCTAGACCAGGTACCGCCTAAATTGTTGAATGAAATAAGTGATTGCATACCGCATTTCATGCATGTGTGTTAGTGAGTCTAAGTGTATAACCACGTGAGTAAGAGTTAAGGTATAATGTGAAAGTCACCTAAATTAGGTAATTTGAAACTTAGGAACCTTCAATATTTGCTATCCAATCCCACCCGCACCGAACCCCGAAGAGACAACCATCAGCATCACCGAATTTCCACTGGAGCAATGTCAGGTTATCCAGCCAGGTATGATACTCTTAACTGGATACCTGACACCGGAAGCACAAATCCACATCATCCGACGATGTAACGAACTTGGAGCAGCAACTGGAGGTTTCTACACACCCGAATACCCAAACGGATCGAGAATGAAACTGAAGATGATGTGCATGGGTAAGGACTGGAACCCTTACACCAAGTCATATCAAGATGTGCGAGCTGAAGATGGAGCAACTGTACCAATGATACCTGAGGAGTTCCTTGCGGTCGTTAACCACGCCGTCGGAATTGCTCAGCAAGTTGAATCCGATTCAATACCAAGTGTTAAGGCAGATCTATGTGTTGTGAACTTCTACCAGAAAGGTGGACGATTAGGGTTACACCAAGATAAGGACGAGTCACCCGAGTCTCTAAGTAAGGGAGTACCCGTGGTGTCTTGGTCCATTGGTGATACCGCAGTGTTTATTTATGGCGAGCAGAAGCGTGCTGATCTCGCAAGGAAATTGGTGTTGAAATCAGGAGATGTGTTAATCATGGGTGGGCAGTCAGGGATGCTATATCATGGTATCAAGAAGATCAAACTGAATACCGCACCATCGACAGTGATCAATGCCACACACGTGAAACCCGGACGTTTGAATTTGATCTTCAGACAGTTTTAAAGCCTTGTGTAATCATGTAATGCGTAAAGCTAGTGTATGTTAAGAATGTTGTATATGTTAGTTATGTCAGCAATGTAAACCAACTTATGGTGTAAAGAGTGTGTTAATGAATAAAGGGATGTTGTTTTGGAGTATATCAACGGTGTTATCGCCAAATACTTATTAGTTTGCCAATGAATTAGGCTGTGCACTCGGAACGGGAGGTATACTGAGTGTCTGCAATGAGGCAGAAGCCGGCAAGAGCAGCACAATCCTCACCGGTACCTTTCCAGTCAATGGCGTGGACGCTTCGATCTTGTTCGACTCCGGAGCCTCGCACACATTCATTTCGCTATCTTTTGCGAAGAGGCTGGGGTTAGACGGTGAAGAGATGTCTGACTTCCTAGTCACTCTCCTGTCGAAAGAGCGGATCAAGTGTACCCGCTACCACCGAGGTGCTATTGTACGAATCAGAGATGAGGAGTTTCCGATTGACTTGATAGAGTTCGACAGACTAGGTTTTGATGTGATTATCAGGATGAACTGGTTGGAGCGGCACAAGGGCAGAATCCTGTGTGCCGAGCATCGACTGCTTCTTCGGAGTACGTCTGGGGTTACTATATCATACCGCCAGAGGCCCAGGGAGCCTTCGACTCAGATCATCACCGCCATGGCCATGTATCGTGAACTACGATGAGGGAATGATGTATACCTCTGCTATGTCCAGGACATAGAGAGAGACCCTAAGTTTAGCCCAGATGTGCCGGTAGTGTCGGAGTTTCCTGATGTATTTCCTAAGGAACTGCCGGGCATGCCGCCAGCATGGGAAGTTGAGTTTGAGATTGATTTGGTTCCGGGCGCCGGGCCAATTGCGAAGGCGCCCTATCGTATGGCTCCAGCAGAGATGACAGAGCTCAAGGAGCAGCTGAGAGACTTACTCGACAAGGGATTTATCCGCCCTAGCGTTTCACCATGGGGAGCACCGGTCCTCTTCGTGAAGAAGAAGGATGGTAGTCTCCGCCTGTGTATTGACTATCAGGAGCTGAATGCAGTTACGGTGAAGAACCGTTATCCTTTACCGCGCATCGACGACTTGTTTGATCAGTTGAGAGGAGCATCAGTATTCTCCAAGATAGACCTACGATCCGGTTATCATCAGATTGCCATCTGGGACAGTGATATTGAGAAGACAGCGTTCAGAACCAGATATGGACATTATGAGTTTACGGTTATGCCGTTTGGTTTATCCAATGCACCAGCCAAGTTCATGGACTTAATGAACCACTTGTTCCAAGACCAGTTGGACAAGTCAGTGGTAGTCTTCATCGACGACATACTTGTGTACTCGAAATCGAGAGGTGAGCATGAAAGCCACCTGAGATGTGTGTTGCAAACGTTGAGGAAGAATCAGTTGTATGCTAAATTTTCAAAGTGTGAGTTTTGGTTGAACCAAGTTTCCTTTCTTGGTCATGTGATTTCTGAGGCTGGGATCACTGTTGATCCGGCAAAGATAGATGCAGTGCGCACCTGGCCTAGGCCGAAGACAGTTACCGATATCAGGAGCTTCCTCGGTCTGGCGGGTTATTATAGGAGGTATGTAAAGGACTTCTCCAGTGTCTCGAAACCGATGAATTCCTTAATGAAGAAGGATGCACCATTCGAGTGGACAGTCGACTACGAGAGTTCTTTTCAGAGGCTCAAGGATGCTCTGACATCTGCACCAGTCCTGACTATACCAGACGGTCCAGATGGGTTTGAGGTCTATTGCGACGCATCAGGCAGAGGTATGGGTTGTGTATTGATGCAACACGGGAAGGTCGTAGCGTACGCCTCCCGACAGCTGAAGAAGCATGAGGAGAACTACCCTACCCATGACTTAGAACTGGGTGCCATTGTCTTCGCACTGAAGATATGACGACATCACTTGTATGGGGTAAGCGTGACAATTTATTCTGACCACAAGAGTTTGAAATACTTGTTCACTCAGAAGGATTTGAACATGAGACAAAGAAGGTGGGTTGAGTTCCTAAATGACTACGACATCAATTTACAGTATAAGGAGGGAAAAGCAAATGTGGTAGCTGACGCATTGAGTCACCGAGCACACTCTCTCCATTCGCTAGTCTCTCATACTAGCTTGGTTGAAGAGGTGCAGAGTGCTTAGATGACGGATCAGTATATGGTGAAGATTAGACAGAAGCTTATTGATGGCACATTCGAGGGTCAGAAGTATGACTTCAGACTCCACGATGATGACCTGATTAGGCTCAATGGCCGACTATGTATACCGAGGAGTAGCGCTGAGCTGAAGGAGCGCATACTGAGTGAATCGCATTGTTCCACGACTTCGATTCACCCCGGAGCTTCAAAGATGTATAAGGGTATGAAACGTTATTTTTGGTGGGCTGGAATGAAAAAGGATGTGAATGATTACGTATTGAGGTGTCTCACTTGTCAGAAGGTCAAGTTTGAGCACCGACGGCCTGGTGGTATGGTACAGCCAATGCCAGTGCCTGAGTGAAAGTTCCATGACATATCTATGGACTTCGTAGTAGGGCTTCCGCCTACAAGGGGAGGTCTGAATATGATTTGGGTTGTTGTTGACGGACTGACCAAGGTGGCTCGATTCATACCGATGAAGGACACCTGGAAGGTGGCTAAGCTTGCAGAGCTCTTCGACAGAGAAATTGTAAGACATCACGGGGTACCGAAAACGATTGTATCTGACAGGGATACTAGGTTCTTATCGAGGTATTGGAGGTCCACACGAGAAGCACTGGGTACCGAACTGAAATTGAGTACGGCGTTTCACCCACAGACAGATGGTCAGAGTGAGCGCACCATCCAGACACTTGAGGATATGTTACGTGCATGTGCACTTGACTTTCAGACCAGCTGGATTGAAAAGTTACATCTGATCGAGTTTAGCTACAACAACAGTTACCATGCTATGATCAAGATGTCTCCCTTCCAGGCTTTGTACGGTAGACCATGCCGCACGCCATTATGCTGGGACGAGTCGAGTGAGGCGGTCATTATAGGACCAGAGTATCTGGAACAAGTCCAGGCAGAAGTTCGCCAGATCCGGGCTAACATGAAGGCAGCTCAGGATAGACAGAAATCATACGCCGATGTGCGCAGACGTGACCTGGAGTTCGCCGTGGGCGATCAGGTATTTCTTAGGGTATCCCCCATGAAGGGAATGTTTCGTTTTGGCCAGAAAGGCAAGTTGAGCCCGAAATATGTGGGGCCATATGTTGTGACGGAGCGGATCGGCCCGGTAGCTTATAGACTTGACTTACCCGCCGAGCTGGGCAAGGTACATGATGTATTTCATGTGTCCCAGTTGAAGAAGTATATGTCTCATCCATCTCATGTGCTTCAGCCTGAAAGGCTAACTTTAGAGCCGACCATGCGATCAGTGGAGGCTCCCGTACGGATTCTGGATACTAAGACTCGAGACACTCGCCATAAGTCTGTGAGACTGGTGAAGGTCCTCTGGTCTAACCAGGACGTTGAGGAGGCCACTTGGGAGCTGGAAGAAAAGATGAAGGTGAAGTACCCGTCATTGTTTACTTCTTAGTGTTAATATGTATAGGGTACAGGGCGTACCCCGTTTTAAGGGGGGTAGAGCCGTTTCGGTTATGTGTGTACGACATGTATTTGAATACATTGTCTATGTTGTTATCTTGTTATGTTACAGACCGTTATGTCTGAATGATGTTATGTTGTTAGGACCTTGTGTCTGATGTTATGTAAGTATGTTGTTGATATTATTATGGAAGTATTGTTTCATAAGTGATCCCCGTGTTCTAACATTTGGGATATGTGGGAAGTGTGAACTTTGGGGACAAAGTTCTTTTAAGGGGGGTAGATTGAAATACCCCAAACCTTAATAAGTTTTTTAAATATTAAACTATGGTTTGTTAAGACTAAAAAGTGTCTAAGAAACATTAGTAAACAATTTAAACCATAGAAAACACAAATAAATACCTTAAGGACAATATGGGCTAAAATGTGCTCTAAGCTTGGGATAAGTTTGGTTAAGACTTAATGAGCTTACCAAGACTTTATTTATATATTAATGAACATATTAAATCAATTACCAAAGAAAACCAAGCTTGAAAACAAGTTAAAACACAAAATGTGCTTTAAGGAGTCTTAAAGCACATTTTTGAAAAAATTATCTTGTAAATGAGTTTTGAATGGATAAATGTCCATCATTACTCTTTAATTAACATGTTTACTATTTAGTATCACATTTGGAAGTCTAAATCAATGGGAAATCAAAAATTTCACAACTATGTGCCTTGTTTTAGTGAATAATTACTAAAATAAGCAAGTTTATAACATATGTCAATGTAAGTAATTTAATTAGTCAACAAAGACTAAAATAACCCTAAGTAACTAATGGGGGCCGGTTTTTATGGTAATGAGTCACCACTCATGCTAGCTTAATAAGTAAAAGAATAATGATAAAGCAAATCACTATTTACTTTACTACATAAATATCTTACAAACTAACTTATCTTCATTCTCTTCTTTCCCTCTTCATTTCACACGCCTCCAACCTCTCTTCTATCTTCTTCTTGCTCTCCTCTCATGGTTTTGCTACAGCACCAACACCAACATCAACTTTCATTGTCATTATCTCCTAGCTCACTTTGCCAAATCAAATTCTAAGACCACCATTCTCTTCCTCTCATCAAGCTCTTCAATTCTATCCTTTCAAAATCTCAAGAGCTCCATTTTGGTGCCAAGAAGATTCTTCATGGGAGGAGCTTGAGCTCATCTTTTCACATATTGTTGTTCTCCTTTGCTTCTAGGTAAGGAAACTCAAAGAAAAACAACACTTCCTTCATGTTTTTATGTTGTCCGAAAATCACCACTAATGGTGCCCTTACCTTGCCTTGTTCTAGCTTCATTTCAATCATTCATGGACTAGGTGGAGTCTTCTCTTGCTACATATTCAAACTCTCTTTTGTATCCAAGGTAAAACAACTATCTAAATGTTTTAAAATAATGTATAAGCTAGGGTTTACAATGAGATGAAGCATAAAGCTTGTATACTCATTTCATTATTTGTATATTGTTTAGAAGTTGGCAAACAACCAAACATCCTTACCGGTTTTATAAGGAAACAAGAAAGAAGTTTGTGAGGAAAAGAGGTAAATATGCTAACCTAAAATAGCTTATAATGCCTTAGGAAAAATGAGCTTATATGGGTTTATTAAAACTACTTAAAGAGCCAATGGTGAATGACTTAGTAAAATGCTCTCAAGGAGACTAGTAAAAGGACATATGTGTTGTTGTATATATTTGCAGGTCAAAGGCCAATATATTGTGGGAAATTCAGTGTTTAAGGTTTATGCATTTTAAGGGCCTAAGTGCCATGCAATTTAAATTATGCACTATATTTTGATGTAGTGTTAAATGGGTGTAGTTTTGTGTGTGAGAATGTTCTTGATGGATTTAAGCATTCTTGGATGTTTAGTGGTGAAAACAATGTGTTTTAGCTTAGTAATTCTCTAGGAGAATCCATGTCAAAATTTAGGCAAATGTCCAAGAAGTTCTAAGTGTCAAAATAAGATTTGATGAACTAGAATGTGTTAGATATGTTTAGGTGTTTTACTAGAGAAGAAAAAATGTCATAAGGTGTTCTAGGAAACAAAAGGACTTAGACATCAACTAGGAGTTGGTTTGTAAGAAAAGATGCTTGGGAGATGATGTTGTAGTGGTGAGAAAACATTGTTGGAATAGTGGTAATCATAGGTATGAAACACCACTTAGAAAACTAAGGAGAAAACATTTATAAGTGTTAGGAATTTTGGTAAGAAATGAGTAAGTGTTTAAGGAGATAGAAAATGAGTTTCATGGATGTTGTATGAGGGTGTAAGTGTACCAAATGATGTTGGAACACATTAGGAGGCTTTAGGAGAAGTTTGGTAAAGATTTAACAATTTTTGGACATGTTCTGGTGGCGTCCGACCCAGGGGTCTGACCCAAGTTTGGGTCGGACAGCCTCTGTTAGACGTTAGTGAATGGTTCTGGAATGGTCCGACCCAGAGGATGTGGGTCGGAACTGGGTCGGACGGGTGTGTTATAAAGGACGGTAAAGTTTCTGGAGTGGTCCGACCCAGTTGGTTGAGTCGGACATGGGTTGGACAGGTGAGGCTAAGAAGACTGAAATGTTCTGGAATGGTCCGACCCAGTTGGTTGAGTTGGACATGGGTCGGACAAGTAGAGTTTTTCAAACCCGAAAGTTACTGGAAGGGTCCGACCCAGTTGGTGGGTCGGACGGTGGGTCGGACAGACCAAAATTTAAAAAAAAACAGAAAAGAATGTGACTTATGTAGTTAACCCTAGGGGGTATAATGAAGGTAGCCAAGGATAAGTTGGGCATTTAAACATGTCATATAACCATGTAAAATACTTAGTAAACTTGAAGTTAAGTAAGTTAATTAACCGACGTTATTAATCATGTATAGGAGTGGCCTACGGTGAAAACAAATCGAAGCAAGGACCAAGGTATGGTTTTCTTGCAGTCTGTTGCCTACCGGTTTACACCGGCTTGTGTGTTGCTTGTTTTCTGTGTGTTTATGACCTTGTAAGATTAAATCATGTAACGAGTTTACAGTTGTTTATATTATTGTGATGTTATGACGTGACTCATTTCCCTTGTATGTGACTAACATGACTTACCACTTGTTGTGATTTGTTTGTTAAGTTCCACTGTTGAACTTCTAACAAGTGCTAACTGGGGAGTGAGGAATCCGGTTGTCCGGTCACGCGTGTAAGTATAAGAGTAGATATCTGTATCAGATTCGACTCTTAAATGTTAAGATTGTCCTCCATTTGGCGTTCGATCTCCCATTAGCTTCCTCCAAAGCTTACCTATTCTGACTTATGATCGGTTTAGTGGGAACATGTGTTTGTGTGGTGTGTTCAAGTCACAATGCCCGATCCGCCTGTGAGTTAAGTTACTCGTTTGATTAATAGAACGGTAATGAGTTTATGTAAAGAGCTTAACATGAGTTGGCAACAATCTCTAGGCTCCCATGTGATCTGACTATGTTGGAATGGTACCTAAGAGTACCGTTCTTGTGATGTTATGTGTGTTGTTGTGCTATGCAATATTCTTGCTATGCAATATATGTTGTTATATAAAATCAATGCCATGTTATCATGACAATTAGTTGCGCATATCCCGGTAGCCGATGGGCTGCGCGTTAACCATACCAGCGAAGGTTGCTGACCCCCTCGGGGGCTCTATATTTATATTGCAGGATGAGGATCGAAGAAGCGGAGTGGCTTTAGATCTAGGTTGTGTTGTACTTTTGGATATTTTGGATGTTGGGCCCGGGACGCGCCTGTGCTCCCGTGGCGTTATATTTTTGTGCTGTTAATTTTGACAGTGACGGTTGTTGACAGTGGCAGTTATGGCTGACAGTTTACAGTGGCGATGTAATGTAAAGACTCGGTATGTTTGGTAATGTATATATGTATGGATGTTAGTGCCTAATGCTCGGGAGTCTGATCATCAGACCGGTACACTTGTATTTATTCTGCCTTGTTAACCATGTGGGTGGTTGACGGCGTTGTAGCACCGAACCGTTTAGTTATTGTTTAGTTGTTTATTTCCGCTGCGATTTCGTTTTTTGTAATTGCGTAGTAGGGGTGTTGCAGTGACAACAAGAGATAGACTTAACTTTCCATTCCAATGAAAAATACAATCATTAGTGAGCATTCTAAGTATTCAAGTCATATACACGTTTCTACGATCATATCATAGTACAACGGTACATATTTAAATACTACGACTAGCTACCCAGCGCGTTCCGCTCTCTGTTGACACCGGAAGCTGCATATCTGAAAGTGTTTATTTGTGGTATGGAATCAGCCCCTGATGAGTATGCTACTACATGACTATCATACCCCCTCAGACCCCCAGTTAATTGGTCGAGAACATGCAATTCAATTTCATGCATTTCTGTTTTAATATAAAATTGTAAAACAATAATAATATTGTAGTAAACTCAAATAACAAACAAGCCCCCCGCTTCAAATATCACACCAACAATAAACCAACAAAAATGCATCACAATGCATATATGAGTACAACGACTCCATTCAACCAAATACATAGTAGTTCACATACAAGTATAGCGACTCGGCTCAAACAAATACATAATAATTCACATACAAGTACAGCGACTCAACTCTACCAAATACAAAATAATTCATGTACGAGTACAGCAACTCAGCTCAGCTAATCCACAAACACACCACACAAATCATGTCGTTCACATAACATACAATAGTATATTATAAGCATACTAAACAACGAGCGAGATAGTGCGAGAGTTATAAATGTTCGGTTTGTTCCCATCTTAGCCTTAAGGCCCCAAAAGATTCTCGCCAGTAATACGAGCTATGGAGCTGTTCATATACTGTTTAGCCTTTTGCCTATGATAATGTCTTATTTAAATTACGCGTCTCTACTATTACCCATATCCTATGGTGGGTCACCCACGGCCGTAGCCACTCCAGCTTTAGAGTATCCAACCGATGAATCATCTGTCGTCCGTTTGAATTTCCCTTGATACTTACAGATACGCACACGGCATCCTAGTATCGTTATTTGATCACAATTCACACCAAGAGCCACATCCTCTTGGTTTATTTATACCATCACATCGCATTACCATTTCCCTAACACTGCAGACTAAGGTCATTAATCCAATCCTAAGTATATCGATTCAGGATCCAGTGTGCTATACATGAGCGGCGTTAAATAGGCCAATGCTCCTTATATAAGTGTCGGATAATATATATGTTACTTATCCAATGCTACACTGTTATTTTTACGCTCCTTATTTTACACATATAAGATAGCATCATTGCCGCTAGTTCGTTTTATATATATGTTCATATATACGAGCAGAACTGTTATCGCACAACAATAATAATAATGCAGCATTATTATACAATTCATGCATATTAATTCACACAAGAAGACATTCAATCTTATACAGATTTTCACACAATGTGTAAACTGAGGAAATCCTAAGAGACAATCAAGCCACTGTTATACCCAAAATTTTAACCCCCCTCGGAGGAGTGTCTCTTGAGGCATAGGTGCAAAAAGGGTAGTTTGGCCAAACAGCAAGGATTTTCGGTTCGATCGGCGCATTCCGGGGCAGCTTAGTCATCTCCAGGAGTATTTTCGTAATTTTTCAAGGCTACTAAGCCCCCTACGAGCTTTCTCTCTCCTCTAAGAACAGCTCAAATCAACTCGGAATGTTTTGAAATTTTAACCCATGATAAAGCATGACATTTTAAGCATAACGACGTTGGAATTTTGATTTTTTGAATTCCTGATAACTTTCTAGTAATTTTTTATTAAATCTGACGAGAAATTGAATTTAAAAATATTCCAATATTAAAAAATTCGATTCCACCTCATAACAATCATAATTGTCATCCTTGACATGTGGCTAAGATTTCACAGCAAAATTCCCCATGGAAGTCACTTAATTAAGGTATAGTATGGATTCCTAAAACCCCCATAGTTGTGTTAAAACTGCTCTGGTTTTGTTGTGGCATTTGGGAAAGTTTTGGCATTCTGCTCGTGTGAAATTCACTTCTGAATTCTCTGTTTTGCGCTGTGTTAGAACGTTTGTCCGAACATTGATGTTCGGACACACTCTCTTGCGTTCTCTATTTTCCATGTTTTTGACTATGTCTGGACTTCCGCCCGAGCTTTGATGTTCGGACGGGGTGCAAGGACGAATCCGGCTTACAAGCTTTAACTAGTGTCCGGATAGAAGTTTGGACACTCACTACTGGTTTTCTCTGATTTTGGTTCGACATGCGCCCGAACATTGATGTTCGTCACATGTTCGGACACGTACAGGACTTCTTCTGATTTCAGTTCGACATGCGTCCGAACAATGACGTCCGAACACATGTTCGGACCTCACCACGTATCTGATTTTTGAAAACAGTCTGAACATCAGTCTAAGCTTTGATGTTTGGACACTCCTTGTTTCTTCTTCTGATTTTAGTTTGACCTGTGTCCGAACATTTACGTTCGGACACATGTTCGGACATTCTGGTTTCTGCGCCTTTTGAGTCTCGACTTACGTCCGAACTTTGACGTTCAAACACATGTTTGGACACCACTCTGTTTTCGTCTGAACATGCTCGTTTGAGCTTGGTTTTCACTTCTGTTTGCGGGGTTGTATTCCCCATCTGATAACTAAGCTTTCTAAATGTTTTGTGGTGCAATTGGTGCACATATGCTTACAATTATTTAATCTTCTGTTTTGGGACCTAGTATCTCTATATCTAAACCGTGGATGGCTGGTTTAGCTATCTCGTAGCGTGTTGCATAGGATGTCCTTCTGTTTACCACGGGTGCTTCCCGTTCTGTTTACGGGTGTTCTGCCTGTTCTGTTTACGAGTGATGTTTCCTCGTTCTGTTTACGGAATTTATTTTGTTCTGTCTATATGCTTTGATATCTAGTGCCCGATTCTACTTGTGAATCAGATTACTCTGAATTCTGTTTAGTCCAGTTGGATGGACTTTTGCTTTTGGTTTCGCTAAGGAAATTATCATCCCTTCTGTTTACACCTCTGAATTTATAATCTGTTCCGCAAATATTTTGAGCATGCTGGTTGATGAAGTTTGTCATCTACTGGGCATGGTTGTGTGCTCATTCCCCTACTTTTACTAACATTGCAGATTTATCGGTGAGAATCATCTCTGTTTCTGGAGCTTTAATTAGCTAGCTCAATTTGACTCATCACTCTATTTAGTTATGACTTTGTAGCCTACGGGCCTTTATAGCGTTTGACATTTACGTATTTGGACTTGTGTTTGACATTCTTCATTTGTATTACGTTTTAAGAATACCTTTACTATATTTCCGCATTACTTTATATATATTCGAGTATCGTTTTGGGCCTTGTTTGTGAACGTTAGTTTAGAGCATTGCGTTATTAGGTAGTAATACGCGGCATGTAACATCCCTAACTCCTAGGCCAGTGTTGGGGTAGTTACAGTTGACGTTCACACGAGTGACCTTCAATCCAAGCTGCGATATGAGGAGAGCCATGCTAACAATGCTTAGGAAGAGTTGAGGAAGATCCGGTCTACCTATCATACTTACATCGATCATATACACTACGAGAACGACATTAAAGTGATGGAAAGAACCGACATACTAAGCAAGGAATTATGATCGTACCGGCAAGAGTGCACTCGTCAATGTCATGAGTATGAGTCAAAGTTGAAAACTTTATGGGAAAATAACTTTTCTCTTAAGAGCCAGAATCTCCAAGCAGACACTGCCTTAGAACAGGTACAAAGCTGCCTTGTTGAAAAAGACAACCGGATGTAAGATTTTTCAAACTTCGAATTTTCATTGAGGCAGGTACAAGCTACTCATGAGAAAGAGGTGACGTCTCTTCTTACCAGCAAATCCTTCCTCCTTGAGGCAAAGACTGTGTTTGAGAAGGAGGTTGGAGTTCTTGAGCTTAAGAATAAAACTCTTGCCCGAGAGAATAAGGCTTTGGTGGAGGACAAAGCCAAACTAATCCAAGAACTTAATAGTACATTAGAGGAGAAAGTCGTTCTGGAAGAGCATGCGAGAGCCTGTTTTGAGCAAGAGAAGCAGGCTTTGCTCCAAGATCATGCCATGCTAGAGAAAGATAGGAAGACCCTCCACAAACATTTGGAGAACTCTATATCTCTTCTCCAATCTGAAAATGCAAAGGTTTTGACCAAGGGTAAGTTTTACCGGTTTAGTTGTTATTTTTCTTGATACCTCTTGCCTTTTTACATATATTTTGATTTTTACTGCTATCTTTTACGAGGATCGAGTTCTGGGAACCTTCTAAAACACGTTGAGAAGTTGAGTCTCTTCTCCAATCTGAAAATGCAAAGGTTTTGACCAAGGGTAAGTTTTACCGGTTTAGTTGTTATTTTTCTTGATACCTCTTGCCTTTTTACCTATATTTTGATTTTTACTGCTATCTTTTACGAGGATCGAGTTCTGGGAACCTTCTAAAACACGTTGAGAAGTTGAGTGGCCGGATTGATAAGCTTATCGAGGAGCTCTCTGTTGTCAGCTCTCATCATGACCGGTACCGGGCTCGGGTCTTAAACCTTGAGAGCCAAGTTTCTATACATATGGCATACTCTCACCAAAGCCAGGAGGATCAGCAAAAACAGAGTACAATCATCGCTTACCTCAAGGAGACCTTTGTCTCTCAATGCTAGAAGATAATTAACGTTTGCCGTCAGGCCATCACCAGATATTACTTGAAGAAAGGAGAGGTTTTGGACGATGGTTTGTATAGCGAGCTCAAGTTTAATGAGGTTACCAAGAAAACCAACTTCTTCGAGGAATTTGAGCCGCTTGGCCGTCTTCCTGGTGAAACGTGTTTTGGTCCTGGTCAAGCTTCTTTCCTTCCACCAGGGAGCGATGCACACTAGGCGGCCGGAGACTCTCACCACGCCGCAAAGAGGTTCAAGTCACTAGAGAGTGTCTCTAACCCTACTGAGGGGTCATAAAAGAGCCTGGTTGTGAGGAAACAAATAGAAAAACCGATTCTAGCACAAAACCTGTATAGGAGCTTAGTTAGGATTTTGATAAGTGTTTTTATGTGCCTTGACTTTTGTAAACGTTATCTCATTGTATTCAACCAATCTTATTGAATGAATTCTTAATCGTGTTATATGAGTTTTCTCATTGGCTTTATCCGGAGCGACCGGACATCCAATGGTTTACTCTTTTTTTAAGACAATGGCCGGTTGCAGCAATCCAGTCTTTCTCGTGTTTTTTTATTTTCATACTGTTTGTTTGATTCTCTCTTTTTTTGGGCCATGAAAGCTTGTGGGAATATTAGCCATGTGTTATTTTTCAAGGCATAATAACTTGTAGGCACACTGGTCGGATGTTGCATTTCAAGGAATGATAGCCTATAGGCACACTGGCTGGATGTTGCTTTTCAAGGCATGATAGCCTGCAGGCACACTGGTCGGATGTAACTTTTCAAGGCATGATAGTTTGTACGCACACTGGTCGGATGTTGCTTTTCAAGGCGTGATAGCTTGTAGGCACGCTGGCCTGATGTTGCATTTCAAGGCATGATAGCCTATAGGCACACTGGCTCGATGTTGCTTTTCAACGTGTGATAGCCTGTAGGCACACTGGCCGAATGTTGCATTTCAAGGCATGATAGCCTGTAGGCACACTGGCCGGATGTTGCTTTTCAAGGCGTGATAACCTGTAGGCACCCAAGCCCGATGCTGCATTTTAAGGCGTGATAGCCTATAGGTACACTGGCCGGATGTTGCTTTTCAAGGCATGATAGCCTATATGCACACTAGCCGGGTGTTGCATTTCAAGGCATGATAGTCTGTAGGCACACTGGCCAGATGTCGCTTTTCAAGGCATGATATCCTGTAGGCACACTAGCCGGATGTTGTTTTTCAAATTAGAAAAAAATTCTAAAGAGATATCTCATTTTATTGATTTCTAAACAAGGTGTTTTACACATAAAATTTTTTTAAACATTCTGCATGCAAAGAGTGTGGTAATTGGTTTCCCTCGTTGGTTTTTAGGCGGTATGAGGCTCGCTCGATTCGTTGTTGTATAATGAATGGTCCTTCCCATTGGGGTTCAAGCTTTTTTGGCTGCTTGAGCTCTTGGAGGACTAGCTTGCCAGGAACAAAACTTATTTCACTTGTTCTCCTGTTGAAATATTTTAAAAACCTTGGTTTTATCCTTTGCCATTCTGATTTCTGCCGCAACTCTAGATACCTCTATTAAGTCGTGGTGATCCTGCATTCGTTCATTGTTGTATTTTTCATCATACGATTCCTACCTGACTGATGGGACCACGATCTCGGCTGGGATAATTGCTTCTAGCCCATATGTTAACCTATATGGGGTTTCTCTAGTAGGCCCTTTTTCAGTTGTCCGGTAGGACCAGAGAACCTGGGGGAGCAACTCCGCCCATCTTCCCTTTTTGTCATCCAACTTTCTTTTAATGCTTTGACAATCTGGCCATTTAAATTCTCGACTTGCCCATTTGCCTGAGGAAGCGCAACTGGTGCAAACCTTAGATCGATTTTCAATTCCTCACAGAATATCTTAAAAACGTTGCAGTTGAACACGGTTCCATTGTCTGTTATTATTACTTTTGGGATGCCAAATCTGTAGACCACGTGCTTCCAGAAAAAGTCTTTGCGATCTCTTGGTTGTGATGGACACAGTCGGTATTGCCTCCACCTATTTGGTGAAGTAATCAATGGCTACATAGATAAATCTGAATCTTCCTGGAGATGCTTCTGGAAAAGGTCCAACAATGTCTAATCCCCACATGGCAAAGGGGATTGGAGAGAGTATGGCTTTTTGAACAGCCGGAGGGTTATGTATCTTATGCCCATGCTCTTAACATTTGACGCATTTTTGTATCTACTCGTTGCAATGTTATCTCATTTTTGGCCAGTAGTATCCGAGCCTTAGGATTTTATGAGTTGTGGTCCTTTCTCTTTGATGATTTCCGCAAATCCCTTCATGTACTTCTTCCATAAGCTTTGCCCTTTCCTCTGTGGTGATACATCTAAGCGCTGGTCTTGCAAATGACCTTTTATAATGCAGATCATCCTCTAAAAAGAATGATGCGGCTCTTCATTTTACTGTTCTTGCTTCTTTTTCATCTTGTGGTAGCTTTCCGGCTCGTATGTATTCAACGATCGATGTCATCCAGGATTCAACCGCTGCATCCAGATCAACAGTGCATAGCCAAGCTACTTCCAAGCTTGAGTTAGTTTTTACCTCTAACCACACTTTGTCAGGCATTCTTTCAGCTATGCTTGCCAATTTAGCCAATGCATCAGCCTCGATATTTTTTGTTTGCGGGAGATGTTTCAATTCACATCTCTGAAAGTTTGCTTTTAGTTCTTGGACTTTCATCAAGTATTTACAAATCTTTTTCTCTTTGACTTTGTAGACATTATCATTTTGTCGACCTACTAGCATTGAGTCTGAGTATACTTGCAACTCTGCATAAGTTGTAAGACAATGAGTTTTTAAAAGATTTGTAATAGCATTTATTAATATTATTTTTTAAAAAAAAACTTGTTGCCCTTAAGGCAGTAGCGACCTCTAAGCTTGAATGAGGGCTTCAAATTTTGCTTCATTACTTGTTACCTCAAATTCCAGTCGGAATGCATAATTGAGATTTCACCCATCTGGTGTTTAGACTACAATTCCGGCTCCAGCCCCTGTCCTACATCGTGCACCATCAACAAGGATGACTTGTGGGGTTAAAGATTCTCTTTGCTCCTGGGCAAAGCTTGTTTCCACTATGAAGTCTACCAGGGCTTATGCTTTTATAACCATCCAGGATAGGAAGTGGATTTCATACTGCGTAAGCTCGACAGTCCAACTTACCATACGTCAGGATGCGTTTGGATTATTTGCTATTTTCTTTAGCGGCCAATTTGTTCTAACAAAAATCCGGTGCGATTGGAAGTAAGGACGAAGCTTTCAGGATGCAACGACTAATGCAAACAAGATCTTCTCAATGTTGGCATACCGGCTCTCTAACGGGGTTAGAATTTTGCCTGTATAATACACTGGGATTTCTTTTTTCTCTTCCTCCATTAGTAGCACTGCCGCTACCGCCCAAACTGTGGCAGACAGGTAGAGGTATAAGTCTTGGCCAGGAGCGGGGACACCCAGTTTAGGCAATTCTTTCAGCATTTCTTTGATCTTTTCGAAAGCTTCTACACATTCTTGATTCCTTTGGAATTTACTATTTTTCCTTAGGAAAGTAAAGAATGGGATTGACTTTTCTTAGAGTTTCGAGCAAAATCTTCCCAAGGCCATAGCCTTCCATTCAAGGCTTGCACGTCTTTAATGTCTATTGGTGGTGAAAGATCAATGGTGGCTTGATTTTTTTTAAGATCTACTTCAATTCCTCTTTTCCCGACAATGAAGCTGAGGAACTTTCCCTTTGTTACTCCAAACATACATGTTTCTGGATTTAACTTGATTCGATATTTGTCCAGAGTGTCGAATGTTTCCTCTAGATCTCTCATGTGTTGCTCCCTTGAATTGCTTCTTACCACTATATCATCAATGTAGGCCTTCACATTACGGGCTAGCTGTAGCTTGAACACTTTATCTATCATTCTTTGGAAGGTTGCTCCAGCATTCTTTAAGTCAAAAGGCATTACCTTGTAACAAAAAGATTAGGGTGAGGTAATAAAAGACATTTTTTCTGAATCCTCCTCGTTCATTTTTATATGATTATACCCCGAGAATGCATCTAGGAAGCTCAAGACGAAACTTTTGACAGTCAAAACGACCAGCCTGTCTATTGATGGCAGTGGGTAAAAATCTTTGGGACATGCTTTATTCAAATCTGTGAAGTCTACACACATTCTCCATTTCCCTTTTGACTTTTTAACCATTACTACATTGGCTTGTCATTTAGGATAAGATGCCTCCCTGATGAATCCGACCTTGAGTTAGCTTCTGGACCTTGACGCGGGCTGCTAGGTCCCTTTCTTCCCCTATTACCTTCTTTCGCTGCTAGATGGCTTGGTGCTTCGGATCTACTCGTAGATCATGCTGGATAACGCCTGGGTCTATCCCTGGCATCTCGTCTATACTCCAAGTGAATGTCGTCCTTCTTTTTTCAAGGAATCTCATTAAGTGAGTCTGTTCTCCACAGTTAAATGCATTCCTTATTTTAAAAAAATTTAGAAGGATCAGATTTAAAGTATACCTCTCTTGGGGAGTCTCCGGATGCTTTATAATCTTCAGTTTTTTTGTTCACTTCTGGAGGAAGGGGCAATTTTCCCTTGAATTTTTTATCTGATCCAACCGTTTTGATTATCTCCCCCTCTGGCAGACTTTCCATAATGCGGACCTCACAGACTCGAGCCATCTTTTTTCTTCCTCTTATGGTTACCAATTCTCCGGTCCTTGTTAAGTATTTCATTTTCAAGTGGTGAGTGTTGCATATGGCTTTGAAAGCATTGATCCCTGGTCTGCCTAAGTACATGTTATACCCAGAAAGGCCTATCACAATGAAAGCCGTGAGTTTTTTTATTCTTCATTCATCTCCTTGCCCTAAGGTGTCTGTGAAGTCTATGCTGCATGAGGATTTGGTGGAGATTCCTCCCACGAAGCCCCCCAAAACTGCTGAGTATGGTTTGATTTTGTCCTCCGGGAACTTTAGTTTTTTAACTGCTTCTGCAGATATTACATTTGCTCTGGCTCCACTATCCACCAGAGTCCCTTCCATCATTCTATCGTTCACCTGTGCTCGAATGACAAGTGGGTCGTTGTGGGGGTATAACACCTCATCTTCATTCTCATCAGTAAAGAAAATCAGGGGACATTACTCTCGTTTGGTGAATTTTCTTTCCGGGAGTTCCCGGTGCACTTCATGGACATGTCTCTTTCTTTCATTTGGAGTTAAGGGTCCGACCTCTGACAAGAGACCTGTGAATTTCCTAAGGAGAAAATATTATTAGGTCCTTTTTTTTATTTCTCTATCTTTCCTGGTAAAAGAAAGTTTCTTGAATAATAAAAAAAGGGGAAAATTCACGGGATACCACTCAAAAGTTTGTTAATTCACAAAAGACCACAACTTTCAAAAAAAAAATCAGATACCATAAAAAATAATTTTAATTCACCAGATACCACAGATTAAAAACACATAACTTTTTAAGACCAAATTACCCTTACTTGTTAATAAACATAGTTCACACTATACCATATAAATATTTTTAAATTCACAAGATACCACAATATTTATTAAAGTATATTAAAAATTTTAAATGCATAGGTTTATTAATATATAAGTTGAAATTTATATAAAATAAAAATATCAAATATAATTATAAAATTACTAAAAAATATTAAAATATTATAAAAAAATTAAAAGTACCAAATAATTAAAATAATGATAATTCCATTTTTTTAAAAATATTTTTAATTTAATAGTATCAAATATTATTATAAAAATTCAATTTACTTAAATTAAGATTATGAAAAATTGAATTATCATCTTCTTAACTATTTTTGTCTTTTAAATATTCTACGGTTTCTCTAATATAAATATTCTACGGTTTCTCTAATATAATTATACCTTTTATTTTTTTCAAATTATTTAGCTTCGCTTTATATATATATTTAGTTCAAAAATTCAACAAAAATTATTAAATATATTTTAATAAAGTAAGTCGTACAAGTTAAACTTTTTCTTATATATGGGTTAAAATTTAAAAATTATAAAATACATAAATATAATAATAAAATCTCTAAAATATGAAAAATAATAAAAGGTATAATTATATTAGAGAAACCACAAAAAATTTGATTAAAAAATTAAAGAGAATGATCATTCAATTTTTATATATTATAATCAAGCTCATTTTTCCTAGGTATTTAAACTACATTGAGATAGTTTGTTTACCTCTTTTCTTCAAGATTTTTACTTGAACGCCCTTGTTCTTCCTTGTTTGGAAATCGGCAGGAGGACTTACTTACTTGCCAATGTTCTAATCATTACACAAGTAAAACCAATGAGCATTCAAGCTTCATGCTTAAACTCATTTACAAACCCTAGGTTACATATATTGTCTTAAAACACAACAATGAATGTTTTACCTTGGAATTGGAAGAGAGTTTGACTAAGTAGCAAGAGAGTACTCCACCAAGCCCTTGAATGATTGAAATGGAGCTATGGAAGAACAAGAGGAGACACCATTAATGGTGAATTTTCGGACATGCACAAAAATGAGAGGAAGTTTAGTTTTTCTTTGACTTTTCTTACCTTGAAGCAAGGGTGAATGACAAGGCATGAAAATATGAGCTCAAGCTCCTTCAATGGTGAATATCCATGGCACCGAAATAGAGCTTTTGAAGATTTGAAAAGACAAGATTGTAGAGCTTGGCCTAACTAGAAGAATGGTGGTCTTGAAATTGAATTTGGATCTTGGAGTCATGAGTTACAAGCATTCAAAGATGGAGAATGGCTACTTGCTGTTGCAAAATCGATGGAGAGAGGAGGAAGAAGGTGGGAGACGGTGGAAATGAGTGGGAAAGGAAGGAATGAAATGAGAACTTGCTTTTACAAGATATTTACTTATAAAGTAATTAGTAAACTTTAGTTGTCATCTTTATTTACTTATCAAGCTAGCAAGAGTGGTGACTCACCACAATAAAAACCGGCCCCCTTTTGTACTTAGGGGTTTTATGGTCTTTTTTGACCAATTAAATTACTTATGTTATAAACTAGCCTAATTTAGTTACTATTCATAAAACAAGGCACATAATTGTGAAATTTTTGATTTCCCATTGATTTAGACTCCCTAATGTGATACTAAATAGTACACATGTTAATTAAAGAGTAATGATGGACATTTAGACACTCAAAACCCATTTACAAGACAATTTTTCAAAAATGTGCTTTAAGACTCCTTAAAGCACATTTTGTGTTTTAACTTGTTTTCAAGCTTGGTTTTCTTTAGTAATTGATTTAATATGTTCATTAACATGTACATAAGGTCTTGGTAGGCTCTTAGAGTCTAAACCAAGGTTATCCCAAGCTTAGAGCACATTTTTGCTCTTATTGACTTTAAGGTATTTTCTTGTGTTTTGTTTGGTTTCATTGTCTACCAATGATTCTTAAGGACTTAATGAAATACCCCAAGCCTTGGCATGTTGGTTAAACATTAAAACATGATTTATTAAGACTAAAAAGAGTCTTAGAAACCTTAGTAAACAAATTTAAACAAAAAGAAAACACAAATGTGCTTTAAAGTCAATAAGAGCCAAAATGTGCTCTAAGCTTGGGATAAACTTGAGTAAGACCTAATGAGCTTACCAAGACCTCATTTATATACTAATGAACATATTAAACCAATTACCAAAGAAAACCAAGCTTGAAAACAAGTTAAAACACAAAATGTGCTTTAAGAAGTCTTAAAGCACGTTTTTGAAAAATTGTCTTGTAAATGAGTTTTGAATGGCTAAATGTCCATCATTACTCTTAAATGTATATGTGTACTATATAGTATCACATTTGGGTGGCTATATTAATGGGAAATCAAAAATTTCACTTCTAAGTGCCTTGTTTAGGTGAATAGTAACTTTTACAAGCTAGTTTATAACATATGTTATGTTAAGTAATTAAATTGACAAACAAAGACTAAAATACCCTCATACTAATAAAGGGGGCCGGTTTTTTATAAGTGTGGTGACTCACCACTCTCTAGTTAATGTAATAAGTAATTAAAGCAAACTAAGTAAAACTACTTTTTACTTTATACTACAAATATCTCCTTAAAAGTAAGTTCTATCTTCATTCTCTCATTTCTTTCCTTCATTCACACGGTTTCCCACCTCTCTTCTTCCTTTCTTCTTTGTTCTCTCACGGTAATACCATCACCACCATTAGAGCTCCACCTTTGACCTCTTGCTAAATCAAGCTCACTTGTCCAAATCAAAAACAAAGACCACCAATCTCTTCCTCTCATCAAGCTCTTCATTCCTATCTTCTCAAAACTCCAAGAGCTCCATTTCGGTGCCAAGGTGTTCCACCATTGAAGGAGCTTGAGCTTGTATTTTGACATATTGTTGATCTCCTTTGCTTCTAGGTAAGGAATCTCAAAGAAAAATCATGTTTACTCCATATTCTTACCTTGACCGAAAATACACATTGATATAGCTCTTTGTGTGACTTTGTTCTAGCTTCATTTCAACTCTTCATGGACTAGGTGGAGTCCTCTCTTGTTATATATTCAAACTCCCTTCAAAGATCAAGGTAAAACAACTACATTAATGTTTTTGAAACAATGTCAAATTAGGGTTTACAATGAGATGAAGCTCAAAGCTTGAATACTCATTGTGGTGTTTGTATATTGTCTAGAACTTGACAAGGAACCAAAATACCATACGGTTTTGTAAGGAATCAAGGAGGAAGTATTTTGGAAAAAGAGGTAAATCTACTAACTTAAATGTTGTTTAATGCCTTAGGAGAAATGAGCTTATAAATGCTTATTAAAACTACCTAAAGAGCAAATGGTGAATGACTTAGTAAAGTGTTCTCAAGAGACTAGTAAAGGGCATATGTGTGTTGAGTGTATTTGCAGGTTAAAGGCATATATATTGTGGAAATTCAGTGTTTATGATTTAGGCACTTTAAGGGCCTAAGAGCCATGCATTTTAAGGGCCTAAGTGCCATGCAATTTAAATTATGCACTATATTGTAATGTAGTGTAAATTTGGGTGAAATTGTGTATGAGAGTGTTCTTGGTGATTTTAGATGTTCTTGTGTGTTTAAAGGAGAAGGCAAAGTGTTTAGGCTTAGTAATGTTCTAGGGGAATCCATGTCAAAATTTAGGTAAGAAACAAGAAGTTCTAAGTGTTTACATAAGGTTTGGTGAGTTAGAAAACTTAGGAAATGAATAAGGAGTTCATGATGTTTTAAAGGAATTTTGATGAACTAAGAAGTACTATAGAGTGTAATAAGGACTTAGGCATAATCTTGAGGTTTTAGTATGTACCAAAGTCATTTTGGACTTAGGTAAATATCTAGGCAAACGTTGGTAAAATAAGGAGAAGTGTACACTAGGAAAAGAGTTTCAAGAAGGATATAAGGAATTAGTGGTGTGAGATGATGCTTGGGAGATGATGTTAAAATAAGGAGGAAGCCTTTGGTATAGTAGTCATCTTAGGAGTGGAACACCATTTGAAAAACTAGGAGAAAACATTGTAAGTGTTAGGAATTTTGTGAAGGAATAAGTAAAGGCTTAAGGAATTAGAAAATGAGTTTTATGAGTGGTTAAGGGTGTCTTAAGTTGTGTTTAAAGTGCCCAAATGAGGTTAGGGAGTACTAGGTTATATGGGGTGAAGTTTGGAGTTGAATGTAAAAAGGAAAACATAGATTTGGGGCCGACCGGACTTGCGACCGGACTTGCAAGCTCGGTCGGGACCTGTTTACCCTGCGAGAATTAGCTTCTGGAATGGACCGGGCATAGGACCGGACATGGACAAGTCCGGTCGGGCTAAATTTACAAAGAGAATAAACTCTCTGGAATGGACCGGACATAGGACCGGACTTACAAGTCCGGTCGGAGTAGAAAATTTTGTACGGATTGAGTTACTGGAATCGACCGGACATAGGACCGGACTTGGCAAGTCCGGTCGGGCTGAATTTCCGAAGGGGAGAAACTCTCTGGAATCGACCGGACATGGACAAGTCCGGTCGGCAAGTCCGGTCGGACCTAAACTTGTAAAAAAAAAAAACAGAAAAGAATGTGACTTATGTAGTTAACCCTAGGGTGTATAATGAAGGTAACCTAGGGTGGGGTAGACATTAAAACATGTCATACAATCATGTGAATACTTAGTAAGTGTGAAGTTAAATAAATAATTAACCGACATTACTAATGTGTATAGGATTCTCTCAAGGTGGAAACGAAACAAGGCAAGGACCAAGGTATGGTTTTCTTGCAGTCTGTTGCCTAACGGTTTACACCGGCTTGGGTGTTGTTTGCTTTTCTGCGTGTTACGACCTTATAAGATTAAGGCATGAAAAGAGTTTACAGTTGTCATTCACTATGATGTTGTAAGGTTATGACTCCTTTCCCTTGGTTGTCTAACAAGACCTAAATGTTTGCTTGTATGTGACTTAACAAAATGTTGTGTGATCACTAACAAGTGCTAACCGGGGGGAGTGAGGAGTCCGGTTGTTCCGGCCACGCGTGTGATGATGGGGTCGATATCATATCCGGTTCGGCTCTCTTGGTGTATGTATAGGTGGTATTCCAATTTGGTTTCTACCTTCCCTTAGCTTATCCAAAGCTAGTTACTGACTCACGTCGGGCCATAGGGGCATACGTATGTTATTTCGGTGTGCTTGGGATTACTATATCCGACACACCTTTGGTATAAGTTAACCGTTCTACATAACCGAACGGTAACGAGGATGGTAACGAGCTTAACATGGGATTGGTAAAATCCCTAGGCTCTCATGGTATACTAACTATGGTGGAAGGTTCCTTGTGAGGACCGAGTTTATGGTGTTATGTATTGATGTTGTGATGCTATGCAATTTCCCTTGCTATGCTATGGTATATATATATGTTGGATGTTCTAAAATGAATGCCATGTTATTATGACAATTGGTTGCGCGTATCCCGGTAGTCGATGGGCTGCGCGTTAGCCATACCAGCAAAGGTGCTGACCCCCTCGGGGGCTCCATATTTTTATTGCAGGATGAGGATCGAAGAGGCAGAGTGGCTCTAGGTCCTAGGTTGTTGATGTACTTTTGGATATGTTGGTTGTTAAGCCCGGGATGCGCCTGTGCTCCCGAGGCATTACATTTTGGTACTGTTGTTAAACAGTGATGGATGATTATGGCTTGTAGGTGTGTTGTAAATTAAAAACTCGGTACGGTTGGCTATGTTTATATATGGATGTTAGATACTATGCTCGGGAGTCTGATCGTCAGACCGATACTCTTGTATTTATTCTGCCTAGTTAACCACGTGGGTGGTTAACGGCGTTGTAACACCAAAGCGTTAGTTATTGTTTGGCTGGTTATTTCCGCTGCGATTTCGGTAGATGTTAGGAGCGTTGTAGGGGTGTTACAAAAAGTGGTATCAGAGCGAAGTATCGCTCTGATGACTAGAATACCGAGCTTAGGGATATACCGAGTTAGGAAACCTAGCTACAGTTACCTAAGTGGACAGATTTGGAAAGGTTAACCACTAACTAGGTGTGGAATTACCTGGTTGTCGGGAAGATGCTATAACCATTGGACCGATAAGTGTGCAAGCATAATGCTAATGAAATGTTCATATGAATTCAGATGGCAGGTAGACCAAGAGGGAGAGGCCGCGGGCGTGGTACTGGAGATCTGGGTAACCAGGGCGATGATACAGCGGCACAGACTATGGCTGAGGCAGTTGCAGCCGCCGTAGCCCAGTTGGTACCCGATCTGGTTGCTGCTATTCAGCAAGGGCAACAGCCCGGAGTTCACCACCACCACCACCGCCACGGGAGACCAATTGGATCAAGGCGTTGGCTGATCTTAGACCGCCATCATTCAATGGGGAGACTGATCCTCGAAAACTGGAGGCGTATATCTCCGAATTGGAGACCGCCTACGAGACCTTGGCAGTACCTGCTGAAGCTAAGGTCCGTCTTGCTGCCTACTACCTGAAGGGTACGGCGCAGAGTTGGTGGAAGTTGGTGAAGGAGGACAGGATGGCTGATCCTGAATTTGGTTGGAGGGAGTACACGGCTCTACTGCGAGCCAAGTACTACCCGGTACATGTGCAGGAGGCAAAGCGCCTCGAGCTTGATAGTCTGAGGCAGGGAGATAAGATGTCGGTTGATGACTACTACACAGCTTTCACCGGCCTTATCCACCTGTTACCAGACCTTGGGTATTCGAACCGGGTGTTGGTGAACCGGTTCTACAATGGACTGAGCCACCGTCTCCGCTATGGAATGGGGCCAGCTGAGTATACCACCTTGCAGGTAAATAGAGTACCTTATTGTGAATCAATTTATACCATGAGTGAATGTTAATGTGAGTTGGTAAGTTGTTTTTGCGGGGCGTGACTGACATCCTAAAATTTAGGAGTGCTATCATGCCGCTGCTAAGGTTGAAATTACCGTCCGTCTGAGGGACGAGGAGAATGCGCACAAGCGCAAGGCCACCAACGAGGGCCAGAGTCAGCAAGGGTATGGGGGAGGAAAGAAAAAGAACCCTACCCTCAGCCCCAGAAGGGCCAGTACCAGGGTGACAAGGGCCAAGCCCAGACCACCACAGCTGATGAGCCACTGAAGCTCACGTACGCGTATGCGGCGAAGCCTCTACGCTCCTACCCGCCTAAGGGTAATTACTTAACTATGTGTATCTAGTTGAGGTGTGTGTTGTAAGATGGAAAGTGAGTATTGATGTGTGTTGTGATAGCAGCTAGCGCGGGTTCTGGACCGGAGCGCCACTTTTACTGTAAGTGGTGCAATGGAGACCACCCCGGCAAAGACTGCAAGGGGAATGATGTGAGGTGCCGTCACTGCCAGAAGATGGGGCACCGTGAGTTTGAGTGTTGGACGAACCCCAACGGCAGAAATTATAAGCCAAAGGGGCAGTGGAAGGGTAATACTACCACGACCACTGAAGGCCCGAAGGCGATTACTCAGCAGACTTCTGACAAGAAGTACACTGAATCCCAGAAGGGGAAGGCTACGGGGTCCGGCAAGGCCACCCTGAATGTGGTGGACCGGTCAGAGGCACCAGGATCCTCTTCGAGACCAGGTACCGCCTAAACCGTTAAATGAAAAAGTGATTGCTTACCGCATTTCATGCATGAGTGTTAGCAAGTCTAAGGGTATAAACATAAAAGTAAAGAGTTAGAATATAATGTGGAAAACACCTAAAGTTAGGCAATTTGAAACTTAGGAACCTTCAATATCTGCTATCAAATCCCGCCCACACCAAACCCTGAAGAAACCGCCCTCAACATCACCGACTTTCGTTGGAGCAATGTCAGGTTATCCAACCAGGAATGATACTTCTAAATGGATACCTGACACCGGAAAGCACAAATCCATATCATCAGACGATGCGACGAACTCGGACCAAAACCAGGAGGGTTTTACACACCCGAATACCCGAACGGGAGCAAGGATGCAATTGAAGAAGATGATGTGCATGGGTAAGGATGGAACCCTTACACCAAGTCATATCAAGAAGTACGAGATGAAGATGGAGCAACAGTAGCAAGTATACCAGAGGAGTTCCACGCGGTCGTTAACCACGCCGTGGGAATTGCTCAACAAGTTGAAACGAAATCAATTCCAAGTGTAAAGCAGATCTATGCATTGTAAACTTCTACCAGAAAGGTGGACGGTTAGGTATGCACCAAGACAAGGACGAGTCACCCGAGTCTCTAAGTAAGGGAGCACCCGTGGTGTCTTGGTCCATTGGTGAACCGCAGTGTTGTGTATGGCGAGCAGAAAACGTGCTGACCTCGCAAGGAAGATATGTTGAAATCGGGAGATGTATTAATCATGGGTGGGCAATCAAGGATGCTTTATCATGGCATCAGGAAGATCAAAACTGAATACCGCACCGTCGGGCAGTGATCAATGCCACACACATGAAACCCGGACGTTTAATTTGACCTTCAACAGTTTTGCATTGTAATTTGTAATGTGATAAACCCGTATGTATTAAGGATGTTGTAAGTGTGAATCATGGCGACAGTGTAAGCCAATGAATGTTGTAAAAGAGTGTGTTAATGAATAAAGTGGAGTTGTTTGAGCTATAAACCGTGTTTTACCCAATACTTAGTTGCCAATGAATTAGGCTGTGCACTCGGAACGGGAGGTATACTGAGTGTCTGCAATAAGGCAGAAGCCGGCGAGAGCGGCACAATCCTCACCGGTACCTTTCCAGTGAATGGCGTGGATGCATCGATCTTGTTCGACTCTGGAGCCTCACACACATTCATTTCGCTATCATTTGCGAAGAGGCTGGGGTTAGACGGTGAAGAGATGCCAGACTTCGTGGTTCACTCTCCCGTCGCAAAGAGCGATCAATGATACCCGCTACTACCGAGATGCTATTGTTCGAATCAGGGATGAGGAGTTTCCGATCGACTTGATAGAGTTCGACGGACTAGGTTTTGATGTGATTGTCGGGATGAACTGGTTGGAGCGGTACAAGGTAGAATCCTATGTGCCGACATCGACTGCTTCTTAGGAGTCCATCTGGGGTTACTATATCATACCGCCAGAGGCCCAGGGAGCCTTCGACACAGATCATCACCGCCATGGCCATGTATCATGAGCTGCGACGGGGAAATGATGTATACCTCTGCTATGTCCAGGACATAGAGAGACCCTGAGTTTAGCCCAGATGTGCCGGTAGTGTCGGAGTTCCCTGATGTATTCCTAAGGAACTGTCGGGCATGCCGCCAGCACGAGAGGTTGAGTTTGAGATTGATCTAGTTTCCGGGCACCGACCCATTGCAAAAGCACCTTACCGTATGGCTCCAGCAGAAATGACAGAGCTCAAGGAGCAGCTAGAGACCTACTCGCAAGGGCTTTATCCGCCCTAGGTGTTCACCATGGGAGCGCCGGTTCTCTTTGTGAAGAAGAAGGACGTAGCCTCCGCCTATGTATTGATTATCGAGAGCTGAATGCTGTTACGGTGAAGAACCGTTACCCCTTACCACGCATCGACGATCTATTCGATCAGCTGAGGGGAGCATCAGATTATCTCCAAGATAGACCTACGTTCCGGATACCACAGATGCCATCCGTGACAGTGATATAGAAAAGACAGCCTTCAGAACTAGGTATGGGCATTATGAGTTCACAGTTATGCCGTTTTTGTCTTATCAAATGCACCAGCCAGTTCAGGACTTAATGAACCGTTTGTTCCAGATCAGTTGGACAAGTCAGTGGTAGTCTTCATCGATGACATAACTCGTGTTATCGAAATCGAGAGGTGAGCATGAAAGCCACCTGAGAGATGTATTGCAGACATTGAGAAAGAATCAGCTGTATGCTAAATTTTCTAAGTGTGAATTTTGGTTGAACCAAGTATCATTCCTTGGACATGTGATTTCTGAGGCCGGGATCGCTGTTTGATCCGGCAAAGATAGATCATGCGCACCTGGCCTAGGCCGAAGACAGTTACCGACATCAGGAGCTTCCTCGTCTGGCAGTGTACTATAGGAGATTTGTGAAGGACTTCTCCAGTGTCTCGAAGCCGATGACTTCCTTGATGAAGAAGGATGCACCATTCGAGTGGACAGTCAACTGTGAGAGAGCTTCACGAGTCTCAAGGATGCTCTGACATCTGCACCGGTTTCTGACGTTACCAGACGGTCCAGATGGTTTTGAGGTCTATTGCGACGCATCAGGCAGGGGTTTGGGTTTGTGTTGATGCAACACGGGAGGTTCGTGGCTTACGCCTCCCGACAGCTGAAGAAAGCATGAGGAGAACTACCCTACCCACGACTTAGAATTGGGGGCCATTGTCTTCGCACTGAAGATATGGCGACATCACTTGTATGGGGTAAGTGTGACGATTTATTCTGACCACAAGAGTTTAAAGTACTTGTTCACTCAGAAGGAGTTGAACATGAGGCAAAGAAGGTGGGTTGAATTTCTGAATGATTATGACATCGATTTACAGTACAAGGAGGGTAAGGCAAATGTGGTAGCTGACGCATTGAGTCGCCGAGCACACTCTCTCCATTCGCTAGTCTCTCATACTGGCTTGGTTGAAGAGGTGCGGAGTGCTCAGATGACGGATCAGTATATGGTGGAAATTAGACAGAAGCTTATTGATGGCACATTCGAGGGTCAGAAGTATGACTTCAGACTCCACGATGATGACCTGATTAGGCTTAATGGCCGGTTGTGTATACCGAGAAGTAGCGCTGAGCTGAAGGAGCGCATACTGAGTGATCCCATTGTTCTACGACATTGATTCACCCCGGAGCTTCAAAGATGTATAAAGGTATGAAAAGATATTTTGGTGGTGGAATGAAAAAGGATGTGAATGACTATGTGCTGAGGTGTCTCACTTGTCAGAAGGTCAAGTTTGAGCACCGACGGCCTGGTGGTATGGTGCAACCAATGCCAGTGCCGGAGTGGAAGTTCCATGACATATCTATGGACTTCGTGGTAGGGCTTCCGCCTACAAGGGGAGGTCTGAATATGATTTGGGTTGTGGTAGACCGACTGACCAAGGTGGCTCGATTCATACCGATGAAGGACACCTGGAAAGTGGCTAAGCTGGCAGAACTCTTCGACAAAGAGATTGTAAGACATCATGGGGTTCCGAAAACGATTGTATCTGACAGAGATACCAGATTCCTATCCAGATATTGGAAGTCTACACGAGAGGCATTGGGTACTGAACTGAAATTGAGCACAGCGTTTCACCCACAGACAGATGGTCAGAGTGAGCGCACCATACAGACACTTGAGGATATGCTACGTGCATGTGCACTTGATTTTCAGACCAGCTGGATTGATAAGTTACATCTGATCGAATTTAGTTACAACAACAGTTATCATGCATCGATCAAGATGTCTCCCTTCCAGGCATTGTACGGTAGACCATGCCGCACGCCATTATGCTGGGATGAGTCGAGTGAGACGGTCATTATAGGACCAGAGTATCTTGAGCAAGTTCAGGCGGAAGTTCGCCAGATCAGGGCTAATATGAAAGCAGCTCAGGATAGACAGAAGTCGTACGCAGATGTGCGCCGACGTGACCTGGAGTTCGCCGTGGGCGATCAGGTATTTTTGAGAGTGTCCCCCATGAAGGGAGTATTTCGTTTTGGCCAGAAGGGCAAGTTGAGCCCGAAATATGTGGGTCCTTATGTTGTGACGGAACGGATCGGCCCGGTAGCTTATAGACTTGATTTACCCACCAAGCTGGGCAAGGTACATGATGTATTTCATGTGTCCCAGTTGAAGAAGTATATGTCTCATCCGTCTCATGTGCTTCAACCGGAAAGGCTAACCTTAGAACCAACCATGCGATCAGTGGAGACTCCAGTACGGATTCTGGATACTAAGACTCGAGACACTCGCCATAAGTCCGTGAGACTGGTGAAGGTCCTCTGGTCTAACCAGGACGTTGAGGAGGCCACTTGGGAGCTGGAAGAAAAGATGAAGGCGAAGCACCCGTCATTGTTTGCTTCTTAGTGTTTATATGTATAGGGTACGGGGCGTATTTTAAGGGGGGTAGAGCCGTTTCGGTTATGGTTATGTACGACATGTATATAATACATTGTCTATGTTATGTTACAGACCGTGTGTCTGAATGGTATTATGGTGGTTGGACCTCGAGTCCGTTGTGTGTAAGTATGATGGTTATGTTTGGACCTCGAGTCCGTTGTGGTGTAAGTATGATGGTTGTGTTGGTAATGATGTTTTGGAAGTGTGGTGCTATAAGATGTTTCCCGTGTTCTAAGAGTAAGATATGTGGGAAGTATGAACTTTGGGGACAAAGTTCTTTTAAGGGGGGTAGATTGAAATACCCCAAACCTTGGCATGTTGGTTAAACATTAAAACATGATTTATTAAGACTAAAAAGAGTCTTAGAAACCTTAGTAAACAAATTTAAACAAAAAGAAAACACAAATGTGCTTTAAAGTCAATAAGAGCCAAAATGTGCTCTAAGCTTGGGATAAACTTGAGTAAGACCTAATGAGCTTACCAAGACCTCATTTATATACTAATGAACATATTAAACCAATTACCAAAGAAAACCAAGCTTGAAAACAAGTTAAAACACAAAATGTGCTTTAAGAAGTCTTAAAGCACGTTTTTGAAAAATTGTCTTGTAAATGAGTTTTGAATGGCTAAATGTCCATCATTACTCTTAAATGTATATGTGTACTATATAGTATCACATTGGGTGGCTATATTAATGGGAAATCAAAAATTCACTTCTAAGTGCCTTGTTTAGGTGAATAGTGATTTTAAAGCTAGTTTTAACATATGTTATGTTAAGTAATTAAATTGACAAACAAAGACTAAATACCCTCATACTAATAAGGGGGCCGGTTTTTTATAGTGTGGTGACTCACCACTCTCTAGTTAATGTAATAAGTAAGTAAAGCAAACTAAGTAAACTACTTTTTACTTTATACTACAAATATCTCTTAAAAGTAATTCTATCTTCATTCTCTCATTTCTTTCCTTCATTCACACGGTTTCCACCTCTCTTCTTCCTTTCTTCTTGTTCTCTCACGGTAATACCATCACCACCATTAGAGCTCCACCTTTGACCTCTTGCTAAATCAAGCTCACTTGTCCAAATCAAAACACACCACCAATCTCTTCCTCTCATCAAGCTCTTCATTCCTATCTTCTCAAAACTCCAAGAGCTCCATTTCGGTGCCAAGGTGTTCCACCATTGAAGGAGCTTGAGCTTGTATTTTGACATATTGTTGATCTCCTTTGCTTCTAGGTAAGGAATCTCAAAGAAAAATCATGTTTCCTCCATGTTTACCTTGACCGAAAATACACATTGATATAGCTCTTTGTGTGACTTTGTTCTAGCTTCATTTCAACTCTTCATGGACTAGGTGGAGTCCTCTCTTGTTATATATTCAAACTCCCTTCAAAGATCAAGGTAAAACAACTACATTAATGTTTTTGAAACAATGTCAAATTAGGGTTTACAATGAGATGAAGCTCAAAGCTTGAATACTCATTGTGGTGTTTGTATATTGTCTAGAACTTGACAAGGAACCAAATACCATACGGTTTTGTAAGGAATCAAGGAGGAAGTATTTTGGAAAAAGAGGTAAATCTACTAACTTAAATGTTGTTTAATGCCTTAGGAGAAATGAGCTTATAAATGCTTATTAAAACTACCTAAAGAGCAAATGGTGAATGACTTAGTAAAGTGTTCTCAAGAGACTAGTAAAGGGCATATGTGTGTTGAGTGTATTTGCAGGTTAAAGGCATATATATTGTGGAAATTCAGTGTTTATGATTTAAGCACTTTAAGGGCCTAAGAGCCATGCATTTTAAGGGCCTAAGTGCCATGCAATTTAAATTATGCACTATATTGTAATGTAGTGTAAATTTGGGTGAAATTGTGTATGAGAGTGTTCTTGGTGATTTTAGATGTTCTTGTGTGTTTAAAGGAGAAGGCAAAGTGTTTAGGCTTAGTAATGTTCTAGGGGAATCCATGTCAAAATTTAGGTAAGAAACAAGAAGTTCTAAGTGTTTACATAAGGTTTGGTGAGTTAGAAAACTTAGGAAATGAATAAGGAGTTCATGATGTTTTAAAGGAATTTTGATGAACTAAGAAGTACTCTAGAGTGTAATAAGGACTTAGGCATAATCTTGAGGTTTTAGTAGTACCAAAGTCATTTTGGACTTAGGTAAATATCTAGGCAAACGTTGGTAAAATAAGGAGAAGTGTACACTAGGAAAAGAGTTTCAAGAAGGATATACGGACGACGGCCTCGCGGAGCTCTTGATGCTCCCGATCCTCTTGCCCTGATGTCTTGGGAGTAAGTGGTTACGGTGGGAAGAAGAAGTTAATTTGTTATTTTATAATGTTATACTTATCTTACTTTAGTAAAGTTACTTTTGAGTCAATATATATGTATATGTGTGTGGCCGGCAATTTGCTAAGGAAATAGCCTTAATTAAATGCAATGGGTGGCTAAGGTCAAGGGAAGAATATTGACCATAGTTTAGTTTAGGAATTTAAATGTTATTTTGGGTACTATTCACCCAAAATCACCCATTTTGATTTTATTTTAAAACTTTGATTTAAACTTTATAATATAGTCTATCATGTCACATTAATGTTATAAAGAATGTAATCTAGTCTTTAAAGTGGTATAAAACCAATACTTTTGAAATACACAAAAATGTGCTTTACGGTGTTTTAAGACACATTTTGTGTTAAAGCTTGTTTTTTAGCTTGGGTTTTCTTTGGTAATGGTTTTATTATATCCATTACCTGATTACTAACTTAGGAATCCAATTTGAAGTCAAACGGAGGTCACATGACCTTTAAGGTGTCTTAGAGCACCTTTTTGCCTTAAGTGACTTTTAAGCATGTTAATGCTTGTTATTGATGTTGGAGTGTTGTCCAATAATTTTAGTACATTAATTTATGAGTTATAATGCTTAGGACATAATTTTAGGTCCTAAGGAGTTCATTTAGGTATATATTTACCCTAAACGGTCAAAGGGTGCAATAATTGCTTTATATTGACCATTGTTGTTTTTAAATAGATTTTATGGCATGTTTAGGCCTTAATTTAATTGATTAAATGTTTAATTAGTTAGGGGTATTTCAGAGAAGGAACAGGGAGGCGTAGTGTTAGGGTTGCAAAATTGTGAGAAGGAGAATGAAGACGGTCGCGAGCAGCTTGTTAAGGTTAAGAAAATTACCGTGAGTTTAGAAACCTGGGGAGCTGGCTGTTTTGGTCCTTGGTTAATTACTGTCAGCGACAGAAATCACTGGGCCGGCCCAGTCCAGTTGGGCGGGTTGGCCCACAACTATTTTTTTTCTTTTTATAATGTTACACATGTGACCTCGTTTTTTACTCGTTTTAAACCCGTTTTTCATGTCATTGGTGACACAATGTCCCGCTTAACGAGACAACCATTTTACGATTCCGAATTTATATTTTCAAACAATAATTATTATTGTTACCTATAAATTCTATTAATTAATATTTATTTTCGAATTGGTTTACGTTTCACCATTTTAGGCGAAAACGCGACGTCTTTTATTCCAACTGCTTAACCAATTTTTGGATGCCTCTAAAATTACCTAAATAACTTTATAAGGTTTCTAAGACCTCGTTTTCATTTATATTTCTTTCTCTAAAACTCCACAATGTCGTTTTAGGGTTTCTTAATGTTTCCTAATGACTTTTTAGGGTATCATTAAATATTATATTATCCCCTTTTACTTATTTAAGGATATTTATTTCCTTAATCTTCTCATTAATTACTTTTATTTGATTAATTTGTGATTAATTAAAATAATTAATATTTAAGATATTTCACTCAATTTGGAGACAATCTCTCAAAATGAGCTTTAAGGAGTTTAAAGCACATTTTGTGTTCTAAGTTTCTTGTTTTTTCTTTGATAATTGTTTTATTATGTTCACTCACGAGTTATAATGCTTAGGAATTAAATTTGGATCCTAAGGAGTTCATTTGGGCATATATTTGCCTTACATGGTCAAAGGGTGTAATTTTTTGCTTTATGTTGACCGTGGTTGTTTGAAATTGGTTTTTAAGGCATGTTTAGGCCTTAATTTATATGATTAGATGTTTAATAAATTTTTAATTAGGTATTTCAGTCTACCCCCCTTAAAAAGACTTCGTCCCGAAGTTTTTTCTCGAATAGATTATAATAACAACCCTAATAACCCATAATGTACATCTATGTGATGTAACATTCATGCATAATGTGTTGTGCTTATGCAAAAAATAACCCCAATTTGTGGCGTTCATTCAACTATATGGATATAGGCGATCCATCAGCACCGTCATTTAATCGGTTCTACAAACCCTGACAACCTCCCCGAGTTGTCCATATCATTCAACATTCCACGTTCCTTTGTCCCATAACTATGATCCATTCAGTATCTAAATGATAGTACATTTAATGAATTCATAAGGGAAACATAAATATATATATATATACATATATCACAAGTATCTTAAACAGATACTGCATTCATAAAGGCATACATATCATCAAACAAGTATCTTATCGGATACGTACATACATACATACACAAGTGCGCAATGCACATACAAGCAAAAAAATGTGTATGCCCCGTATACTAATACACAAAAACGCAGTGCACACAAGTGCACGGCCAAGAGGCTCTACCACCTTAAAAAGGGTTACGCCCCCGTACCCCACAAGTATACACAAACACTACTCGTAGAGCGCTACATACTTGGCTCTCATGGAATCCTCCAACTCCCATGTGGCCTCTTCGACCTCGTGGTTCGACCAAAGGACTTCGACCATGAGGATGGTCTTGTTCCTGGTCTCCCACGTCTCCATGTTGAGAATGCGTAATGGAGTCTCCTCATATCTGAGAGACGGGTCGAGCTCTAAGCGCTCTGGCTCCAAAACATGCGAAGGGTGAGGCATGTACTTCTTCAGCTGAGAAATGTGGAATACTCATGCACTCTCCCGAGCTCAGTACGTAATTCTAACCAGTAAGCTAACGGGCCCACTCGCTCTGTAATAAGGAATGGACCAACATACTTCGGGCTCAGCTTGCCCTTCCGTCCGAACCGGAAGATTCCCTTCATAGGTGACACTCTAAGGAAGACTCAGTCATCGACTGTGAACTCGAGATCTCTCTATCGGACGTCTGCTTATCACTTCTGTCTATCCTGGGCAATCTTCATATTTTTACGGATCTGTAAGACATCCTCCTTTACTTTCTCAAGGTACTCGGGCCCGAGGAATGTTTCTCGCTGGCCTCATCCCAGCAGAGAGGCGTCCTATATGGTCTACCGTATAACGCCGGAAAGGTGGCATCTGAATCGACGCATGATAACTGTTGTTGTAGAAAAACTCAATCAGGTGTAACCGGTCAATCCAGCTGTAATACCCAAAATTTTAACCCTTGGGAAAGGGCTCAAGCACAAAAATGCAAGAACAAGGACAAAACGGTCAAAATGCACCAAGACGGGATTCTCCAAGGACGTTCTCGGGATTTTCTATTTTCATATGATTCGTTCACCATCTTCAAACACTTCCAAATACCATAAGTCATAATGAAAGGCATTTCATTTTTTTCAGATAATATTTATTTTGGAAATTTAGCTTTTAATTCATATTATAAGCTAATTTCTCTAATAATTTACACATGAAATAACTTCAAAATAAAAAAAGGTTTCCAAAAATTAAAATAAAATTGTCACATGGTTAGCATGACCACATACATTTGTAAACCTAAAATTATTTTTTTTGGAACCTTAGCCCAAAATTTAAAAGAGAAATTCAATCATTTTTGCAATTTTCTCTTTCCTTTGGAAAATACCCAAATCAAGTCCAAATGTCATGAATTTAACACAAGATAGAGAATGATTTTTATCTAATCGGTTATTTATCAAAATAACCTGATTTCAACCCACAAAATTCCAAAAAATTGTCTTTTATCTTTGGTTTAAATTTCATAATTTTACCCACCTATAGCACATTCTAAAAAATCAGATTCTCTTTGAGCACAATATCAGGGATTTGGATAAAAATTTTGCTCTATCAATTTGGCCATGCTCTTTCTATAAAATACCTCCTAAAAACCACCTAGGGTAGGAGAGAACACTCCCAAAGCCAGAAAACACATCTGTCAATCTTCTCCCCACGTTTATAAGCTTCCAAGCCTCGAATCAATACTTAAACTCTATTGAAATCACCCCAAAATTTACAAAAACACTTCTTTTCATCTCTGATCGAATCTCTAAGCACTAAAACACCAAAACGTGGTTAACAATCCAAGGAAGAAGGGGCTAGAGGCTCGGGTCGAAATCAATCTGGAACCAATCCCTTCGAGGCACCGAAAGAATCCCGACGTGAAGAATCTTCTAGAATTCAAAGGTAAAACTGGTAGAAAGTTTAATTTCCTAACTCCCCATGTATTGGTTAATCTTGTTCTGAAATTTGATTTTAAACTGACTCTTTTTGGTTTATGAATTGTCGTTTGTTTTCGTTTCTGTCTAGTAACTTGTGCGTTAAGTTTTGTCATTGATTCGACTTGAAATTGGAATCTTTTGATTACTAACATATTGTACATCTTTCAGGCTATAGGCATATAACTTTTTAGCCAAAAACACCAACCAGCAAACACAATAAAGCCACCGTCCGTGGCTAGTCCGCGCCCTTGGACGGCACGTCTGTACCCTTGCAAATTTGATTTTTCTACATAATTAGGTTAACTAGGGTCCATGGGTTCGGACATTAAGTCCGTGGCCATGGATGGAATAAAAATTCAACTTAATTCTGCCTCTGAAACCCTAGTTTAGATAATTTCAATTTTCACTTTATTTCTCTGTCAAAAAAATAAACAAAATCAGAAGTTTGCGTACTTACGTTAAAACGACTCGTAATAAGCCGTAGTTAAACTGAGTGGAGAAAAAATGACTTCGAGGGGTAATAAAAGTAATTGAACCCTAAATAAGTCGAATACCAAGCCCCCGAACCCGAACTCTACCTTTCCTAATTTACCCTAGGTTAAAATTAGGTGGCTACTCATAATTGGTTCCATTGAGCTAACTTAGGATTTAATGATTAGTGTTATATGACATAGTTACTAATCATAGGTTATAAGTGGACCTAGATCCTGATAAGATCCTATTCAATCTAATCAACATAGGATAGTGGTTCAAAAATCGAGGCTCACAAAATGGCGACTCTGCTGGGGACAAACTCTTAATATTAACTTGTTTAATTTTAAGAAAGAGGGATTAACTCGAAATTGTTTATATATGGCTTTTATTATGTTGTTTATTTACTTTCGTGCACAATTTAAATTTCTGCACTTTTGCATCATATGAGAGTGAAGGTACACGTAAGCCAATTTTCCCCCAGGACCCGCCTAAGGGCCCTTGTCATGAACTCATATCTTTTTAAGTGATGTTAAAAAGTGGGGGAAAAGAGGAGGATATTATCTAACCACATCCCTTTACTACCTGGGCTTTAGCCCCAAGCATTTTCCTGGAAGATCCCTTTACCTAGCCTTGTTTGGTCATTCAAAGACCTGACCGTAGATGCATAACTCATGGTGGTGTGAGAAAAGTGGGGACGCCCAAAGAGAATAGCGTGCAAGCCCTATTCCTTTGTGGTGACCTGGCCCATACCCCAAGCACCTCTCCGGATTGATCCATACCTGAGTTGGATAAGCCTTAACTGAGGAGATGTTAAATTTGTGTGGGCCTTGTTTGCTTGCACGACCGGTCCACTACCAAGCCTAGATATTGATAGGAACTTCTCCTACATCAACTTAGCACAACCTGAATTCATGGCTCCATTGTTTGCGGCCCAAAAGCCCTGTTTGGTTTAATATGTGAGTCACTTGAACTTTGGCCCAAAAGCCTACACTTAGGTGAATTCTCTTTCGGCTCAATTTGAATTATCCAATTAGCTCTAGGATAATAAAAAGAAGTCCACTTGAACTTCAAATTACTCACAAATCCTGAAAATAAATCCTTTTACGGCTCAGTAACCATCTTCTCTAACCTAGAGGAAGTTAGGCCCATTTGTGATTTAGAAACCATTTTAGTCCATATGCTTTACTTCAGGCCCAAACACGTTCTGGCCCAAGGGCTCATTCTAGCCTAGGTAAACTTCTTATCCAGGCCCTGGCCTAAAACCCTGGATCTAGGTGTCACCTTTTAGGCCCAATCCGAGCCATCTATCTAGGTTTCAGCCCAAGTTCCAATTCATGGTCTAAAAAAATTACTCAAGATCAAACGGTCTAGCTCTTATAATACATATGCCCATACACCTTGTCTTTAACCAAAAAATACATTCGGGTCCAAACATCTGCATTTCTGATCAAGTGTTCATTCTCTGGCCCAAACTTTGATCCATCCCCCTTTCTCTTGAATCAAGCTCTCATTGTTGGTTAACACCTTGAAAGCAGGTATGCATGGATGTCCAGTTAGCCGCCATGCAGCAAAGGTGCAAGGTCTTGGAGTCCATTATCGAGGAATTCAGGAGTAAGGCTAATCTCTAGGAGACAAATCAGCAAACTCCAGAAAAGCATGCGGATGAAAATGTTAACCGCAGTTACATCAAAATTGACTCCATTTGGGCCCAGGATTCTCAAACACATGTAGGAAAGATATTCCGGATAACCAACTAGCCGTAGAGGTTAAAAGGGTTTTGAAAAGTATAGAGCACATAGAGAAGACCAACAAACCAGCTGGCTTCGATTACTTCTCCTTGGCATCATATCCTAAAGTTGACCTCCCCCAAAGCTGAAGATGCCCACATTTGCCTTGTACAAAGGTTCCTCGGATCCACAAATTCATTTGGCTATGTTCGACCTAGAGTTGTCCATCCTCGGACTCAACAACATGCAGAAAGCCAAAGTTTTTGCTCACTACCTGGATGTAATTCCACGACATTGGTATCTCACTCAGAAAATGAATGCTAAGACCTATGAGGAGGTTTGTGAAGCCTTTCTGCATCACTTTGAGTATGCTAGGAATCTTGAAGTCACCATATCAGATTTGGCAGGTACTCGACAGAAAGATAATGAGTCCATGTCCGACTTCGTCAAGCGTTGGAGGAGGAAGGCTACTGCCATGCCAACCAAAATGGACGAACAAGAGCAAATCCGAATGATAATTGAGAACATGCGAAAACAATACAACAATGAGCTAAAGTATTAGTACTTTCCGTGTTTTGACATGTTGATAGGACAAGTCGGTATCCCAGAGGAAAAAATTCATAATGAAGGGTTGGAGCTTGAGTGCTCAAGAAACTTATGCGGTGGTTTCAAATTCTCAAAGCCAGAACCAGAAAAGACCTCTTTTCAGACAGTAGCTTGCACTCAAAGTAGTTTCCCAGAATTGAACACGGTTCAACAACCTAGTGCTCTGAATCAAAACTTCAGGGCAGTACCCTCACCACGCTGAGGCTCATCGCAACGGGAATTCACTAACATTGGCCGAACACCAAGTCAAGCATATGAAGAGCTTCAGAGAAGAAACTTGCTACAGCCCTTGGCCCCTCGGCCAGGAACTACTCATTTGGGGAGACATCTTAATCAGTTCTGCCACTACCATAAGTTGCCTGGCCATTATGCCAACAAGTTTCGAGCATTGAGGTACAAGATTTAGGACCTCCTCGAGCAAGAAGTCCAATTTTTCTAAGTATGCAGATCGTTTCATTTAGGTGAATCATCATAGAATGTATTTTCCACATTTTCAAATTTTCCTAGTAGCTTATTTTCTTTGTTAGTTTTTAGTCTCCTTGGATTGTAATTTTCTATGTCTTCTTTCATATTCATGAATAAAATCGTAGCTCCATTTTCATAATTTCTGTGCATTCATTCAACTAAACCAAAACAAAAAATGACCATTCATGCTTTTCAAGAAAAAGGATCACAAAATAATCATTTTCTTAAAACATAATAGAATGACTTGTCTTTTGTTTCTAAAAGGGTGAACATGTCCGTCCAAACACCACAGTCTATCCCAAAACATCCATAAAGCATTCCGAAATCCAAATATGTTTAAGTGTTGTCATAAACCTTAGAGCAATTCTGGGGGTAATCTAAGCTCAGAATCGTCATCTTTAATCTTTCGTTTAAGCGTGTGAACTAATCTGTGAGTGAAATTCACGAGAGTGTCTTCAGCGGACAAACTATGAGCGAATGAGCGTGTCATCTTTACACGACTCCGGTGAGACCATATTCAAAGATGAGGTAAACAGCATAACTCCGATCGAAGGAGATAATTTGTAGATTTACACTTAGACCCACAAAAAGTAACAAAGAACAGATACTCAGCTATCAGGAATGACGAAGCACCTAGGTTCAGCACCACATAACCACTAGCTTGTGAACCCTGACATTAAACCCTAGGCACCCCCATTGAGCCTTTCATATATCCATTTTCGATATTATGAACTCCACAAGATAACCCAGCCGATGATGAATTTCCAACCCGGTGCCCTAAGAAAGCAAGGAGCCAGATTCTTGGATGATGTTTTCATCAGTTCAAAGAAGCAACACTACTATCAACATGACGAAGCGATCCGCAATTGGTCCCAGGAGTGACACACGGGATCGAAAGAGCTCACATCAAAGTAGCTTTCAAAACCTAAAACTAGGAGACACAAGATCCCTAGGGGGAAAAGTCAAGAAAAGATAAAAAAGGCAAACCCGAAATGCCTCGAAGAAATTCAAATGACAAAAAGAAGAGAAATGGTGTGAAGGACAACTTCAAAAGTCCAAGTCTGGAAGCTCGATAACAATTTCCACACAAAGTAGCTAGACAACTTCAAGACAAGGAAGATGAATCCGAGAGAAGACGTAAGGTACGGCTTCGGTCACCCCTTTAAGCTTCTCATACCCCAAATATCCCTTCATGGTCCCGTTGTCTTTCATCACACCCCTTGACCACGTTATAAGCTTTAAAGACTTCCGACTTGATAGTTGTGTATCCAATCATGTGAATGTAACAGATCAAATGCCTAAATTCATTAAATATCAAATTCAATGGTCTCGAAGTTATGACCATGAGCAAGAAATGAGTGCTAACACCAAACACGTCGAGTGTAGGTTAGGAAGTACCACATCAAAACATAAGCCTTGACCCTGTGAGGATAAGACTTGTATGCATGTTTAATCAAAGAAAATACTGGGGGCAATTGATCATTCCAATCGATTGCCACGCACTCTAGCTCAGATTTTTATCAAGGGAAAAATACTAGGGGCAATTATTGGTTCCAACAATTGCTATGACAACACAAATTGAAACCCAAACCTTGAGCACCACCAACATTACCACTACACAGGCCCACATAAGCCCTTATCTCTTCATCATACACCATAAACTAGTCATAGCCTTACCTCTATACCATACACCACAGGCTCATCATAATCCCTCATCACCATTTAAAGGCCTCAAATCCCCACAGTAGACATCACATACTCCAACCTACGGCATGTTCTTCGTCTAAAATAAATTACAGATCAGAAGTCCTTAGTCAGAAAACAATAATTTCACCTCTCTTATCAGTAGAGAATTTTTTTCTTCAAACATTGCCATGTTTGGCACCCTTTTTAGGAGTTTCTTATTTTCGACAATATTTATTCAAAAACTTTGATTTCTTTTTACAATTTTTGCACACCACCTCGCTGTCTCCAAAGTTGGCATTTTTACAATTAGTTTTCACCACTTTCTTTTGCACGAGACCATTATCTTTCCCACTTATTTTAAGTTCAAGGCCTATTATTCAGTGCTAGACCTAGAATCAGTGTGAGACACAGCATTCCCTTCACTCAACTTTGGTTCGAGACACATCATTTTCTTCGTGTGTGACCCAGAATCAGTGCGAGACCCAACAATTTCTTCATTCAATTAGTACGAGACTTCAGTGCGAGACCTAGCATCTTCATTTATCTCAAGACCTCACAGCATTTTTAGTTTGAGACCTAGCATTTTCTTCATTTAGCACGAGACCTAGCAGCATTTTTAGTTCGAGACTTAGCATTTCCTTCATTCAGTGTGATACCTAGCATTTCCTTCATTAAGTGCGAGACCGAGCATCTTCATCATTCAGTTCGAGACCTGTACGAGACCTAGTATCATCTTTAGTACGTGATAGTGCGTGATCCAAGTTGGCGTGGCAGTGGCAATAAGTCCCCATCTTCATGTCCACTTTTTTTAGAGAGAAACTGTAACACCCCTACTACTCATTTAACAACTAATCGAAATCGCAGCGGAAATAAATAACTAAATAATAACTAAACGGTTCGGTGCTACAACGCCGTCAACCACCCACGTGGTTAACAAGGCAGAATAAATACAAGTGTACCGGTCTGATAATCAGACTCCCGAGCATAGAACTAATACCATAAATACATCACATACAATACCGAGTATTAAAATACATTCCATCACTATAACTGCCAGCCATAAACTGCCACTGTCACTGTCGACAACCGCCACTGTCAAATAGCGGTACCCAAAAAAATAACGCCACGGGAGCACAGGCGCATCCCGGGCTCAACATCTAAAATAACCAAAAGTACTTCTACCACCTAGAATCTAGAGCCATTCCGCTTCTTCGATCCTCATCCTACAATATAAATATGGAGCCCCCGAGGGGGTCAGCAACCCTTGGCTGGTATGGTTATCGCGCAGCCCATCGGCTACCGGGATACGCGCAACTAATTGTCATGATAACATGGCATTGATTTTACACAAACAACAACATATATAACAGAGCAAGAAATACTACTTAGCACAACAACACACATAACATTACAAGAACGATACACTTTAGGTACCATCCCAACATAGTCAGATCACATAGGAGCCTAGAGATTGTTGCCAAACTCATGTTAAGCTCTTTACACAAACTCATTACCGTTCTGTTAATCGAACGAGTAACTTAACTCACAGGCGGATCGGATATTGTGACCCGAACACACCACACAAACACATGTTCCCACTAAACCGATCATAAGTCAGAATAGGTAAGCTTTGGAGGAAGCTAACGGGAGATCGAACGCCAAATGAAGGAGGACAATCTTAACATTTAAGAGTCGAATCTGATACAGATATTTACTCTTATACTTACACGCGTGACCGGACAACCGGATTCCTCACTCCCTAGTTAGCACTCGTTAGAAGTTCAACAGTGGAACTTAACAAACAATTCACAACAAGTGGTAAGTCATGTTAGACACATACAAGGGAAATGAGTCACGTCATATCATCACAATAATATAAACAACTGTAAACTCGTTACATGATTTAATCTTACAAGGTCATAAACACACAGAAAAACAAGCAACACACAAGCCGGTGTAAACCGGTAGGCAACAGTCTGCAAGAAAACCATACCGTGCACCTTGAGAGTGGCTAGCTGTAAATCCCGACTGTTGTCCCAACTCTCATCCCGACTATCCTGATCCTATAATTGGACCAACCGAGAATGTCATTTACTCATTGCACTCATTTTAACAGTTTCTCGTATACGTTTTCCTCTTAATTAGACTTACCCATTATATATATATGTGTGCATATATTTATATATAAGTTCTCACAAGTCTTAATAACTTGTAACAACATCATCTCAATTCTACAAATACTTCCGAAGCTTTATAATACAACAACCATTTATAATTCCAACCTTTTGGAATAATTATTCCAATCCTCTAATTATACAGATATGTATGTGTGTGTATATGTACATTAGTTTAATACTAACCCTAATACCTCTACTAAGTTGTTATGACAAATTCCTTACCATATTGGTTCATCACTTGATAAACTTACTAAAAGTTATTAAGCTCAACCACTCCAATGTTACCCATCATATATACATATATATAAAACTCTAATTCCTCATATAGTTAATATCAATCTTATCACTTATAAATTAATACTGATTTTATAGGATGATTCCTTGATAAAATCCTTTAACCTCTTTTACAACTTACCAATTTAATGTCTAATTATTTATGGTTAGTCCAAATCAATATACTAATTTTATTATACACTTCTAACTTAGACTTAAGTCCACTATATATATATAAAAAAAAGATCAATGGGCTAAAAGTGCAATTTGACTACCCAGCCATTTAATTCAATTCCCTTTTTTTTTATAACCCATCATGGTTTGTCATTTATTACTTCAATGGACTATCTCCTTTTATTTCCTAAATCCAATTCCTTATAATTATTCTTATTGACTATAGCTCAATTTTATATTCAGATTTCTTTCACTTCTAATTTGGGCTTTGGACTTAAGCCCTCAATCCAATTCACTAATTTTAATTTCAGCCCAAATGATTATTTCCTAAACCCAATTTTAATTTGTCTAATTTACTTAGCACAATTGACAAATCTAATTCGAATTTAACCATTCAAAAATCCCTAAATCAATTTAGCCAATTTCAGAAACCCTAATACACATTCTGATTTCCAAATTGCCATTAACTTTTCTAGAAATTACAAAATTGACCCTACTTTTCTGATTTACGTTTTTAGCCCCGATTTTTTTCTCAATCTAGGTTTTCACCCATAATTTTCAAGTATTTATAATTTTGCCCCAAAATCAATTCGTAACCTAATTCACAAAATTCAGAACCCCACATCGATCCCAAAACCTAATTCAAAGTCCTTATTTTATTTACACATACACCCTAATTTGAATTCGTTTTCGTTTTTTTTTTCATATTCTAGTTTCAGAACCCCAATTTAGTTCTCAAACCATAAATCATCAGTGTTGAACTATCCATCCACCCCAATTTGTGTTTGGTTTCCCTTGATCCCCGGGAATCAAGTTTCACCTCCCACGTCAATTTCAAACATCAAATAATTCACTCATTTCCAATTTTCTATCTTTTATTCATTCTAGTCATAATCAATACATCTCCAAAATGTGGACTTAGTCCATCAAACATTCTCAGTTCACCTCTCAGCAACTACCTAGGGAATTTAATTCCTACTAGGTCCTACATCAGTTTCATACCGATTCTTAACTCATAACCATATAAACTCATACCTCATACTCATACCAATTCTTATCTCATAATATTACCATATTCGGTCTCATATAAATATATACCGTAGGGATTCTAATTTCCCTGAAGTCTCTCTAATCCTCTTCACCTCGTATTCTCACACCAGAGTTAACCAGGTAAGTACTTAATACGTATGGTATTCACATCTTCTATGCGTAATAACCATAATTAATCTTAGAAAGTATACATATGTTCATGTAAAACAAATTCTTTTGTGCTACGCACACCGTAGTTTATGTACTCAGTATATAAACATACACTAAGCGGTTTATCGCTGAAACAACTAGTGGGCAGTGACAATAAGTCCCCTTGGTAATCTAGATGTTATTCCAGTGCCCTAGTTGGTGCGCAGAGGCAATAAGTCCCCATAATATACCAACCAGGAGCATTGGAGCGTGTTTTGGTTCCTAGAAGAATCCGAGCATCATCAGCATACCATCATGTCATCTTTATCAGCATATCATCATATCATCTCCCTGTACATGACATCTACCTTTGCATTACATGTTCCCGACACCTTAGAATGTTCGGCATACTTCATTTCACTTTAGGTAGTCAAGCCATAGAATAGCTTGACATCATTTTCATCACATTAGGTAGTCAACGCCTTAGAATAGATTAACATCATTTTCATTACTTTAGGTAGTCAGCACCTTAGTATAGCTCGACGACATATCATCACTTTAGGTAGTCAACGACTTAGAATAGCTTGACATCATTTTCATCCCTCTAGGTAGTCAGCGCCTTAGAATAGCTCGATGGCATAAAATCATTTAAGGTAGTTGGCACCTTCAAATAGTTCAACAACATCTCTTTATCTGTAGGTAGTTAGCGCCTTAGAATAGCTCGACACAACCCACTAGATTTCAACGACATACGGGGTCTGTTAGGATCCAAAATTGTATGGTATCACTCAAGTATCAATTTGCCTTTTCATTTCTTCTACATAGCCTAGTCGGCGGGGGGATATCTATTATACCCAAAATTGTGACCCTAAGGAAAGGGCTCAAGCGCACAAATGGAAGGACAAGGGCAAAACGGTCAAAACGCACCAGGGGGGATTTTCCATGGACGTTCTCAGGATTTTCTATTTTCATATGACTCGTTCACCATCTCCAAACACTTCCAAATACCATAAGTCATTATGAAAGGTATTTCATCATTTTCAAATAATATATATTTATGAAATTTAGCTTTTGATTCAAATTATAAGCTAATTTCTTTAATAATTAAAACGTAAAATAACCTCGAAATAGAAATAAAAAGGTATCCAAAATTAAAATAAAATTGTCACATGGTTAGCATGACTACATAAAGTTGTAAACCTGAAATTGTTTTGTTTGGAACCTTAGCCGAAAATTTAAAAGAGAAATTCAATCATTTTTGCAATTTTCTCTCCCCTTTGGAAAATACCTAAATCAAGTCCAAATGTCATGAAATTTTAGCACAAGATAAGAATGATTTTTATATACTAAAACCGTTAGAATTTTGTTATTTCAACTTTCCAATCGTAACTTATGATTTATGGGAGATTCTAGATTGTGAGATTTTTATCAAATCAGTTATCTATCGAAATAACCTGATTTCAACCTTAAAATTCCTAAAAATAGTCTTTTATTTTTGGTTAAAATTTCATAAGTTTATCGACCTGTAGCACATTCTAAAAAATCATATTCTCTTAGAGCACAAAATTTGGGTTTTGGATAAAAAATTTGTTCTATCAATTTGGCCATGCTCTTTCTATAAATGAACTTCTCAAAAATGACCTAGGACAGGACAGAACACAAAGTCAGAAAAGAAAGTCTTCAATCTTCTCCCCATGTTTATGAACTTCCAAGCCTCGAATCAATAACAATACTTTGCTATAATCACCCTGAAATCACCAAAAACGCTTCTTTTCATCTCCCATCGAACCTCCAAGCACCAAAACACCAAAAAAATATAGAACCGAATTGTGGTTAACAATCCAAGGAAAAAGGAGCCAGAAGCTCCAGTCAAATTCAATCCGGGACCAATCCCGTCGAAGCACTGAAAGATTCCTGGCGTGATGAATATTCTAGAATTTGAATGTAAAACAGGTAGAAATTTTAATTTCCTAACTCCCCAAGTATTGGTTAATCTTGTTCTAAAATTTGAGTTCGAACTGACTCTTTTCGGTGTCTAAATTTTTGTTTGTTTTCGTTTCTGTCTAATTACTTGTGCATTAAGTTTTTTCATTGATTCGGCTTCAAATTGAAATATTTTGATTACTAACATATTGTACATCTTTCAGGCTGCACACACATAACTTTTTAGCCAAAAACACAACCGGAAAACACACGAAAGCCACCATTTATGGCTAGTCTGCTCCCTCGAACGGCCTGTCCGTGGCCATAGACAGCCTCGGACCACGGTTGGAATTAAAATTTTAAATCTTCTAGGTTTTGACGGTTCATGTCCGGGCCTACACCGAGGCCCCGGATATTTTCAAAATTCAATTTGTTGCAAATTTATTTTTTCTGCATAATTAGATTAACTAGGGTCTGTGGGTTTTGACATTAAGTGCGTGGCCATGGACAGAATCAAAATTCGACTTAATTCTACCTCTGAAACCCTTACCTAAATTTCAATTTTCACTTTATTTTTCTGTCAAAAAATGTTAAAAAATAAAAGAAATCACAAGTTTGCGCACTTAGGTTAAAACGACTCTAATAAGCCGTAGTCAAACTAAGTAGAGGAAAAACAACTTTAGGGGTAATGAAAGTAATTGAACACTGAATAAGTTGATTACCAAGCCCCCAATCATGAACTCTACCTTTCCAATTTACGCTAGGTTAAAATTAGGTGGCTACTCATAATAGGTTCCAGTGAGCTAACTTAAGATTTAATAATTAGTGGTAGATGGCATAGTTATTAATCTTAGGCAATAGGTGGACCTAGAACCCGGTTAGATCCAAATCATTCTAATCAACATAGGATAGTGGTTCAAAAATCAAGGCTCACACAAGCTCTCTTGGAAATCTAAGGCACATGCTCAGAGCATGTCCTCTAACGTTTGAATCGTTCTCTCACTCTGACCATGCGTCTGTGGGTGAAAGGCAGTACTTAGCTTCAGCTTTGTACCCAGTGTCTCCTGAACTTACCTCTAAAACCGTGACAGGAATCGAGGGTCTCTATCTGACACTATCGTCTTCGGCACGCCATGGTGTCTGATAATCTCTCTCTGGAAAAGATCCGCTAGCTTGGGAACTTTCCAGGTATCCTTGATAAGATTAAACTTCGCCACTTTTGTCAGTCTATCGACGATTACCCAAACGGTGTTCGCACCTCCCTAAGTCGGTGGAAGGCCAACAATGAAATCCATGGATTGATCTTTGAACTTCCAGTACGGTATGGGCATAGGCTGCACCAAACCTCCTGGTCTTCTATGCTTCAATTAGACTTTCTGACAAGTCAAGAAGGGGGTATCAAATTTCGCTACGTCCTTCCTCATGCCACTCCACTAAAAGTGAGTCTTTAGGTATTTATTCATCTTTGACGATCCCGGGTGGATGGACAAGGAAGAGCAATGAGCTTCACTGAGTATCTTCTCCTTCAACTCTAGGCTGGACTCTAGGATGCACAGTCTGCCATTTAAACACATCAGTCCGTCATCATTGAGTCAGAAATCATACTTCTGCCCCTCAAATGTTCCGTCAACGAACTGTTGCCTGATGGTCTATATGTACTAGTCGCTCTCTTGAGCACAACGTACTTCTTAAACAAGGCCACTACTCGCTGACATAGCATGTAAGGAGTGAGCTCTCCGCCTCAGGGCATCGGCTACTACGTTCGCCTTCCCCTCCTTATACTTGAGGTCGACGTCATAGTCCTTTAGGAACTCGACCCATCACCTCTTCCTCATATTCAGATGTGTCTGAGTGAAGAGATGCTGAATGCTTTTGTGGTTGGAGTAGATCATCTCTGTGACTCCGTACAAATAATGTCACCATATCTTTAGTGCAAAAACAACTGCTTCGAGCTCTAAGTCATGTGTAGGGTAGTTCTCCTCATGTTTCTTCAGCTGTTGGGAGGCATAAGCAACGAATTTCCCGTGCTGCATGAGTACACACCCTAGCCCTATACTTGAGGCATCGCAGTACACTTCGAACCCGTCTGTCCCTTCTAGGATGGTGAGTATGTGAAATACCCCTAAATTAATTTAAATTAATTTAGGGGATTTCTTGTATTAAATATTAAATTATTATATGGAATTATGAATATTAAATTATTATATGGAATTGTGAAATTTATTTAGGGGTTTTCTCCTATTTAACCCTAATTATTATATATTATTATATACTATTATGAATTTAATAATAAGATTTAAGTCAATAAATCTTGGGAAAATTTCTAAACACACCAACTATATTATAAAGATTTTAGGAAGTGTTGGAACATTGTTTTGAAACTTGAAAGTTAATATAAAATTCTAGAAACCTTAAAGCTTATTAAGCCTTGCTAGAGTTGACTTTTTGAGAATGGTCAAACCAGGCCATGAAACCTATACCAATAAATAGGTTATGGAAAACCATGAAGATCGATAAAAAGAACGTCAGAAATGGATCATCCTAGCCAAAGTTATGCTAGATTGAAGTTTTGAATCAAAAATTTGAAAGATGCCACGTGTCACTCTGTCACGGGTCGCCCACACTAAGCCGATTCTTTCCCTGAATTTCGGTAACATATTTCATTATTTTGCCTTAACTTTAGACGGCTATATCTCATTCATCTCTCCATATTTTTCAATGTCGTCATCTTTGTTGTCTTCTCTTACATTCCCTCTAAACAACTATAACTCATACAAACTTTAACTCATTTTGAATCAACCGGAAAATCGAGTCAAAGTAGCCACCCTGCAAAAACCGAAACTGCAATTCCAGTTTTCTCTTCGAATCAGGTAACTTCGATCAGCCATAACTTCTTCGTACTCATCCAAATTCCATGTTCTTTAGCTCGTTTTGAAGAGCTCTAGTTCCTCTAAAACTTTCATGTTTATGGTCTAAGCTAATTCTCAACCGATTGGAAGAATAAGGCGTCTAAAGTTTCGGTTTCACCAACACATAAAATCATACCGAAACAGAGAGGTAAACTCGTGGTTTGCGACTTCAATTTCTTTCTGTGTGGTGCGAGTTAGGTTTAGTTCTTGCTATCAATACGAAGATCTAAGTTTACTCTTTCCAATGAGCCCTTACTCATAGCCTAACTCGTTTTGTACTGCTAGTTATAGATCTTCGAAGTTGGCACCACGAACTGCTCAAAGTTCATATTTTTCCAGATTTCCGATTTCGAAATCACTAAATTTGCACAACTGCGGTGAGTCTCCGATCAAATTGCTCCGATATTGTTGTTTGTAGTCATGTTTCCGACCTAATCCATGTCTCAATTTAATCAATTACGTGTTAGATTAGGAGAATTTGTAGAATTAAATTCGAATTGTATTCTGTACCCAAATAAACCCTAACGTTCGAATTGAATTCGAAACTCGATGAGCACTGCATTATAATTGGGGAAATTGGCACCAATAGAACCGAAATTCGATTTCGAATCCAAAGAAACAAGAATCACTCGATTTCGTTCTGTAGATTAGGAGATATTGATGATTTAGTACTCGGGTTGGAATTCGAACTCGCTGATGAACTAGGAGTATAGGGGCCGTCCGATCTCGTTTTAAAAGATTGGACGGCCGAGATTAGATCGTGCTATTAAATAATTATTATAAGTTTATAAAATTCCAGTAAATAGTCCTAACTTGTTGGGTTAATTTAAATATCTTTCTGAATGTATTTTGACTTGAAATATCAACCATAGATTCCTTATTTAATCTAGTTTATTTTGATGAAAATTATTATGGTTTTGGAGCTTTAAAACATAAGTTATGTTTTTTGCAAGTTACGGGTTTTCTGGAATTATTTGGCTAAATTAAAAAGATATTTTTATGAAATAAAAATTTTATAATATGTCTAAAATGATATAGTTACTGTATATTAAATTTGGGAATTTTTGGGCAATGGTAAAAGGTTTAAAAAATTGTGTTTATGAGTTTTTCATAAGAATAACCTATAATATAAGGTTTTTAATGTAACCAAAAATTAAAGTATGGTTTGTTAATTAACTTTTAAGCTGGGGAAAATAAGGGAAACTAAATTAACATTTTATAACAGTAAGTTTATAAATGTTTTGGTATTGGCTTTTAAGAGAAGTGAAATTATTTACATATATGTATATACTTACTTAGTAGAAACTTATATAAATTAAGAAATTTAATTATCCTACATTTTATTTACTATATTATATGGGAGTTAATATTTTTAATTAAACTAAGGAATAAATATATATATATATTTTTACATGTTTATAAAAAGGGAGTTAAGTAGTAACTTAGAGTAAAACTAGGAATTATTAAATTAACACTTATAATAACTATATATTATAAGAGCTAGAATCCTAGGATATAGTAAAAGAAATACTTATATGAAATATACTTGGAATACAGTTTAAGGATTGTATTAATAAGATAGTTTAAATATGATAAGTTACATAGGGAATATCTTAGTTAATTTCTAATACGGGTATACTTATATATATTAAATTAATAAAGGAAACACTTTATTTAATAAACCATAGGTCGGTTGTGTTAAGCCTAGAAGTTATTGAACATTAATAAATACAGTAAGATTTCCTAAAAATGTTAAGGATAAATTGTTAATACATAAGGATATGTAAATATACATGTATATAAATACATTAAAATAGTTGAGGGATTTAATAATTCTTGTGATAGTTATAATAAGTAGAATATATATATATGATAAACCTTAAGTTTTAGTCGGTGTGTAATTAAGTAATCACTATTAATTTAAGGGTTTTATTACACAACATAAACTTAGCACGGTCTTGGGCTAACCTACTAAGCCCAAGTCTATGAACTCCAAAAGCCCACTTAAACAATTCAAAAAGAGTTTGGGCCACTCTCAGGAATAAATTCTAAATCGTTCTAAACTAAACGAAAAGGGCCTAGTAAAGGATTTAGTTAACAAGTCAAGCCCAAATCTTTGTGAGAGGATAATGGTAAACCTGGAACTATTAATCAGTAAGGAAAGAAGGTTGTTTAGTTTACAAGTCCCTTAATTAATCGACACTTGGAATACCTTAATTATAGGTTACTATTGGGGAATCACTTATTCGAGTTATTTACTGTTCTGCACATACCAGGTACAATTTCTCGTACTCCGTTTTTTGCTGATTGACTTGTGGAATGTTTTGGAAAACGCTAACTGACTTTAAGAGGAATTTCTAAAAGGGCATGGTTGTATAACTAAATCAGCTTGTGTGACTAACTGAGCCTTGAATGTGAAACTTACATGGGTATTGATTCCTTCTATTTGGTGCCCCGTTAGACATTGACTGCTTAGGGTTTACGCTTCTGCACTCTATAGGACTGAGTGTTTTGGTATTGCTCTGGGTAGTTGGTGATCTAGTGGGAATATGGGAAAATGTTATTCTTGGTATTGAGTATGGATTATTTCTATTAAGTGGTGCACACACTTATCACCGATGACTGAGAATGGGTCGGTGGCAGCGGAGGTCTGCTATACCTCGTCCATATGGACAACTGACAGCGGAGGTCTGCTTACCTCGTCCTTGTGACAACTGACTGGCGGTGGGGGCCATCTCTCCCAATGGGTTTTTATTCCACTCTTGAGTTATGGGTTCTTGGATCTCGTCTTTCATTCCTAGTCCTTGTGACTACTTGGTTTTTCTACTCCTAACTGGAACTTGATCTAAGTAAGGCATTGGATACTCACTAACTCATAGTGTGAATTTGTTTACCAACTTTCTTTATTATTGTGGTCTCTATCTTTAACTTGCTATCTGTGACTTGGTGATTTTTAAAGTGCTTGTTTCCCTGTCTGGTTTTAAATATTGATTTCAAGTTACTGCTTGCTTAAAGGTTATCTTTAAAGTTCTATTTTGGAGATTAGTACCAGTTCCATTCCAGGGAACTGACCCGCCCCTTTCGGGGTGGGCTGCTTGGTTTCATCTTGCAGGTACGAATTGATTTACAGGTGGCCACGAAGAGAATGAGCGTTTGGGATGGGACTAGGTTTTGTGGAGAGTTAATGTGTTTAATTTCTATTATGTCTGTGTTAAGTTTTTTCTCGAGTTCAGACCGTAGCTTTTGTGGATTGTAAGTTGTAATTGGTGAGGTTTGGTGCCGGGTGTTTGGAACTCGATGGTCTGTAATCGCCTTAGAGTTTTATTTCCACTGTATTTATGGTTAATAGGGGCGTTACAGAAATTGGTATCAGAGCGTAAGAAAACAAGCCGAGTGAAATACTTAGATTATAGGTGCACTTAAAACTGGGGAACTGGGGTAGAATTGGGAAGTGAGAATTCCAGAAAGGCGCGTGACCCTACCCCATACTTACTATTTATGTTTTACTTCATGTACATACGAACCGTTCTTAGGACGTTATAAATATTTCATAGATAGTTAGACTTTACAATACGCCTTATGAGTAACAAAACCATCATACCAGCTAGATGTCTCGAAGAGGAGGAAGAGGAGGAGCTGGTCCCTCAGGAGGCTATGGACCCGACGCTGTCACTCCGGAGGTCATAGCGCAGATTGTGACAGCTGCATTGGCCCAGCAGCAGGCCCAGATCCCACAGCCACCGCCACCACCGAATGGTCCCCGGGAGTTCAATTGGCTGAAGGCGGTTAACGACCTTCGTCCTCCCATCTATGAAGGCCAACCAGAACCGAAGACTTTAGAGAAATACATAGACGAGATGCAGAAGGCCTTCACCTCTCTGCATGTTCCAGTGAATCGTCAGGTGGACATAGCGGCCTACTTTCTTCAGGGACCCGCGCATCGATGGTGGCACTGCTAGAGCCGAGCTGACGGCCCAGGCGAACTTTGACTTCCAGGCATTTCTAGTGGCCCTGAGAGCTAAATTTTATCCATCCTATCTACAGAAGAGGATGAGGAGTGAGTTCGAGCAGCTGAAGCAAGGGAGTCTTTCTGTTGCTGAGTACTACAATAAGTTCGTGGAACTACTTGCTGTTATTGGAGAGGGAGCTTACGCCCCAAGATATCTGGTGGACAAATTCCATACCGGCTTGAACTTCAAGATCATGACCATGATCGGTTCCACCAGAGGGATGACTCTACAGGTATGGAATGATTTAAAATTTCTGGTACGCAAAGGTTTCCCCACTAACACATCTTGCAACGACAGGAACTAGCTGATGATGCGAACGATTGTGAGACCACCATTGCCTATCAGGATTCTGTGCTAGGCAAGAGGAGGAATGACAATGGAGGAGGAAATGGGAGAGGACCCCCTCAGACTCAGGAAGGAGGGGAAATTTTTCAAGGGAGGGAACGAGAAGGCCATTTCCTTCTAATGCCAATGTTAAGCCTCTCCGCTACGAACCACCCAGGGGTGAGAAAAGTTAGAATCTATAATATGGCTACATATATGCTATCACGTTACTAACCTTGCACTGAAACAGGAAACCAACCTGTAAGGAAGTTCTTCTGCAGGAGGTGCGAGCGGGACCACCCAGGCAAGGAGTGTGACGGAACCCTGGTGACGTGCCACTACTGTGGCAGGAAGGGGCACAGATCCTTCGAGTGCTTCTTGAACCCGGATTCCAGGGACTACAAGCCACGCACCGGGTCAGCGACTAGAGCCCCAGCTCCTAAGACTAATGGAGGAGGAGGTAGAGGTGGCCCAGGGTGCTGGACCATCTACCAGCCGCCCTGCCCAGAGCATCCACAGAGGCCGGGACAGAACTACCCCAGAGGCCGGGCAAGGCACCAGTCCTTAACATGGTGGACCGCGTCGAGGCAGCGAGTGATGACCCGAGTTCACCTGGTGAGGACTACTTTCCTCATGAAGAGGCTTAGACCTTATTTCTTTACATTCAGTCGTCTAGTTTTTCTTTTCGTTGTCAATGTAAAAAGGGATGAACTATAAACCCTTCATTTTGTTTCGTTACGAACCTTTCATTTCCAGTTGTGAACCATGACTTATTTATTTAATGGCAATGTTCCTCAGCTTTCGATATTTGCTTTCCTATTTTGCCCTATACCACACCCAATATCCCTTTTGAAGCCAAACCACACCCACCAGAGAAGTGTGAGGTCTTGAGACCCGGGATGATCTTACTACGAGAGTACCTGACCCCGGCAGTCCAGTATGCATTGATCCTCAAGATCAGGGAGTTAGGTGTGAAGGAAGGAAATTTTTACACCCCTACCTTCAAGAATGGTTCAACCATGAAGGTGAAGATCATGTGCCTAGGTAAGAAGTGGAACCACACCACCAAGACCTATGAAGAAGTGGAGGTGCCACCAATCCCGGAGGAACTGCAGACCATCGTTAGAGCTGCAGTTAAGGCAGCACAAGAATTGGAGGATGAGCCCGTCCCAGACCTAACCTCAGACGTCTGCATCATCAATTTTTATGGAAAAGAAGGTAAGCTAGGGTTGCATCAAGATAAGGATGAATCCCTAGAATCCATCACCAAAGGAGTTCCAGTGGTTTCCATATCACTTGGAGACGACGCGGAGTTCCTATTTGGTGACCAGAAGAGGATGGACCTTGCCACCAAGATCCTCCTGAAGTCAGGTGATGTACTGATCTTTGGTGGGGCAGCTAGACTCATCTACCATGGAGTGAAGAGAATCAAGCCCAACACACGCCACACCCATTATTAACCAGACTCACCTGAAACCTGGCAGATTAAACCTGACCTTTAGACAGATCTAGCTATGTACTTTACAATTTCAGCCTTGTAATCATTAAACTGCTCATGAAGCTTTCAATAAGAATGGAAATTCTAAGAATTATTTCTTCATGTAGGAGCTGGAAATTTAGAGGTCAGGCTGAATGTGTTGGACCAGGCTCAAGCAAAGAGCAATGGAACGGTCATCACATGTATACCAATTAACCTTGAACAACTACTTTGGAAGAGTTACTAGAAACCTTAAAACTTAATTCACTCAATAATTGCAGGCACATTCCAAATTAATGGAGTGGAGGCCACCGTCCTGTTTGATTCTGGAGCCTCCCACTCCTTCATATCCCAAGCATTTCATACTAAGATAAATGCCCCCACAGAGGATATCCATGGTTGCTCCGTTTTGTTGCCATCCAAAGAATTGATCAAATGCAGCAAACAGTGCAAGAATCTGAGCATGCACATCAAGGGAGCAGACTTCCTACTTGAGCCATTGTCTTCCCTGGCATGGGATTTGACATAATTGTGGGCATGGACACGCTACAGCGGTACAGAGGTAGACTACACTGTGCAGAGCATCGTCTCCTCTTGAAGTCAGCCACAGGGATCACAGTATCATACCGAATGCAGCCTAAGCAGCCGACTGTGAAGGTTGTATCAGCATTATCCCTGATGAAGGAAGTGTCCAAGGGCGCTACTGCCTACTACTGTTATGCCCAGGATCTGAGGACGGATCCGAAGTTCAGGAGTGACGTTCCCATTGTGTCGGAGTACCCCGATGTTTTTCCGGAGGAGCTACCTGGACTACCACCGCTGAGAGAGGTTGAATTCAACATCGACCTCGTACCGGGCACGGGACCGATTGCTAAGGCTCCCTACCGGATGGGCCCTGCAGAGATGGTCGAGTTGAAGAAGCAGTTGCAGGAGCTACTGGATAAGGGCTTCATCAGACCCAGTGTCTCACCTTGGGGCGCTCCTGTGCTGTTCGTCAAGAAGAAGGACGGGAGCATGAGACTGTGTATAGACTACAGAGAGCTGAACAATGTCACGATCAAAAACAAGTACCCACTGCCCAGGATCGATGACTTGTTCGACCAGAGGGGAGCAAAGGTGTTCTCTAAGATTGATCTGCGATCCGGATATCACCAGATAGCTGTAGCTGAGCCAGACATGAGAAGACAGCCTTCCGGACCAGATACGGCCACTATGAGTTCACAGTGATGCCGTTTGGACTGACCAATGCACCGGCGAGATTTATGGATTTGATGCAGAGAGTCTTCCAAGCCCAGCTAGATAAGTCGGTAGTCGTATTCATAGACGACATTCTAGTCTTCTCCAAGAGTAAAGAGGAACATGAGCAGCATTTGAGGACAGTCTTGGAGACGCTGTGGGAGAAACAGTTATATGCCAAGTTCAGCAAGTGTGAATTTTGGCTGGACAAGGTGTCATTTCTTGGACACGTGATCTCAGCTGAGGGAGTTTCAGTAGACCCAGCTAAGATTGAGGCAGTGAAGAGCTGGCATAGACCTCGCACCGTGACAGAGGTTAGGAGTTTCCTTGGGTTGGCTGGCTACTATAGACGCTTTGTGAAGGACTTCTCCAGGCTAGCCAAGCCCTTGACCTCCTTGATGAAGAAGGACAACCCTTTTGTATGGACAGAGGCTTGTGAGGTCTCCTTCAAGGCGCTGAAGGACGCCTTGACCACAGCTCCAGTATTGATTATCCCAGAGGGGAATGAGGGGTACGAGGTATATTGCGATGCTTCAGGCAGAGGAATTGGTGGAGTACTGATGCAGCATGGCCGAGTAGTAGCGTATGCTTCTAGACAGCTGAAGAAGCACGAGGAAAACTACCCCACCCACGACCTTGAGCTCCTCGCCATAGTCTTCGCCTTGAAGATCTGGCGACATTACTTGTATGGAGCCACAGTCCGGATTATGACAGACCATAAGAGTCTGAAGTACATCTGGACCCAGAAGGAGCTCAATTTGAGACAGCGACGATGGGTTGAGCTACTGGCCGATTATGACATCAACCTCCAGTACACAGAAGGGAAAGGAAATGTGTGGCAGATGCTCTGAGCAGAAGAGCTTATTCACTTCTCGCCCTGATAGAGACGACCATGATAGCTGAGGAGGTGTATGCAGCCCAGGACAGTGACGTTTATCTACAGGGCATCAGACAGAAGTTAGCAGACGGGTTGACTGACGGTTTGAAGTACGACTATGAGCTGGACAGCGAGGGACACCTTCGAGTCAGAGGCAGACTCTGCGTTCCTCAGGATGCGACAGAGCTTCAGACCAGGATTCTTTCAGAGGCTCATTCCTCGACATTATCAGTACACCCTGGAGCCACCAAGATGTACAAGGACTTGAAGCAATTATTCTGGTGGAGCGGGATGAAGAGGGATGTAGCTGATTTTGTCTCTCGGTGCCTCACTTGTCAGAAAGTGAAGTTTGAGCATCGTCGACCAGGCGGCCAGATTCAGTCACTTCCAGTACCGTGCTGGAAGTTTGACGACATCAGCATGGATTTTGTGGTCGGTCTCCCTCCAGCTAGAGGTGGACTGAACGCCATATGGGTTATAGTCGATAGGTTGACCAAGACAGCTAGGTTCATACCTATCAAGGACACATGGAAGGTGCCCAAACTGGCTGAGGTGTTTACCACAAGCATATCCGGTACCTGGGGTACCGAAGACGATCGTCTCTGATCGTGACACTCGTTTCCTCAGTCGATATTGGCGTCAGGTACAGGAGGCATTTGGGACTCAGCTACGACTTAGCACAGCTTTTCACCCGCAGACTGATGGGGGCAGACTGAGAGGACTATTCAGACATTGGAGGATATGTTGCGAGCAGTCGCTCTGGACTATCAGGGGAGTTGGGTAGAGCGTCTACACCTGGTAGAGTTCTCCTACAATAACTCTTACCATGCGTCATCGGCATGGCACCATTCCAGGCTCTATATGGCAGGCCGTGCCGGACTCCCTTATCATGGAGTGACCCTGCTGAGGCGGTCTTGATTGGGCCCGAGTATATTCAGACACTGCAGGATGACGTTAGGGTTATTCAGCAGCACATGAGGGCAGCGCAGTCCAGACAGAAGTCTTATGGGGATCAGCGTACCAGAGAGCTCGAGTTTCAGTTGGGAGACATGGTCTTCTTACGAGTGTCCCCGATGAGAGGGATATTCAGATTGGGATGAGGGGGAAGCTAAGCCCTAAGTTGTCGGCCCGTACAGGATTACGGAGCGAGTGGGCCCAGTTGCTTACAGACTCGAGACCAGCGGAGTTGGGGAAGGTACACGATGTGTTTCACGTATCTCAGTTGAAGAAGTATATGCCTGACCCTTCTCACGTACTGCAGCCAGAGAGGTTGGAGATTGAGCCTACACTGAGGTATGAGGAGACTCCTATACAGATCTTGGACACGAAGGTCCGAGAAACGAGGGGCAGATCAGTTAAGTTAGTGAAGGTTCTTTGGGAACATCATGGGGTTGAGGAAGCTACTTGGGAGACCGAGGACTCCATAAGAGTAAAGTACCCACACTTGTTTGCATGATACTCTACTATCCTAAGGTGATTCACGTTAGTGGCGGTACGAGGGCGTACCTTAGCTCTTTTAAGGGGGATATGCTGGCATACTCCTCCTTCGTTATCTCATCCGGATTATGCCTCGTTGCATTGTTAGTAAAGGGAGAACAGTATTAGTAGTGTGAGAGGTGTATGTATGTACGTAGTTTTACGTTGTGGCATAGTACTTTGTCACAGTGGTTTGTTTCAGTTTGTATTTTGATTCACTTTGATTTGATTTCGGTACTTTGATTTCGGTACTCTCGAGTGGAATGTGAAATGGAAATAAAGGATTGGAATGGTATGGAATTTCATTGGAATTATTATTGTCTCAGCACACCCGAAGCGGTGTGAGTGCCTATTAGTTGATTGTTAAACTTCGAGGCGAAGTTTCTTTTAAGGGGGATATACTGAAATACCCCTAAATTAATTTAAATTAATTTAGGGGATTTCTTTTATTAAAATTAAATTATTATATGGAATTATGAATATTAAATTATTATATGGAATTGTGAAATTTATTTAGGGGTTTTCTCCTATTTAACCCTAATTATTATATTATTATATAGTATTATGAATTTAATAATAAGATTTATAAGTCAATAAATCTTGGGAAAATTTCTAAACACTCCAAATATATTATAAAGATTTTAGGAAGTGTTGGAACATTGTTTTGAAATAAAAGTCAATATAAAATTCTAGAAACCTTAAAGCTTATTAAGCCTTGCTAGAGTTGACTTTTTGAGAATGGTCAAACCAGGCCATGAAACCTATACCAATAAATAGGTTATGGAAAACCATGAAGATCGATAAAAAGAACGTCAAAAACGGATCATCCTAGCCAAAGTTATGCTAGATTGAAGTTTTGAATCAAAATTTGAAAGATGCCACGTGTCACTCTGTCACGGGTCGCCCACACTTAGCCGATTCTTTCCCTGAATTTCGGTAACAGATTTTATTTTGCCCTAACTTTAGACGGCTAATCTCATTCATCTCTCCATATTTTTCAATGCCGTTCTTTGTTGTCTTCTCCTACATTCCCTCAACAACTATAACTCATACAAACCCTAACTCATTCTGAATCAACCGGAAAATCGAGTCAAAGTAGCCACCCTGCAAAAACCGAAACTGCAATTCCAGTTTCTCTTCGAATCAGGTAACTTCGATCAGCCATAACTTCTTCGTTACTCATCCAAATTCCATGTTCTTTAGCTCGTTTTGAAGAGCTCTAATTCCTCTAAAACTTTCAGGTTTATGGTCTAAGTAATTCTCAACCGATTGGAAGATAAGGCGTCTAAAGTTTCGGTTTCACCAGCACATAAAATCATACAGAAACAGAGAGGTAAACTCGTGGTTTACGACTTCAATTTCTTTCTGTGTGGTGCGAGTTAGGTTTAGTTCTTGCTATCAATACGTAGATCTAAGTTTACTCTTTCCAATGAGCCCTTACTCATAGCCTAACTCGTTTTTTACTGCTAGTTATAGATCTTCGAAGTTGGCACCACGAACTGCTCAAAGTTCATTTTTCCAGATTTCTGATTTCGAAATCACTAAATTCGCACAACTCCGGTGAGTCTCCGATCAAATTTCTCCGATATTGTTGTTCGTATTCATGTTTGCGACCTAATCCATGTCTCAATTTAATCAATTACGTGTTAGATTAGGAGAATTTGTAGAATTGAATTCGAATTGTATTCTGTACCTGAAATAAACCCTAACGTTTGAATTGAATTCGAAACTCGATAAGAACTGCATTATAATTGGGGAAATTGGCACCAATAGAACCGAAATTCGATTTCAAATCCATAGAAACAAGAATCACTCGATTTCGTTCTGTAGATTAGGAGATATTGATGATTTAGTACTCGTGTTGGAATTCGAACTCACTGATGAACTAGGAGTATAGGGGCCGTCCGATCTCGTTTTAAAAGATTGGACGGCCGAGATTAGATCGTGCTATTAAATAATTATTATAAGTTTATAAAATTCCAGTAAATAGTCCTAACTTGTTGGGTTAATTTAAATATCTTCGAATGTATTTTGACTTGAAATTTTAACCATAGATTCCTTATTTAATCTAGTTTATTTTGATGTAAATTATTATGGTTTTGGAGTTTTTAAACATAAGTTATGATTTTTGCAAGTTACGGGTTTTCTGGAATTATTTGGCTAAATTAAAAAGATATTTTTATGAAATAAAAATTTTATAATATGTCTAAAATGTTATAGTTACTGTATATTAAATTTGGGAATTTTTGGGCAATGGTAAAAGGTTTTAAAAATTGTGTTTATGAGTTTTTCATAAGAATAACCTATAATATAAGGTTTTTAATGTAACCAAAAATTAAAGTATGGTTTGTTAATTAACTTTTAAGCTGGGGAAAATAAGGGAAACTAAATTAACATTTTATAACAGTAAGTTTATAAATGTTTTGTATTGGCTTTTAAGAGAAGTGAAATTATTTACATATATGTATTATACTTACTTAGTAGAAACTTATATAAATTAAGAATTTAATTATCCTACATTTTATTTACTATATTATATGGGAGTTAATATTTTAATTAAACTAAGGAATAAATATATATATATATTTTACATGTTTAAAAAGGGATTAAGTAGTAACTTAGAGTAAAATAGGAATTATTAAATTAACACTTATAATAACTATATTATAAGAGCTAGAATCCTAGATATAGTAAAAGAAATACTTTATGAAATATACTTGGAATACAGTTTAAGGTTGTATTAATAAGATAGTTTAAATATGATAAGTTACAGGGAATATCTTAGTTAATTTCTAATACGGGTATACTTATATATATTAAATAATAAAGGAAACACTTTATTTAATAAACCATAGGTCGGTTGTGTTAAGCCTAGAAGTTATTGAACATTAATAAATACAGTAAGATTTCCTAAAAATGTTAGGATAAATTTAATACATAAGATATGTAAATATACATGTATATAAATACATTAAAATAGTTGAGGGATTAATAATTCTTGTGATAGTTATATAAGTAGAATATATATATATGATAAACCTTAAGTTTTAGTCGGTGTGTAATTAATAATCACTATTAATTTAAGGGTTTTATTACACAACATAAACTTAGCACGGTCTTGGGCTAACCTACTAAGCCCAAGTCTATGAACTCCAAAAGCCCACTTAAACAATTCAAAAGAGTTTGGGCCACTCTCAGGAATAAATTCTAAATCGTTTAAACTAAACGAAAAGGGCCTAGTAAAGGATTTAGTTAACAAGTCAAGCCCAAATCTTTATGAGAGATAATGGTAAACCTGGAACTATTAATCAGTAAGGAAAGAAGGTTGTTAGTTTATAGTCCTTAATTAATCGACACTTGGAATACCTTAATTATAGGTTACTATTGGGGAATTACTTATTCGAGTTATTTACTGTTCTGCGCATACCAGGTACGATTTCTCGTACTCCGTTATTTTTGCTGATTGACTTGTGGAATGTTTTGGAAAACGCTAACTGACTTTAAGAGGAATTTCTAAAAGGGCATGGTTGTATAACTAACTCAGCTTGTGTGACTAACTGAGCCTTGAATGTGAAACTTACATGGGTATTGATTCCTTCTATTTGGTGCCCCGTTAGACATTGGCTGCTTAGGGTTTACGCTTCTGCACTCTGTAGGACTGAGTGTTTTGGTATTGCTCTGGGTAGTTGGTGATCTAGTGGGAATATGGGAAAGTGTTATTCTTGGTATTGAGTATGGATTATTTCTATTAAGTGGTGCACACACTTTTCACCGATGACTGAGAACGGGTCGGTGGCAGCGGAGGTCTGCTATACCTCGTCCATATGGACAACTGACAGCGGAGGTCTGCTTACCTCGTCCTTGTGACAACTGACTGGCGGTGGGGGCCATCTCTCCCAATGGGTTTTATTCCACTCTTGAGTTATGGGTTCTTGGATCTCGTCTTTCATTCCTAGTCCTTGTGACTACTTGGTTTTTCTACTCCTAACTGGAACTTGATCTAACTAAGGCATTGGATACTCACTAACTCATGGTGTGAATTTGTTTACCAACTTTTTTTTTTATTGTGGTCTCTATCTTTAACTTGCTATCTGTGACTTGGTGATTTTTAAAGTGCTTGTTTCTCTGTCTGGTTTTAAATATTGATTTCAAGTTACTGCTTGCTTAAAGGTTATCTTTAAAGTTCTGTTTTGGAGATTAGTACCAGTTCCATTCCAGGGAACTGACCCGCCCCTTTCAGGGTGGGCTGCTTGGTTTCATCTTGCAGGTACGAATTGATTTACAGGTGGCCACGAAGAGAATGAGCGTTTGGGATGGGACTAGGTTTTGTGGAGAGTTAATGTGTTTAATTTCTATTATGTCTGTGTTAAGTTTTTCTCGAGTTCAAACCGTAGCTTTTGTGGATTGTAAGTTGTAATTGGTGAGGTTTGGTGCCGGGTGTTTGGAAACCGATGGTCTGTAATCGCCTTAGAGTTTTATTTCGCTGTATTTATGGTTAATAGGGGCGTTACAGTATGAGAGCCGGAGTCAGAAGGTCCTTCAGTGTCTTGAAGGAACACTCGCAATCATCAATCCAAACAAACTGAGTGTCCTTCTTCATCAAGTTCGTCATTGGCTTGGCTACCTTCGAGAAGTCCTGAACGAAACGCCTATAGTAACCGGCCAAACCCAAGAAACTGTGGATGTCTGTCAATGTCTTCTGCCTTGGCCAACTCTTGACTGCCTCGTTGCTCGTAGGGTCGAAAGATATACTGCTGCCTGAGATGATGTGCCCTAAGATTGCCACGCTATGTAGCCAGAACTTACACATTTAGAGCTTGGTGTATAGCTGGTTCTCTCTCATGATCTCCAGAACTCGTCTTAGGTGAGGCTTGTGCTTCGCCTTAGTCTTAGAGTAGACTAGGATGTGGTCGATGAATACTACAACAGATGTGTTGAGTTGCTCTCTGAACAAATGGTTCATGAGGTCCATGAATATGGATAGTTCATTCGATAATCCAAATGGCATCACGGTAAACTAATCGTGACCATAACGCATCCAGAAAGTCATGTTCTCGATATCTCCCTCTACAATATGTATTTGAGGGTAGCCTGATCTGAGGTAGACCTTTGAGAACATTGAAGCTCTCTCAACTGATCAAATAGGTCGTTGATGCATGGGAGAGGATACTTGTTCTTGACTGAAATGACATTTAACTCTAGATAGTCGATGCAGAGTCACATGCTCCCAACCTTCTTCTTGACAAACAATACCGGCGCTCCCCATGGAGACACGGTCGGTCTGAGAAACCCTTTGTCCAGTAGGTCCTATAACTGGAACATCAATTCCCTCATCTAGGTTGGAGCCATCAGGTAGGGTGCCTTAGCCATAGGCCTCGTTCCAAGCGTAAGGTCGCTGACGAACTCCACCTTTCGTACTCGTGGCATGCCCGACAACTCCTCAGGAAACAGATCAGGGAAGTCAGATACTATGGGTATATCCAACTCCATCTGCTTCTCCTGCCTCATGTCGTGCATGTAGCACATAAAGGTGGTATGTCCCTTATTCACCTCTTTCATCAAAGTCATGGTTGACACTATCTTGATGGTAGGCTCCTTCAGCACACTATAGTAGGAAACTACTTTGCCCCCAGGCTCTTGAGTAACAATCGGTGCTCGGCATAATGTAACCGGCCCTTGTGTCTCTATAGCCAATCCATTCCAATGATGACGTCGAAGCCTAACCCCTTGAACTCTATCAAATTGACGGGGAAAGTCTCATCCCGTATAATGATCTATAGGTCGGTGTAGTGTCTCATGCATCGCACTCTCTCTCTATGGATGGTAAGGTGACTGAGAAATATGAGAGGTGCTCTGGGGTCAATCTTAACTTCTTTGCAAAAGAAGGGAGATGAATGAGTAAGGTGCCCCTGAGTCAAATAAGACTAATACATGTATGCCATTGATAGGAAAGGTACCTGTGGTTTATTCGATTTAAATGAGTATCACGTTTATAGGGATTGTATGGATTAGTTCAATTTGTTACGAGTCTTACCCGTAATGACATTGTTAATCTCAGTGGCCTGCGCCATATTAAGAACGTTGAGGTTCTTCCCTTCCCGGATTCATCGCCTCAACTAACGAAACGTATGGGGATAAATGGGAACAAATGTGCAAAAGAACTCCAAACTCCACTTTTATTTAGTCATCAAAGTATTACATTATGTTTGTGAAATACCCCAAACCTTGATATGTTGTTTAAATGTTAAAATATGGTATATTAAGCCTAAAAGGTTCCTTAGAAACATTAGTGAACAGTTTAAACCATAGAAAACACAATAAAATACCATAAAGACAGTTTGAGTAAAAACATGCTCTAAGCTTGGGATAACCTTGGTTAAGACTCAAAGAGCTTACCAAGACTTTATTAACATGCTAATGGACATTTTAAACCAATTACTAAAGAAAACCAAGCTTAAAAACAAGTTAAAACACAAATTATGCTTTAAGGAATCCTAAAGCACATTTTTACGAAATTGTCTTGGAAATGGGTTTTGAGTGGATAAATGTCCATCATTACACTTTAATCAATATTTTTACTACTTAGTATCACATTAGAAGGCCTAAATCAATGGGAAATCAAAAATTTCCCAAATATGTGCACTAATTATGAGTAGTACCCAAATAGTGCCCAAAATGAGTCAAATGACTTCCTTAAGTGGTCAATGGTCAAACTAGGCCATATATATCCTAACTAAGTGAAGGGGGACGGTTTTGAAGTTGATGAGTCACCATAACTTTCCTGCCAACTAAAGAACGAAGAGGGAAATAAAGTAAAGTTACTATTTTCTTTTATAACTTAAATATCTTTCAAGTACACTCTCTGACCTTATTTTCTTCGTTCCCTCTTGTTCCCACCGTCTTCTTCCTTCATTCTCCCAAGCAAAACCGTTCATTATACAGCACCTCTCTTCCCCATCTTCATTTCCTTGTCAAATCCAACTCCATTCTCCAAATCAAATTCTAAGAGCATATTTGTGCTAGTTAGACCAAGCCTTCTCTTCCCTCCTTTCAAAACTTCAAGAACTAAAGTTTGAATGCACGGTGAATCTCCATTGAAGGGGGAAAAGCTCAGCTTCTTGCTCCTTGTTATTCTCCTTTGTTCCAAGGTAACTAAAGTCAAAGAAAAATCAATATTCCTCCATTTTTGTACATTACCGAAAATGGCTTCTCATGGGGTTTTGTTTTACTCCTTGGATTAGTCTTGTTTTAATCTCCAAAGGAGCTATAACGAGGTCTTGCCTTGTTTCCATGTCTGTAACACCCCAACCGTTAATCCCATGCTTACCGTCTAATCGTCCTGTTAATCCTACGAGTTCGCAGCGGAAATATTACTACTTACTACGGCGGGTGGTACAACGCCGCTAACCGCCCATACGGCTAGCAAGGCTTACCTTACTTACAGTCACGGTCTGATGCACATAGTGTACCGAGCTACTAAATTACTTACCAAAATACCATATACCAAATACTTACTTCAATGGATCACTGAGTATTTAAGTGCATTTGTTTACATCCCAATTCAAACTTCCCAAAAGAATGAGTTCCTACAAGCTACTCATCTATACCCCAATCCAATACTTCCATTATCCAAAAAGGTGTACCCCATGGTACACCGGCTAACAAAAACTTACAGCCGTGTACTACTCAGTACACCAATCATAAATTCATTGTTTACAATCCAAAAAGAAAGACAAGGAAATTAAACTTCAACTCTCCTAGTCTTCATCCTTCACGAGTACCTGCGTGTAGTAAAAATGGTGCCCCTAGGGGCTCAACAAACGCTGCGTATAAACTCCGCATATACCGCGTGCTAGCTAGGGCACGCCGACTAATTGACGTCCACTAAACATGCTGTTCATTAATTACATACATACATGCTTGCATACAACATACATTCATTCACAATACATTATTCATTCCAAGGCAACAATACAATAGCACGCATCTTACTTACCTTCACAAGGTTAGCCAAATTATGCTTCCGGGTTAATCGGAATGCTTTTACTCTTTTACTCATTACTTACTTTTTCTTACTTACACTTACTTACTTTCATTTACTTTACTTACTCATTCTTACTTACTTACTTATACTCAAGTTAAGTCGTCGGGACCTCCGGCCCTGGGGACTACTCTGTCCCACCTCCGGGATTTACTTGACTCACCAATCCGGGATGCTACCCACTTAAGGGATTTGGGCCACGGACCAGTTTAAGAGTCAGGAATTGGAGCCAACCTCTCGTGACTCCGCATCCTCACGCGTGGCCGAAACTATATCGGACTTCTACTCATTCCAATTTAATTACCAATTTAAGTTAGGAGGGTTAGCTTGTTAGGAATAAGTTAGAAGTCCATTCACATTAACAATCGGTCACGATACAATACAACCTACATGCACACATTCATATTCATCCAAACATTTCATGAATTATACAAACTAAATTTGAAGACAATATACAACAATATACAACACTACATATTCACAAGTAAACATGATAACTCCGATTCGTGCATTTATCTTATTTGGTGATCAATTAGCACACAACACACAAATCAGAGTAACCAAGATAGCATACGGGGCACGAGGAATCCATACCGTTCACCATTGTACGTGTTTCCAAACGTCCTTCCGGTGTCACAAATCAAATCCTATGATATACATACAATTGAATGATTAATCTAACTATTATTAATCTTAACTCAACTACTTTTGTTTACTAATCCATATTCACTAAGTCTTTACATTCCTTACACTTATATTTCATTTTACTTACTTTCCATTACTTGTCCATGGTTTACATGCATATATATATACATGTGTATAGGGGGTATACATATATATATCTACTAGTTATAAGCTTACTGTTTTTTTTTTGTATGTATTGGGCCGTCCGACCCACCGTCCGACCCAAGCCCTGGGTCGGACCATTCCAGTAGAGTTCGTCCTCTGAAATTCACCCTGTCCGACCCATCACTATTCCGTCCCACCCATACACCTCTGGGTCGGACCATTCCAGAAAGTTTCGGTCCCGTCGTCCAAGCTCTGTCCGACCCACGTCCGACTCACCTTCTGGGTCGGACGGAGTCAGAAACTTCGACGATGGAAAATTTTGCCTGTCCGACCCACGTCCGACTCACGGCCCTGGGTCGGACCATTCCAGAAAGATTTGTTGTCGTTGCTTAAGCCCCGTCCGACCCACGTCCGACTCACGGCTCTGGGTCGGACGGTAGCAGAACTCTGCTACAGGCCTTATTTTCTCTTCCCAACTTCACCCATTGTTTCCCCAACCTTCCTACATACATTCAAACATGTTTTAGCACTAATTAGACACTCTAAATCATGTTAATTCACTTCTTAATTTATCACACCAATTCTATACTACTTTTACACCCAATTTTCTAAGTTCCAATTCAACACTTACATTGTTTTCTTCCTTAATGCATTTTGCTACAGACTTTGACACTTACACTCTCCTTCTATAACTCCCTCTTCTAATGTCATTTTTAACACCTCTAATACATTACAACTACATTAACTATCTCCCCAAATATGCCCTCTATTTATTTAAATCAAAATCTGTTACAAGCACAATTTAGTCACCTAGTTTCTAATTCACTAAGTGTCCTAATTCTAGATAAATTTCGCCATAGTCCCCCTATATTTTACACTCTCACCACATTGTTTATTCACACATTAATGATCCTCACCACCTGTTTATAGTCAATACAAGTATACTCAATCTCTCATACACAAATACCACTCTAACAACATTAGGAATTCCTGCACATTACCTTCAATTCCCATTTAGGTTTCAATAGTTTTTCAATGTCTTTTAAAGGTTCAAAATACTTATGTTCTCCTACACATTACACTATTACTACACTACTAATTACAATACTCATTTTAGCTTCCTAAAAATCTGTTACATACATGTATATACAAGGCTACATAAAAGGATTTAATTTACCTTGTTTCTCTTCTTCTTCTTGCTTCTTCTTCTCCTTCTCTCTCTCTCTCTCTACCGATTATAGTTCTCTCCACAAATCTAACATTACAACCCATTCATAAATATACCATTCAATACTAAAACTAACCCTAAACATTACTTAAGCTTTAATGTAGGTTTTTAGGGTTTAGAAATTATATTACCTTCCAAGGGTATAAGAAATGCTTGGGATGGCTCAAGAACAAACTTCTCCACCTTCCAAGAGTGCCAAAATCGACTGGGTACAAGAGGGGCAAACAAGAGTTTAACTAGATTTTCGTTTTGCCCTTGAAGCTTGAAAAAGATGGAGTTTTCAAGAAGATTTTTACCTCACAAGAACAAGGAGAAGGAGGGCCTTCTAATGGTGGTCTTGAAGCTCCAAATGGGACATACCCATAAAAACGAAAGTTGTTGTTTTCGAATTTTGGAAAGGTAGAAGTGTAGCTCTTGATGAGAGGATTCCAATGGTGTAGTTTTTATAATTTTTGGAGCAAGTTTGATGGAGTTTCAAGAGGAGAGAAGAGAGAGTTTGTGTAGGTTTGTTTATTTCTCCATGGAAATCGCATGGAAGAAGGAGGAAGAAGAGAGTGAGTGAGGGTGAGTGTGTATGTGAGTGTTGTGAGGAGAATGAGGGAATTGGAGAGAGAGTGTGAGAGGTAAGTTGCTTTATTGTTTTTAATTGCTTTTGTCTTTTGTAAATAGAGGAGATAGGTGAGTGGGGGGGGGGGGGGGGGAAATCGGACACACTAGCACACCACATACAACTTCCACTTTTATTTTAAAAGTGGACACATAAGTTTGTGTTATTTATTTCTACCCACAACTTCCCGTTTTTGACAGTCTTTACTAATCTCTCGTTTTATTGATTTTATTGGTCCTAAAGCTTCACTAATATTTATTAATGATTATTCAGTTGACCAAAATTGTTACGACTCTATTTGACCCGCTTAAAGACACGTTTTCCCGGTTACCTCGAAAAACGCGCTTTAAGGTTCGTTAGTGATTTTAATCCATTTTAAGGATCCGTTTGCTTGGGATTTGTTCCCTTATGATTATTTATACTTAATTAAGCTTCTAAATTACTTATTAGCCTAATTAATCACTATTTTAATTACGGGGTATTTCAATCTACCCCCCTTAAGAAACTTTGCGCTCAAAGTTGCTCAAGGTTAATGGTTTAGGTAATTCTACTCATTAGGCAAACCAATTGCACTGATGTGTCTTACTACCACCTATGAGGTGTTCACTCCATTCCACATTGCAAACATACACACTTCAAGCAATACACATTCATCTACACAATCTAACATTTTCCATTCATACCATTCCACATTACGCAATACATCATTACCATTCACAATACACATTACACATACATCATCCATCATACAAATACATTCATACACTACACATTACACATACGTACACATACCAAATTCACTTACACTACATGTGCCATACAAAGTTTATTACAATACCTACACACTAAGCAATGCTTACCCCGAAGCAATGCAAAAGCAGGGCTCTACCCCCCTTAAAAGGGGTACGACCCGTACCCGTATTGCTAAATACTAGACTCTCTAGTCTATGAACAAACTGTGGGTACTTAGCCTTCATGGCATCTTCCAATTCCCATGTCGCTTCTTCGACATTATGGTTTGACCATAGGACCTTCACCATTCGTATAGACTTATGGCGAGTGTCTCTGGTCTTCCTATCGAGGATTCTCACTGGGTTTCAACATATCTCATGTTAGGGTCAATGGATAAGTGCTCGGGCTCTAACACATGAGAAGGATCAGCAATATACTTCTTGAGTTGTGACACATGAAATACATCATGGACACGCCCCAAGTCTCAAGTAATGCTAACCTGTAGGCTACAGATCCAACTCTTTCGGTGATAGTGTACGGCCTACGAACTTTGGGCTAAGCTTGCCCTTCTGGCCGAATCTGAAGACACCCTTCATAGGTGAAATTCGCAAGAACACTTGGTCCCCCACGGCGAACTCAAGGTCGCGTCGTCTCACATCCGCATAAGATTTCTGTCTATCTTGGGCTGCCTTCATATTAGCTCGAATTTGCTGCACTTCAGCCTGCACTTGCTCAAGATACTCGGTCCTATTATGACCGCTTCACTTGACTCATCCCAACACAAGGGTGTACGGCAAGGTCTACCGTATAGAGCTTGGAAAGGCGACATCTTAATCGAAGCGTGATAGCTATTATTATACCAGAATTCGTAAGATGAAGCTTATCTAACCAACTCCCCTGAAAGTCTAAGGCACATGCCCGAAGCATGTCCTCCAGTGTCTGGATGGTCCTTTCCGTTGACCGTCGGTCTGAGGATGGAAGGCGGTATCAACTTCAATTCTGTACCCAACGCTTCCCTTGTAGCTCTCTAGTATCTCGAAAGAAATCTGGTTCGCGGTAGATACTATTGTTTTCGGGACTCCGTGGTCTGATAATCCTTGTATAGCTCAGCTAGCTTTACTACCTTCCAGGTGTCCTTCATCGGTATGAATCTGGCAACCTTGGTAAGGCGATCGACTACAACCCAGATCATGTTGAGTCTCCCCGGCAGGTGGGAGTTACAACAAAATCCATGGAGATATCATGAAATTTCCACTCCGGAACTGGCATAGATTGTACCATTCCGCCCGGTCTACGATGTTCCAAATTTCACCTTTGGTGTAAGCATCACATATAAATTCTGTCACATTGATTCATTCCAGACCACCAGAAGTACCTCTTCATGTCTTTGTACACTTGGAGGCTCCCGGATGGACTGACAATGTGGAACAGTGTGACTCTCGCAGGATGCGGTCCCTTAGCTCAGCATTGCTTCGGGGGACGCATAGCCTGCCATTCAGCCGAATCAAACCATCTTCATGTAGCTTGAAGTCATACTTTTTCTTCTCGAATGTACCATTCTCGATCTTTTGTCTGATTTCGGTTAGGTAAGGGTCGCTCAACTGAGCATCTCGCACCTCGTCAACCAAGCTAGAAGAAGCGAGTAGCGAATGGAGCGAGTGTGCTCGACAGCTCAGGGCGTCGGCTACAATGTTTGCCTTCCCTTCCTTATACTGCAAGTTGATGTCATAATCTGAAAGAAATTCCATCCATCTTCTCTGTCTCAAGTTCAATTCTTTCTGAGTGAATACATACTGTAAGCTTTTGTGGTCGGAGTAGATGGTGATGCTTACCCCATAGAGATAGTGTCGCCATATCTTCAAGGCGAAGACAATGGCCCCTAACTCTAAATCGTGTCGGGTAGTTCTCCTCATGCTTTTTCAACTGGCGGGAGGCATAAGCTACAACCTTGCCATGCTGCATGAGTACGCATCCCATTCCTTTGCCTGACGCATCACAGTATACCTCAAATCCCTCTGTGCCCTCTGGAAGAGTAAGGACGGGCGCTGAGGTCAATGAGTCCTTAAGGCTCTGAAATGATAACTCGCAGTCGTCTGTCCATACAAATGGTGCATCTTTCTTCATCAGTGTAGTCATGGGCTTAGCGACTTTCGAGAAGTCCTTTACAAATCTCCGGTAGTAACCGGGTTGACCAAGAAAGCTCCTAATGTCGGTAACTGTCTTGGGTCTAGGCCATGATCGTACAGCTTCTATCTTAGAAGGGTCCACTGAGATACCTGCGCTCGAGATGACATGACCAAGGAATGATACCTGATCTAGCCAGAACTCGCATTTGGAGAACTTCGCATACAGCTGGTTCTCGCGCAGTGTCTCAAGCACTTTCCTCAAGTGAGTTTCATGTTCCTCTGCTGATTTTGAGTATACAAGTATGTCGTCGATGAAGACAACCACTGAAGTGTCCAACTGCTCACTGAATAAACGATTCATGAGGTCCATGAATTTAGCTGGTGCGTTTGACAAACCGAATGGCATCACCGTGAATTTGTAGTGGCCATATCTGGTACGGAATGCCGTTTTCTCGATGTCTTGCTCTTTTATTTGATGATACCCAGAATGGAGATCAATTTTGGAGAAGACTGAGGCTACTTTCAGCTGATCAAATAGGTCGTCGATGCGTGGCAATGGGTATTTATTCTTGACTATGACCGCATTCAGCTCGCGGTAGTCAATACATAGTCGGAGACTACCGTTCTTCTTCTTCACAAAGAGGACCGGTGCTCCCCAGGGTGATACGCTCGGGCGTATAAACCCTTTGTCAAGAAGGTCTCGCAATTGTTCTTTCAGTTCAGTCATTTCAGCAGGTGCCATGCGGTACGGTGCCCTAGCAATGGGACCGGTACCTGGCAAAAGGTCAATTTCGAATTCCACTGCTCTCGGTGGTGGCATGCCGGGTAGCTCCATAGGGAATACATCAGGGAATTCAGATACTATCAGTACATTGTCACTGAACTCTGGATCTCTCTCCAGGTCTTGTACGTAACACAGGTAGACTTCTTGGCCCTTTCTGAGCTCCCGGTACATAGCCATAGCAGATATAAGTGTGGTCGAAGGCTCTCTCAGTCTCTAGCGGTAAGATACGGTAACCCCAGAAGGACTCTTGAGCAGCAAACGATGCTCGGCGTAGAGGATTCTACCCTTGTGCTGCTCCAACCAATTCATTCCAATGATTAAGTTGAATCCCAATCCATTGAATTCGATGAAGGAAATGGGAAACGATTCGCTTTTGATTTGGATTGTGGCTGATTGATAATACTTGGTGCACTTTACTCGCTCCTTCGATGGGAGAGTAACCATGAAGTTCGGTAGCTCATCCGCATCTAGCTTCAACCTCTTCACGAAAGATGGTGATACGAAGGTGTGAGAGGCGCCGGAGTCGAATAACACATTGGCATCAATGCCATTTACTGGGAATATTCCCGTTAAGATGGTGCCGCTTCTGCCGGCTTGTGCTTCGGTGAGGATGCTCAGGATACCTTCGGTACCGAGTCCACAACCTATTGGATTCATAATTGGATAAGTATTGATGGTGGACACAAGTGGAATTAAATCAACACTGCTCTTTATTGATAAACCAACCATCATACATGTCGTGTCTCTAATACACGTTACTAATAGATTACATGATACTATGAATTTAATACTTCCTAAAGGTAAGGTTCAGGCGTCCTGGTTTCATGTGCGTGGCATTGATTATTGTCGGCGGTGCCGTATTCAACTTGATCTTGTTGATCCCGTGATACAGCATCCTAGAGTTTCCACCCATGATTAGGACATCTCCTGATCTCAATACCAGTTTTTGTGCGAGGTCCACACGCTTCTGCTCGCTATACAGGAATACGGCGTCATCACCAATGGACCAAGACACTACGGGCACTCCTTGTTCAAGAGATTCCGCTGTCTCGTCCTTGTCTTGGTGTAACCCAAGTCGTCCTTCTTTCTCGTAGAAGTTGATGATACAGAGGTCCGCTTCAAGTGCGGGGATCGGTTCATGTTCGCATTGTTATGCAAGTTCTACTGCTTGTGTGACGAGTGTCTGAAACTCTGGTGGTATTGTCGGTGGCGTCGCTCCATCTTGTGTTCGTGTCTCCTGGTATGTCTTGGTATAAGGATTCCAGTCCTTTCCCAAGCACATCATTTTTAGCTTCATCTTTGCTCCACCGGGGAATGCGGGTGTGTAAAATCCACCATGACCCGCTCCTAGCTCGTTGCATCGTCGGATGATTGAGATTTGTGCTTCGGGTGTCAGGTATCCCTTTAATAAGATCATACCTGGTCGGATGACCTGACACTGTTCGTTGGTGTAGTCGTGGTTGGTGATGTCGATCTCTTCTTGATTCAAGTTTACCGGTATCGGGTAACAGATACTAAAGCTTCCTATGGTTACAAATTTCGTCTACGGTGAGTGCTAGTTCCAACTATTTCATTTCATGCTCATTTCGTACTCCAATTCATTCAATCATGCATTCATTCAAACAGTTACTCTACTACTTAGTCATGCTACATTCAAGGATTTAAGGTTTAGATTATTACCTGGGCCGGATTTAGAACCGGACCCATCACGGTCTATGACATAAAGGACATGCTGCCTCTGAGGTGCACCCCGCGGAGGTCCCCGGGATCCCTGTCCCTGTGGTGCCTGCTGGGTCGGTGCATCGCCAGATGCAACCTCCTTGCCTTCCCTTTGCTTGTAGCTTTGGAAGTTCCCCTTTGGTTTGGTGCTCTCTGGACATCTATTGGCTGTGTGACCGGGTTTTTGGCAGCTATAGCACTTGATTTCCCTCCCATAACAGTCCTTACCAGGATGGTCCTGGTTGCATTTCCTGCACACATAGGTGCGGCCATCGGAGAAGGTTTTGGCGGAACCGGAGCTAGAACCTGAGGTTAGAGGGTTAGCACATGTGTGCGTGGATATACTAGATACATTACTTGTACGTTTACGATTTAGGGATAGAAGTTTACCCTTTGGTGGGTGTGATCTCAGTGGCTTTGCTGCCACCGGTGGAGAATAACCAAGCTGAAGAAGCTCAACTGGTTTGTCCTGATCAGCATGGGCACTGCTCTCACCTGGGGATTTCTTTTGGGATTGCTGAAAGAAATTCCCCTTCTTCTTTTTCCAACTCTTCCCCTGGTTCTGCTCCTCAGTACTGGTGTTTTTGTTGTTGGCTTTGCGCTTCAGCGCGGTCTCTTCATCCCTTAATTGGCAAGTGATTTCAACGCGAGAAGCCGCGTGATAACACTCCTGAAATCTCAGGTATTAGCCAGGATTCTCATTTAGGAAAGGATAAGGAAAAGATTCAAGGGATTCAAGGGGTTTAAGGAATTCAAGGAATTGAATTGATACTAAGGGTTAACCGATATTTACCTGAAGGGAGGTAAATCGTGTATAGCCCATACCGTACCGAAGGCGATGGCTTAGACCGCCATAGAAGCGATTGACCAACACCTGGCCGGTGTATCCTAGATCAGGGAGGAGACGGAGAATGGAGGTAAAGGTGCGGTAGTACTCGTCCACAGACATTTTGTTTGTCATCTTCAAGGCATCTAGCTCTAGCCTTTTCTTAGTTTTCACATGCTCCGGATAGTATTTTGAACGGAGGAGAGATGCAAAGGACTCCCAATCGAATGTGGGGTCGTTGACGTGCTCGTGCTTGACTAGCTTCCACCAATCCATGGCTGCATCTTTGAGGTAGTAGGCTGCTACTCTGACTCGAACTCCAGCAGGAGCTTCGAGTGTTTCGAACGCCGTCTCCATCTCGGAGATATAGGCTTCGAGCTTAGCCGGATCACTATCGCCCCTAAAGCAGGGAGGGCGGAGTTCCGCTACAGCTTTTACCCAGTTCGCTTCTCTGGGTGGCGGGGGAGGGATTGGCCCCGCTTGAGCTTGTTGGTTCTGTTGGGTTTGTTGCACGGCTTGGATTACTTGTGGTAGCATCTGTGCTACCGTGGCGGCGACGATCTCAGCTATCGTCTGCGCGCCGGGTCCGTCATTGCCCCCTCCTCTAGGGCGACCTGGACCTCTTCCTGACATCTGAATATTTAACATTTTCATTAGGCTTTGCTAGATATGACTCAAAGGTCTTGGAATTAAAGCAAGGTATCGTTCCTAGGAACGTCAAGGGTATCCGTTGTTAACAACAGTAGTTCCTAGTTAGGTTTCTAAGTATCCGTCTTAAGACGGTTGAAATCCTAACTCGGTAATCCCCTATGCTCGGTAACTAACGACATCAGAGCGTTACTATGCTCTGATACCACTTTTTGTAACACCCCAACCGTTAATCCCATGCTTACCGTCTAATCGTCCTGTTAATCCTACGAGTTCGCAGCGGAAATATTACTACTTACTACGGCGGGTGGTACAACGCCGCTAACCGCCCATACGGCTAGCTAGGCTTACCTTACTTACAGTCACGGTCTGATGCACATAGTGTACCGAGCTACTAAATTACTTACCAAAATACCATATACCAAATACTTACATCAATGGATCACCGAGTATTTAAGTGCATTTGTTTACATCCCAATTCAAACTTCCCAAAAGAATGAGTTCCTACAAGCTACTCATCTATACCCCAATCCAATACTTCCATTATCCAAAAAGGTGTACCCCATGGTACACCGGCTAACAAAAACTTACAGCCGTGTACTACTCAGTACACCAATCATAAATTCATTGTTTACAATCCAAAAAGAAAGACAAGGAAATTAAACTTCAACTCTCCTAGTCTTCATCCTTCATGAGTACCTGTGTGTAGTAAAAATGGTGCCCCAAGGGGCTCAGCAAACGCTGCGTATAAACTCCGCATATACCGTGTGCTAGCTAGGGCACGCCGACTAATTGACGTCCACTAAACATGCTGTTCATTAATTACATACATACATGCTTGCATACAACATACATTCATTCACAATACATTATTCATTCCAAGGCAACAATACAATAGCACGCATCTTACTTACCTTCACAAGGTTAGCCTAATTATGCATCCGGGTTAATCGGAGTGCTTTTACTCTTTTACTCATTACTTACTTTTTCTTACTTACACTTACTTACTTTCATTTACTTTACTTACTCATTCTTACTTACTTATTTATACTCAAGTTAAGTCGTCGGGACCTCCGGCCCTGGGGACTACTCTGTCCCACCTCCGGGATTTACTTGACTCACCAATCCGGGATGCTACCCACTTAAGGGATTTGGGCCGCGGACCAGTTTAAGAGTTAGGAATTGGAGCCAACCTCTCGTGACTCCGCATCCTCACGCGTGGCCGAAACTATATCAGACATCTACTCATTCCAATTTAATTACCAATTTAAGTTAGGAGGGTTAGCTTGTTAGGAATAAGTTAGAAGTCCATTCACATTAACAATCGGTCACAATACAATACAACCTACATGCACACATTCATATTCATCCAAACATTTCATGAATTATACAAACTAAATTTGAAGACAATATACAACACTACATATTCACAAGTAAACATGATAACTCCGATTCGTGCATTTATCTTATTTGGTGATCAATTAGCACACAACACACAAATCAGAGTAACCAAGATAGCATACGGGGCATGAGGAATCCATACCGTTCACCGTTGTACGTGTTTCCAAACGTCCTTCCGGTGTCACAAATCAAATCCTATGATATACATACAATTGAATGATTAATCTAACTATTATTAATCTTAACTCAACTACTTTTGTGTTTACTAATCCATATTCACTAAGTCTTTACATTCCTTACACTTATATTTCATTTTATTTACTTTCCATTACTTGTCCATGGTTTACATGCATATATATATACATGTGTATAGGTGGGTATACATATATATATATCTACTAGTTATAAGCTTACTATTTTTTTTTTGTAAGTATTGGGCCGTCCGACCCACCGTCCGACCCAAGCCCTGGGTCGGGCCATTCCAGTAGAGTTCGTCCTCTGAAATTCACCCTGTCCGACCCAGCACTATTCTGTCCGACCCATACACCTCTGGGTCGGACCATTCCAGAAAGTTTCGGTCCCGTCGTCCAAGCTCTGTCCGACCCACGTCCGACTCACCTTCTGGGTCGGACGGAGTCAGAAACTTCGACGACGGAAAATTTTGCCTGTCCGACCCATGTCCGACTCACGGCCCTGGGTCGGACCATTCCAGAAAGATTTGTTGTCGTTGCTTAAGCCCCGTCCGACCCACGTCCGACTCACGGCTCTGGGTCGGACGGTAGCAAAACTCTGCTACAGGCCTTATTTTCTCTTCCCAACTTCACCCATTGTTTCCCCAACCTTCCTACATACATTATAACATGTTTTAGCACTAATTAGACACTCAAAATCATGATAATTCACTTCTTAATTTATCACACCAATTCTATACTACTTTTACACCCAATTTTCTAAGTTCCAATTCAACACTTACATTGTTTTCTTCCTTAATGCATTTTGCTACAGACTTTGACACTTACACTCTCCTTCTATAACTCCCTCTTCTAATGTCATTTTTAACACCTCTAATACATTACAACTACATTAACTATCTCCCCAAATATGCCCTCTATTTATTTAAATCAAAATCTGTTACAAGCACAATTTAGTCACCTAGTTTCTAATTCACTAAGTGTCCTAATTCTAGATAAATTTCGCCATAGTCTCCCCTATATTTTACACTCTCACCACATTGTTTATTCGCACATTAATGATCCTCACCACCTGTTTATAGTCAATACAAGTATACTCAATCTCTCATACACAAATACCACTCTAACAACATTAGGAATTCCTACACATTACCTTCAATTCCCATTTAGGTTTCAATAGTTTTTAAATGTCTTTTAAGGGTTCAAAATACTTATGTTCTCCTACACATTAGACTATTACTACACTACTAATTACAATACTCATTTTAGCTTCCTAAAAATCTGTTACATACATGTATATACAAGGCTACATAAAAGGATGTAATTTACCTTGTTTCTCTTCTTCTTCTTGCTTCTTCTTCCTCCTTCTCTCTCTCTCTCTACCGATTATAGTTCTCTCCACAAATCTAACATTACAACCCATTCATAAATATACCATTCAATACTAAAACTAACCCTAAACATTACTTAAGCTTTAATGTAGGTTTTTAGGGTTTAGAAATTATATTACCTTCCAAGGGTATAAGAGATGCTTGGGATGGCTCAAGAACAAACTTCTCCACCTTTCAAGAGTGCCAAAATCGGCTGGGTACAAGAGGGGCAAACAAGAGTTTAACTAGATTTTCGTTTTGCCCTTGAAGCTAGAAAAAGATGGAGTTTTCAAGAAGATTTTTACCTCACAAGAACAAGGAGAAGGAGGGCCTTCTAATGGTGGTCTTGAAGCTCCAAATGGGACATACCCATAAAAACGAAAGTTGTTGTTTTTGAATTTTGGAAAGGTAGAAGTGTAGCTCTTGATGAGAGGATTCCAATGGTGTAGTTTTTATAATTTTTGGAGCAAGTTTGATGGAGTTTCAAGAGGAGAGAAGAGAGAGTTTGTGTAGGTTTGTTTGTTTCTCCATGGAAATCGCATGGAAGAAGGAGGAAGAAGAGAGTGAGTGAGGGTGAGTGTGTACGTGAGTGTTGTGAGGAGAATGAGGGAATTGGAGAGAGAGTGTGAGAGGTAAGTTGCTTTATTGTTTTTAATTGCTTTTGTCTTTTGTAAATAGAGGAGATAGGTGAGTGTGAGAGGGGGGGGGGGGGAATCGGACACACTAGCACACACACATACAACTTCCACTTTTATTTTAAAAGTGGACACATAAGTTTGTGTTATTTATATTTCTACCCCACAACTTCCCGTTTTTGACAGTTTTTACTAATCTCTCGTTTTATTGATTTTATTGGTCCTAAAGCTTCACTAATATTTATTAATGATTATTCAGTTGACCGAAATTGTTATGAGTGTATTTGACCCGCTTAAAGACACGTTTTCCTGGTTACCTCGAAAAACGCGCTTTAAGGTTCGTTAGTGATTTTAATCCATTTTAAGGATCCGTTTTCTTCGGGATTTGTTCCCTTATGATTATTTATACTTAATTAAGCTTCTAAATTACTTATTAGCCTAATTAATCACTATTTTTAATTACGGGGTATTTCAATGTCAAAGTCCATTCCAAATTCCAAAGGTAAACACCAATTCTAGTACATTAAGCACTCCTTGTGACCTTGGGTTTGTTCCATGAGTTTAAGTATAACACTTAATACTCACTACACTTTTTGTATAATTTATCAGAAGATTGTCAAGTAAACAAAAGTTCTTGCCGGTTTTCAATCAAGAAGGACAAGTGAAAGAGAGGAAATCTTGAAGAGGAAAAGGTAAATGGATTATCCTAATGTAGTTTAGTACCTTAGGATATTGAGCTTGCATTGTTTATAAACAATCTAAAGAGCCAAAGGAAAATGAGTTAGTAAAATAACCACAAGGGGGATTATAAGGGCATATGAGATTGATGTGTGTATTTGCAGGTTGAAAGCAATATATATGTGGGAAATTCAGTGTTTAAGGTTTATGCACTATATTGTGGTGCGGTGTAGTTTAATGTGTAGTTGTGTGTGAAGAACATTCCTTGTGAAGATGAATGCCTTGAATTATTTAAGGTTGAAAAACAATGTGTTTGTGTGAAAGGTTATACTAGAGAAGCTATGGCAAAGTTTAGTTGATAAACAAGGAGTTCTAAGTGTTTAAAAGAAATTTGGTGACCTAGGTTGGTGACTTGGTGAAAGAAAGTGAGTTAAGGTGTTCTTAAGTGTTAAAATGTATTGGGCATCGTCTTGGAGGGTTAGTGAGCAAATTGATGATTTCAAATACACCAAAGTCATGGTGAGTGTGTTGTTGAGACTTGTGTAAAGTTTGGTGAATAAAGGAAGTAAAATGCCTTGTGAAGGGTTGAATGGGAACTTGTGGGAAAAATTTTATGGAGTTTGTAAAAAGGAGACGATGATGATGCAAAATAATGCTAAGGAGGGGTTATCATGTTTGGAGGAATACCTTGGTTAGTGGATATAGTAGGCATGATTTACCACTTAGAAAACCTAAGGAAAAATGTTATGAGTGTTAGGAATGTTTGTACGAAATGAGCTAGTGTTTAAAGGTTTTAGAAGTAAGTTGATCAAAGAAGTGAGATGGAAGCTTAATCATGAATAAAAAGTGATGTAAGAGTGCTTAAATGGTGTTAGGACATTTTAGGAAACTTGTGGAGAAGTTTGGAGCAAGTTAGACAAGTTTTGGGAAGGTTCTGCAGTCGACCGACCCAGGGGAACGACCCAGGGGACCGACCCACGAGACCGACCCTGGCTGGGACGGTTGGACTGAGATTCCCAAAGGGGCCAAAGTTCTGACTTCGACCGACCCAGAGGTCTTTGGGTCAGTCGGGCTGAGCTTGGGTCGGTCGGGCAAAACCTAGTGAACTAGAATGTTTCTGGAATGACCGACCCAGGGGGTTGGGTCGGTCGACCACTTATTAAAAAAATTAAAATTTAAAATTTTTAAATGTTAAGAATGTTAAGTGGTATTAGTGGTATGCCATTAAAAGGGCAATGATGATTAGAAAGATAAGTATACAAGGACTTAAGAGGTTAAGTTAAGTAAGATGATTTAATTTTTTAAGATTATAAAATGACATGTAATGAAGGGGATTGTTAGGTATTGATGTTATAAGGATGTTTAAGAGATGTTTGGTGAGATATAATGACCATTAAGAGGGTGAACAAGTATAAGTTTAAGTGTGAAGTAATACAACTTAATTATGTGAAGTAATTAGTTAATCGGGAAGTAAGAACGGTAGTTAACCATTCGATTAAATGAATTATAGGAACGAGAACTAGTCGAAATGGCAGCCGGGACTAAGAGGGTGTCACGTTAGGCTAGCCAACCTCAAGGTGACAGGTATGGTTTTCTTGCAACCTGTGTTCTACCGGATTACACCTGCTTGTATGCCAACCTGTTTTTCTGTATGTTTGCCACCTTGCAAGAATAAGCATCAAATGAGTTTACAGTAATTCATTTATGTGGCGTAATTAGTTTCCGATTCCGTTTAACCTCGAATATGTGTTAAATCATAGCTAATTGACTCTAGGATCACATAAGAGATCGGTATTCTGATTTAACAACCCAACCTACGGGAACGTTCTAACTACGGCTATCCGTGTGTTAGTTGTGTATTGTTATTGTGAGTAAGTGTGTTTACCTCCCTTGTGTGTTTAACCAAGTTTGTAACACCATATGGTGTCGTAATATGATAAGTTCCATAAAGGAACTTCTAACTAATATATATTATGGGGGGTGAGGAATCCGGTTGTTCCGGTCGCGCGTGTTGTTTGGGAGTTGATGTCTACATTTGCTTTAACTCCCTCTCTGTAATTGGTTGTCTTTCCTTCTTGGATTACAATCACCCACAAGCCTAATAAAAGGCGTTCCTACCTGACTTTTGTTCGGGCTAGGGGGATTGATGTATGGTGTGATCGGTTCTATATTAAGACCGACACATCTAAGTAAAGTAAATGTGTACGGTGTATTCGGAACTATGTTATATCCGACAAATCTTAAGTAAGTATACGTTCTCTATGAAGAACAATAAGTTATTATGTAACGAGCTTAGCATGGGAATAGAAAGACTCTCTAGGCTCCAATGAGATGACTAACTCACATTTTGGGGTACGAGTCCTCACGTGACCCTCCCCGAGTTAAGTTGTATATATGTTAATATGTGATGTGTGTTATTGTGTTGAGTATGTTGATCACGGATATCAGCCCCACGTTATAATAAGAAGAGTTTAAGTATAACTCGATTAAATGGGTAAGTGTCATCTAATAAGGAGTTAGCTCCATTAAAGTAGAAACCCTCAAGGGTTAAAGAACACAATAATGTGATCTAACAAGTGTTGATGAGTGACTGAATTAATTGAATTCTATTGTGTGGATGTGAATTAAATACATGTGTGTTATGTGTTTATAGTTCTACATTCATGATTTAAATATAATCAACATCATGCTTAGACGACAAATAGTTGTGCGTGGGACGGTAGCATGCGGGCTGCACGATTACCATACCAGCAAAGGTGCTGAGCCCCTTTGGGGCCACCCTTTTTCCTTTCAGGTACAATGGAGCTGGCAGCCGTTCGACAGTAGGACGGGGTAGCTGTTAGTGCATGGATAGTTATTTAATTACTTATGTATTGTAGGTGTAGTAAGACCGAAACTGCTATCGACATCAGTTGTAATACTCGGTACAGTTGGAATGTTATTGATTTTTGGAAATGGAACGGGATTGTATTGTGTAGGTGCTCGGGAATCTGGTCCATCAGACCGATATAATGTATAAGTAATATCCTTGTTAGCCAAGTGGGTGGTTAACGGCGTGTAACACCAATGAATTAAATGTTGAGTTGTGTTTTTCCGCTGCAAATTGTTGTTAAGTATGATGTTGTAGTTGGGTTGTTACAAAAAGTGGTATCAGAGCGAAGTATCGCTCTAATGACTGGAAATACCGAGCTTAGGAAGTACCGAGTTAGGAGTTTAATACATTGGGTTAAGGGTTGAGTGGTAGCGTGAGAGATACGCTAGTTAGGAATTACCAGTGTGTACTGGATACCTACGACATCCTTCCTGCCCTCCACAACCCCTGTTTTATAACTCAGGAAAGAACGTTAGAGAGATGAAAGTCCTCTCTTACTCGGGAAACCCAATCTGGCTATTACTAAGTATCTCTGTAAGTACGAAGAACCTGTCGTACGGTTGATTCTAAAAACTAGGAATCCCGGAGACGGTTCCCATGTGAACGATGTTAACCGCACTGAATGGCGGAGAATTGAAGAATCTTACGCATAGGAGAATGGAATTTCCGGTATCCTGGGTCGACATGCCTAGCAGTCGAGAGCAACCAGCTTGCCCAGCAAGAAGTGAAGTAAGAAAATCCGAGACATGTTTCTACAGGACCATAACTGTTAAATAATGTCACCAAAGATATACGGAACATGAGACGATTCTCGGTAACCACAACAAATTCGTGGGAACGAGCAATGAGAAGATGTGGAAAAATATTGTTTATCAAGTTGGAGCATCAAAGTAAGGGCCAACAAGGCCACTGAATACGGTGCAGGGAAGAACAATACCCCAACCGGTATGTGTCGAACCGATAGCCAGCCTGCATGGCGCACTTGCCATGGCAAGTGCCGTTATAACGGGGCAATTCGGGAGGGTTGTAATGACTATGAAATACTTAGTAAAGTATCATGAAGTTGAATGGGATAATCATAACCTTGGAAGGGCTTAACAACCTAACCTTTGTAATTGGAAATACACCAGTCAGCAAGTAGCTAGACTCGGTTAAGACAAATAGACATTGTAATACCGTGAGAAATTATCATTCAAACACAGATTTATTTCAAACCCTCTTCCAAAACCGAATTTTCTTCCAAACTCATAATTATTTCTAATTTTTCAGAATTTCCTTTAAACCAAACTAGAGAACCTACACCGGCCTCAACGCCACATGGTAGGTAAGTTACACTACTTTTGAAAAACCTTAGAAAGATCCTAAAACCTGAGGATATCAACGAGTCCGTATTAAGTACGAACAGTGGATAGACTTCCCTTGATTAAGTTCGGGAAGCACTGAGTGCATGTATCATAAGACGATTTAAGAGGAGTAGACAACAGAATACTTCACATAGGTGTATGACAGACACTACGAGTGTACAAAAATGAAATGTGGGACGACCGCACTCCGATAGGAGCTTGCGGGCCTGACGGACTCATTCATGAGTTAGTCGGGTAAGTAGTAATGTATCAGTACGATACCCCACATGTATACGAGTAGAGTCAGGAACATGGGAAGTAGTCGACTACGTACTACGGTCAACAGTGAAAATACAAACCATCGAATGATTGAAGTGAAAGGACTCAGTTAACTTAACGAGACTAAAGGAATTAGTGAATTCGTAACAAGGATATGTTCAGGAGTCAGGAAGTGCGAAGCGCACTGACAAGTAAGTAAAGACATCCCATATGTCTTAAGAGTCACGAGGGATTAAACATGATAGTTGCAACGAAGAACCAGCCTATACATGGTAAGGCAGACACCTAATATGGATACGTTAGTGTACCACGAACGGGATGAAATTCCCTAAATAATCATCTAGGCTATCACTGACATTGATCCTCATGGAAGAGGATATTAAACCCAGCCAAGAACGCAAAGCGATGTAGTTAACTAAACGTACCCACGAGTACAAGCCAGATGTAATGGAATAACCTAGTAACACCAGGAGCAATCCGTGAAGGGTGTTTGGGTCAACAATTGTTGAACGAAATATCATGACAGAAACACAAGAGTTGAAACTAACAATCAGTTGAAACATAAGTCATCAGGAAGCAATTTGACATTCTTAAGGGCATCCCATGGAAGGAAGCGTGATGCAACGACCTTGTCATGGAGCCTAATACAAGCTCCAAACCATGTGATGGTGTACGGAGAAGCAAAATTTGTGTGAATAGCCTCTAATGAGTAGAGCTCGAGGCAATGAGGCTTATAAGCCACAAACCAAATATGTTATGTAGATTTAATTGATTACAAAAGTTTATGTTATACAAGTGAATGGAGCGGAGAACGAACCACTGCTTTATGAGTGGGGATACCTGTCAATATTGTGAGACCACGGGAGTGGTAGTTATGTGAACCAAGTTCAAGAAATATGTTAAGGATTGACCATGTTGTTATTGTGAGAGAGCAGTTAGTTTAGTAGCATATGTGTATAATGCGAAGCACCGAGTGAACAGTGCTCAAGGAGCCTAAAGACTTGAAGAATAGTGTATTCAATAGTCATCCAAATAAATGATGAACCATAATATGGATGGTGAAAGTACATGAGCGGAAGCAAATATGAGAGTGGATGTCATGTACGCTAGTGTTGTACAATGAGTAAGAACGTGGTGCGCAGTAAGCGACCGTTGTACGAGTATTGTTAAAAAAAATGTAGTGGAGAGCAAGTAGAGTTATGAGTTTAACTCAGTGGAGATGCAAGGTAAGTGATAGTAAACAGACTAGGCAGTAAGCCAGTAGCCGGTATTATGTGATAAAGATCTTATTGGAACATGGTGTGAATTCCTGTCACTGTTACATAAGGAATAGAAGTGTAATCCTAGTAAATTTACACGATAAGTGAAGTAATAAGCCTCGGGACAAGAATACCCGATTGCTAAGTAATCAACCCGTACTGGATACCGAAGTTGTGCAAACGCACCCGTAAATACCAACCGTCAAAGTGGTTGAACCTCACCGCAATAAATGCGGAAAGAGATTGGTAACGCTATAAGGACCGATGCATAGAAGATGCAGGGCAGTACAATGAAAGAATACTTGTACAAAACCAAATAAAGAGGCGTGATTAGGAATAAGTGACTACAGTAGCACTAAATACCAAATACCGGTAAGGAATATACCTCAAGTGTTGGAAATAACCGAGGGAGCACTACATATTAGGTAGTAGCTCGATCACAACCAATAGTAAGTCAGAAGAAACCAAGTGAATAATCGTGAAATACATAGGAGTATACACAATAAATTATCAGAGAAGCGGATAGAAAATTTGTAACTCACCGAATTCGTGCACGGTAAGAGATACCACGCGTCGGTTGAGAAACCGTTATTCTTAAGATAAAGGTGATAAATCGGAGATGTACAATACATTATGAATAACGAATGGGGCAAACAAAGCTCTAAAGTTATCAGGGTCACGCAGCAGAAGCTAGTGAGCCCATGATTTAGTAAATATGCATAGTGAATACGAGTAAATGGCTAATTAACAATGCCTAGAAGCCTGACAGGCCAGAACCGAAACCAGTTATGAGTAAACAAACTCCAATGAGAATACTTGGTTCGTGGAATAAACCGCCAATATGGTTAAAATCCTCTAACCAGAACGCGTTGTATAATAAACCGTGTAGAAGTTAAAATATTTCACGATAGTAGAACATTTTAAGCCAATGTTCAGTGATTGATTACATCGGAGTAATCCCTTTTAAGGGGGGTAGAGAGCGTAAAATCACTTAGTCTATGTTTACGTACAAGTGTACGTGAACTATGGTGTGCATAGCATAAAATAATTTGTTTTGATGATTAGTGCGTATGTTACATGAACATACGCATTCATTCATGGTTAAATTATGGTAATTGCCCCCAGAAGATGTGAATAGCATTGTAATAAGTGTATCTAACCTACTTTGTTAACAGGAAAGTTGTAGGGGAAAACTATATAAAAAAAGAATAAAATGATACACTAAACCTACAACTCTACTACGGGTAGCAAAGAAAAACCCGGTCGGAGTATAGTGTAAATATATTACGACCGAGAGTATCATACCCAAGGGACTTATAGAAAACTAGTCCTAATCAGTGCAAAAGCCTATTCTATAACAAGGGGGGAATTGAAAGTGACAACTAAACTAAAACTAAATAAACTAACTTGATTGGGAAGATATCAATGCAAAAGTATCATATGACCAATAATCAAGGGTGGAAAGTCTCATAGAGGATTTGTGTCTCGCAAAATGCATATGCCGGGTGACATGCCGGACCTTGGATACCCGGCATAGTCAAGGCCTTGATTGTGCCGGACAACTTCCATCCGGCACGACATCCGGCATCGTACATTCTGTAAATACCACTTCTTGTTTCTTGGTTCGACAACAAGAACTCATTATCCATACTTGCATCGTGCATAGCCAGTACAGTGTATACCACCAGAATAATGGGGAATAAGAGATTAATCCTAAACCTCAGCATTTGTTGCCCCTTTTCAGAACAACAATATTAAAGATTACCGAGATCCTAATCTATCCTATTCTTGTTTTGGCAAGCCTTAAATAAGACTTAGAGATAAGAGAACGAGTGGCTAACTCATTCAACTTTGCATGAAGACTAGAAACCACCGTTAAGAAACTCGTAAATTCCATATATGATCATAAGAGTTTTACAAGAAAATTCATCCCTAACCAATACTTAACAAAGAATTCTACATCACCATCCACACAACTACAAGAAGAGAATACAAAGAGGGAGAAGGAGATGTTAATAGCCTTAACCTGACAAGGTCTTCTTCTTCTCTTGCGTGGATGGATCCGTAGACTTCTTTGGACACCAACAATGGAGTGAGGCAGAAATATAGAAGTGAATGGCGTCGATTTGGTATGTTGAAGTGTGTTCAATAATGTAGACTCTCGGCCTATTTATAGGGCTCAATTGTGTCTGTTGCCGGGCGTCGTGCCGGATGAGGAGTAGCCGGCACACGTGGGAAATGTGCCCAACTACTAACGGTCAAAACCGCCAATTCCGCGTGAAACAGTGCATATGTCGGGTAGGAGATACCCGACATCGTACCTGGCACCAGCCCAATCACCAACGGTCAATAACTGCTATCGCTAGGTCAACCGTGATGACTTTTCACTTATGCTGGGTGGGATCTACCCGGCATTGTGTCCGGCAAAGCCTCTTTTCTGATCTGTGTTTATGCCATGCAGAATCAGTCCGGCATCAATTGAACTTTTTCCTAGAAAATCATTCCTTGCATAAAAATATATAAAAACATAAGACTGAACTAATAAAGCACTTTAATAAATAATATAGCACAAATAACATATATATAACCTTATTTTTATAAATATAATACTAAATCTAGCACATAAAATATGATAAGTTTGCGGCTTATCAAGGCCCTACACTTACCTTTTGCTAGTCCTCGAGCAAAATTAGATTAGAAAGGAGTAATTACTTATGCACAAAACAGATAAATTTTAGAATGATAATTAGATAAATATTCCCAACTATCTGACTCTAATCCACAAGTATCACTTAAACCTTCTTATTCCATCAAAAACATACGAATGGGTATAAAAGCAAAGACTTTTCAAAACCGGTCAAAAACTTTGGGATATTTTGCATAAGGGATTTTTGTAATCTCTCCTTTTTCCGGTTTCCATCATTCAGCTCTATTTTTCAAGAGTTTCTGAATGTGGCCAAGACACTCATCGATGGTTTTTATATTCACCCTATTTTGCAAGGTTTTCGGAATCAACCATGATTTTTCTGCATTGAAGAACGAGGAATTTAGGAGAAAAATAAAAGGAAAAACTCTCGTTTCTTGCTTTTATGCTGAGGCACTTTTTTTTGCAACCTCAAGGAATATGATGCTTTTCCTTTGGAAGAAAAAAAAATTTCTTTCCTTTTTTTTCTTTTTTTCATCATCTTCTTTCTTTTCTTTTGCACAAAAACCCTATTTAAGATTTTTCACCCAAAATATTTTTCACAATTTAAAAAGAGAAGGAAATAGTACCCAAAAGTACATAAACGAAAGAATTAGGAGAAAGATCATGTACTCATGTTTAAATAAAAAGAATCAAGAAGTTAAAAATAGGAATCTACGAGTCATTAGAAAGCTTACCTCTTGAGAGAACAAGCATTTATTCATTCCTAATCTCATCTCAATAAAAAACATGCAAAAAGCTTAGTAAAACATTGATAAAACTCACAACTTATGTATATTATAAATAAAAATTTATTTTTTAGGGTGGGATCCTTGCCCTACCCTTGGCAGGAACACTGTCCCCAGTGTTCGAAAGAAAAAGAAAATAAATAAAGAAAGACTGTAATAAAGAAAATTAAAAGTAATTAAGAAGAAAATGACTCCCCTGTGGTGCAAGAAGACTAGACGCGTGGGGGCTACCCTGCACTTAGCCTTTTGGCTACTTGGTGAATGATTAATGATCTGGGAAGAGATTATGACCGATCGCGCATACTCCAGTTGATCATGTTAGCGTTAGAAACTGGAGTTGACCAGGCGGTCATAGTTGAGCAAAAAGTTGCTGCATTTGCAATTGCATCGAGTTATGCTCCATGCGAATGGTCCAGATCCTTTGCATTTCCAATCTCACAGGCATTGTAAAATCTTGAAATTCAGTGGACTAGGTGAGTAGTCGTGCACTAAACATATTTGCCTGCTGAGGAAGAGAGTTCTTGCCATTCACCAGTGGTTTTTGATTCCATTTGTGTAGGGAGTGCGTTTGTTGATTTCGTCGTTGCCTTAAGGAGCGAAGAAATGTCTTCTTTGTCTCCTGATCACGGTCAGATAAATATTTATGAAGATTATGCGATCGGAGATGCATTCACCTTATTTACTAAGGAGGAGCAACACATAATATTAATTTAACAAAATAGTATAAACAACAATAATATAGAAATGTTACGAAACTAAAAGAAAAATAAATCAATTGAACATGCCGGACCGTGTGCCGGGCGTCGCGTATTCGGCAGTGGACTTCCTCCACTAATGTCGGGTTGAATTTACCCGACATATTGCCTGGCTTGTTCAAACCGAAAGAAATAAATCAAATAAATACGACAAGGAGAAATAAAAATCATGAATGACATAAAAAGGTAAGAGATCATTGACATGAGTCTCGACTATTTACGACAAAAAAAATTGGAGAGTAAATTTGCACAAGCCGAACGACGTGCCGGATACATCCTGTCCGGTGTCGGACTTCCTCCGAATTACCGGGTGTAAGAAACCCGGCATAATGCACGACAAGTTCATACCCTAGAGGAAAATAATTGAATAAAGTATAGAGAAGGGGAAAAATAAAAGCAATGGCATTCAACTAAAGGCCAAATTATATATAACCCCAACTCATAAAAAAATGAATAGAAAAGGCAATGTGATTGAATATGCCGGATAGCATGCCGGCTATTTCTTGGACTTCCTCCGTAGCGCCGGATATACTGTATCCGGCATCATATCCGGCCCATTCAACTTAACAAAAATGAAAACAACCGATTCAAAGAATAAAGAATAAAAGAATTTGAAAATAAGAAATGTTGAATGTGCCGGGCACCGGATGCCCGGCACTGCACCAGGCATATTCAACCGAAAAATAAAATGAACAAATTAAACAAAGAATCAATGAATCAAAGAATAAAAAAAAAAAAAAAATAAAAAACTAAAGAATAGGGATTTTTACCAAATTTAGGACTTGTACTAATTCCAAGTCCCCGACAACGGCGCCAATTTGCTAACAGGAAAGTTGTAGGGGAAAACTATATATAAAAAGAATAAAATGATAAACTAAACCTACACCTCTACTACGGGTAGCAAATAAAAACCCGGTCGGAGTATAGTGTAAATATATTACGACCGAGAGTATTGTACCCAAGGGACTTATAGAAAACTAGTCCTAATCCGGGCAAAAGCTTATACTATAACAAGGGGGAATTGAAAGTGACAACTAAACTAAAACTAAATAAACTAACTTGATTGGGAAGATATCAATGCAAAAGTATCATACGGCCAATAATCAAGGTTTGAAAGTCTCATAGAGGATTTATGTCTCGCAAAATGCATATGCCGGTTGACATGCCAGACCTTGGATACCTGGCATAGTCAAGGACTTGAATGAGCTGGACAACTTCCATCTGGCACGACATCCGGTATCGTACATTCCGTAAATACCACTTCTTGTTTCTTGGTTCGACAACAAGAACTCATTATCCATACCTGCATCGTGTATAGCCAATACCGCGAATACAACCAGAATAATGGGGAATAAGAGATTAATCCTAAACCTTAGCATTTGTTGCCCCTTTTCAGAACAACAATATTAAAGATTACCAAGATCCTAATCTATCCTATTCTTGCTTTGGCAAGCCTTAAATAGGACTTAGAGATAAGAGAACAAGTGGCTAACTCATTGAACTTTGCATGAAGACAAGAAACCTCCGTTAAGAAACTCGTAAATTCCATATATGATCATAAGATGAAATACCCGAAACCTTTATATGTTGTTTAAATACTAAAATATGGTGTAATAAGGCTAAAAAGTGCCTTATAAACATTAGTGAACAATTTAAACCATAGTAAACACGATTAAGTACCTTAAAGTCAATATGGGCGAAAATGTGCTCTAAGCTTGGGATGATCTTGGTTAAGACTTGATTAGCATACCAAGACCTTATTTACATGTTAATGAACATATTAAACCAGTTACCAAAGAAAACCATACTTGAAAACAAGTTAAAACACAAAATGTGCTTTAAGATGTCTTAAAGCACATTTTTGAAAAATTGTCTTGTAAATGGGTTTTGAATGGCTTAATGTCCATCATTACTCTTTAATTAACATGTGTACTACTTAGTATCACATTAGGAAGTCTAAATCAGTGGGAAATCAAAAATTTCACAATTATGTGCCTTGTTTAGTGAATAGTAACCAAATTGTGCTAGTTTATAACATAAGTCAATATAAGTGATTTAATTGGTCAACGAAGACTAAAATACCCTAAGTACTTAAAGGGGGCCGGTTTTTATAAGGGATGAGTCATCCCCCTTGTTAGTTTAATAAGAAAGAAAATTTGATAAAGTAAGTACTATTTACCTTTAACTTAAATATCTGATAAGTGTCCAATTGAGCATATTTTATAGGTGTATTTCATATATTATATTAGCAATTTTCTTGCTCATTTCTCCACTTTGGTTAGTTTTCCTCTATTTTATGTTTTATTGTTATCTCACGAATTTATTGTTTAAACATGAGGAAAACCAAGCTGGGAGCAAGGTAGACAAAGAGACGAATGCATAGACGCAAACGGCTCAGAAAACGGAGTCCAAACGAAGAATCTAGAGCCGGTCAAAGTTCGTAGAAGAAAATAAGTCAAAAACCTGTGTCCGCCCCTATGTCTGCATAACTGAAGGCGGACAACAACCGGATAAGTTGTTTTGTGTCCGCGTAACTATAGGAGGACAAGCTGTGAGACGTCCGCCCCCGCGTCCGCGTAATATTAGGTGGACAAGAGATAGAGAGTCCGCGAGACAACCATGAGACGTCCGCATAACTGAAGGCGGACAACAGGCGGACAAGACACAGGGCGAGAGTATGAGACATCCGCGTAATATTAGGCGGACAAGACTGTGAGACGTCCGCATAACTGAAGGCGGACATCTACACGGACAGGGAGGAGGACCATGAGATAACCGGGTAAACAAAGGCGGACATGAACGCGGACGCGTGTAAATGTCCAGATAATTAACGCGACAGGCTTCGGTGCTGTTTATCTTCTTCGCGGCGCCTGCAACTTATCCGTCTACTCCTTCAACAATATCAGGCGCCTGCCGACAGTAAATCCTCACGCGTAGAGCCACCCCAATCCATTCCTCAAATTACTCACGCGGTGTTCCCTCTGTCTTCTTCCTCTTCCTATCTTCTATATAAACCCACGCTCCTTCTGTCTTCAAATATACTACATACCACAGACTACCATCATCATCATTCCATTTTCTCTTCTCCCGTATTCTTCATTTTATTTACTTTTCATTCCACCATATCACCCTCTAGTCCTACGTATACAAAATAGCACAACGAATACAGGAGTGACTACAGATGATTTCTACTACTCTTGTTTCTGTTTATCTATTTAATATGTTAGGCTAGAATATTTATACTCTGGGAATGGTTATTATGTGTTTGTATTAATTATGCAATATTTTTACTGGTTTTAAAATAAATTCAGTTTGTTACGATTAAAGTTTATCTCTCTCCCTTTTTAATAAATTTCATCGATTTATTAAAAAGCTTTACTAAATCTGTTTCTAATCTGATCGGTGACAAGCAGATAGGTTAATTAAGCCGTTGTAATACCCCAACCCGAAATCCAATAAACTGAACGGCGATCACTCCCAAATAAAATACTACTGCAGCGGAAATAAATACAACAACCGGGCGGTATTACAATGCCGTTGGCCACCCTTGTGACCAACAAGGCTAAGTCCAAATACAATCCTCAAATGTCACGGTCTGGAATACAGATACAACCCGAGATACTAGGAATCAAACTCAAGTAAAATACTGAAATAAAACAATTAACTAATAGTAGACTCCCAAAGCTTGGTCTACCCCACCTACACTCAGTGTGGTGATCTCCTCAACTTCAGGTACCTGAAAAATGGGGGTGCCCCCAAAGGGGCTCAGCAAACAATGCTGGTATGGAAAACGTGCAGCCCATCGTCTACCGGGCCACACCAACTACTTTGTCGAACACATGCAGTTCATTTTTATAAAGCTGTAAACAGGCATAATCTGATGATAACAAGTATCCAAACAAGGACAATAATGTCACATAGAACAAGACACAGAAGGTCAAGTTAGCTGAACTGAAATTCTTTACTGATAGTCGGTCCACACAATGGGACTGACCGTTATAACTGAATATCTGAAATAGTGGAGGTATAGTGACCTCGTTATAAAGAAAGGTTGGGTATAAAAACCCCAGGAGATAACGTAGTTAAACCCTGAACTGAATGGCGTGGGAAATAAGAACCCACTAGAGGAATAAAGTCTTCCTCGAACTGAAGGGCATTTGAATCCCGGAAGGAATAAAGTCTTCCTCCCAACTGAATGTTCCGTCGCGACGTAGATAGGAGACGACCTGAGACAGGTACAACTCCTGTAGCATGCATGGCCAGATCCAACTGGGCTCCTCATTCTCGTAGTATAGAGTTGTTAAGTGTCATATAAAGACGTTAAAGAAGAACACAATGTGTATTGTCAATTATCACGTTTAGGATAATGACGTTTGTTATAAACTGAAGTTAGTGAGAGACTTGAGTACAAGTCCTCGGTATACTGAAACGCAGGTATTTAATCCACTGGTATAGTAGTGATTGTATGCGTGGGACATACACGATGTAGTCAGCAACATTCACGCACATAAAATAATACCACAGTGTGCAAGAGTAAAACAACAGTTTACATTAATTATCTTGGTCGTTATTTCAAACAACAGATAGCACACAAGCCGGTGTAATCCGTTAGAAAACAGGTTGCAAGAATCCCATACCGTTCACCGTAGACTGTACTTGTAAATTCCCGGTCAACGTCTGGTCAAACAAAGTCCTAGAATAGGATTAACTGAGAGGGTTAATTTTGTTACCCTTATATAATGATTCTTTTGAATCTTTTAACAATTCTCGTATTTGTTATTTCATGTGAGGTTTATTTCTTTTAATTACCTCACGATTTTATGTATACTTATTTGTTATTCCTTTTGATTTATTTATAAGTCCTTTAATGCACATATATGTGTTTATTGCATTTGTTGTTTATTTTATTTGTCTAGGTGACATAACAACTTATAATTTCTTAACTATATTTATATGTCATACATAGACATAAAATTCTTATAATCTCATTGTTCTTCTTTTAGTCATAAATAATACTTATTGTTTCTTTTTAACTTCCTTATAACTATATAAGCCATAGTTCTAATTCCATAATTCCTTTAATTAAAATTCTTTCTTCTAATTCCTCAAAATATCCATATAGGACCTATATTTATTTAAATCTAATTTCTTAAACTTATATTTCGGTTATTTACAAAACAACCACACTAATCCATAAACTTTACATTTAAATTCTAATCTCTTTACATAACATAGTTTTAATTCCTTATTTAACTAAATCTCAAAACTACCATTAATACTTTGGTATATAATTTTAATTATTATAACTTTCAAAAATTACATCTTAGCCCCTCAAAATCTCGGCATATTTATATATACTTTCTATATTTGAAATTTAGCCACAAAATCTTATAATCTTTACATAATGTCTTATAAGCAATAGTTTTAATTTTCATTCTCCATAAATGCTGAATATATATATATAAATTCTTAAATTACCAAACTAACCCAACTAAATCGGTTTTGGTCTAGAACTTTCCATTAATTACATTCTCACCCAAAACTTTATAATAAGCCACTTAATAACTTATAAACTATAGTTTAAATATTAAATTCCTAAAATTTCGAAAGTGAACTTAATGATTCTCTTAATTATGAATTCGCCACCTATTAAATACCAAACTTTCATAACAACTTTTATAAATTACATAATAGCCCAAAACTTACAAAAAGTTATTTAAAGCTTGTTTAAATTATCTAAAATTCATAAACTTAATTCCTAACCTTATATTATATTATAATTACACCAAACAGCCCCTTAGCTCACGGTTTTTATAATAAGCACACTAAACTTTGTAAAAATTACATTTAATCCACATAACTTAATTAATTAGTCATTTAAACACTAATAGAATTTTTAACTCACCAAACTTTATGATATAAATTTATATACCTAAGTAGCTCATTAAAACTTATTTATCAAGTAGAACATTCGGCCATAATTTAAATGAGACCTTATGTTATATAAAAGTGGATTTATATGTCTAAGTAATTATAAATAAACTCATAGGAGTCATATAACTCATGTATAAATTATTGTAATGTCTTATATAAATTCTAAGCTCAAAATAAATCATTTTGCCTAAGACTTTTCGGCCTAAATTTATTTGTAACATAAGTGGATTTTGTGACACAAAAATGTGTCTTAAGGTAAATATTTTCTATATATGTCATAGTTTATATTTTTGGCATATAAAACCATATAGCTTCGGTATTATTTTACCTAAGAGGTGTACATAATTTTTGTACAATTTTTAGAAGCTTAACAAAGCTTATAATATAAGGATTTACTTAGTAAACTTACTTCTTAACAAAGGTGGTTAAGTGCTTGAACTCTTCTTGAATCTCCAAGCTTTTCCAAGGTAATATTGATGCTCCACTTCGGTTATATGCAAGTGGTGAAGGAGTTTTAGGAGTTAGATCTTGAATAAAGATCTTAAGTAGATTTGTAAGTTTTTACAAGAATTTACCTTAGCTTTTTCTCCTTATATTTTCGTCTCACCAAAGGTAGATGAAGAACAAACTTTCCTTCATGAAAATGAAGAAGAAGAAAAGAGTCTTAGAAAAAGTAGAACTTGGTTACACATAAAAATGTGCTTTAAGGATTTACAAGCATTAAAACTACCTTAAGATAACCTTGAGATGCTCCTTGGTTTAATGTTGGTTTGGACAACCTCCTTGGAGAACTAATTGATGTCGAACACTTGTTGTTAAGCTAGGAAGAGTTTTGCTTCAAGGCTTGACAAGAAATGCTAGGAAATTACCTTAAGGATGAAGATAGAAGTTAAATCTCCATTAATGGACTTAAGAGCTTCAAAGGAAGAAGATGAAGCTGAGTAGAGAGAGAGGAGAGGAGGAGAGCTTACCAAATTCGTAGGTGTGGAGTGCAAGAGAGGAAATGAGACCTAGCTCACGTATAAGGTAGAAAATGCTCTTAAAATTTGATTTTTGTTTTGTCAATTTTTAATGTCAAATGACTATACTTTTTCCTTAGTTTATTACATGGTTTATTGGCTCAATAAATGCCCATGTTCTCTGCATAAAACCGGACATGTGTGTGTGTGACAAGGCAAGAGTTGGAAAGAAGATGATTGTGAGCTAGAAGACAAGGAATTTAGGTAAGTTATTCTTTTGATTTTCTAAGTTAGGCTTGTCTTCTTCCTCCCATGTAGAGTCACGAATTCAGGGGTCAAATGGGGTGTCTTAATTGACATTGAAGAGCCAAGGACAAGCATGTTAGGTCACATGGAAAAGAAGGAATCTAGAAAAGTGAATTCTAGATCTACTTTTGCTTTTTCTCATTTGTTTTTGTTCTAGCTCACATGGCCTTATTCCATGACAGAATTTCGACAGCTCTCTGGTCAAATGAGACCTACATACTTTGGCATTAAGTAATATAACACATGGGATGATGAGTCATCATGTTTTTAAGCCTTTTATAAACTTTTAAAGCAAATTTTATACTAGTTTTGCCTTAAATCGGCCCCCTATAGAGCACCTGTTGAATAGTCACCCAACGATTTTAAGGTCATTTTTTAACCCTTTGAAGATTACCAATTCGTGGTATGTCAAAAAACTACAAGGCTATTGCGTAAAACGCGTTTTCGTGACACCCGAAGGTGTGTTTTTGTGCTCTAAGGAAATTTTGGGAAACAAATTGTTTTTATGAGTTCCAAGTGTTTTTAAACACTTATTATAGTAAATAAACATATACTAAGATGTTACATTGGGTTATATGAGGTTATATCAACCCATGACATAATTTACGGGCCATCGGGACACACCCGGGCAAAAAGGAGCGTTAAGAAATCCTCCTGTGGTTTTTGTTGAATTTTGATGAACCACTTCGTGGTTATCTTTAGAATGGTAAATAATGATATTAGGAACTCTAGGAATTAATTTATAGGAGTTCGTGCCACCTCGGCACTCCTCCGGACTTTTCGTGCTTTAAGGAGCGGGTGTGAGCACTCCCGAGCATTTTGCGTATTTGACTGAATATAGCTTAGGGAATATATTTTTATATTCATATTAATTGTATGACCATTTAGTTTGAATATTAGAGGGTCATACAAGGTCATGTTTGACCATATGCTTCTAAGGCGTTTTAGCGTTTATGGTGAAACGACTGTTTTTACGTAACGTTTTCATGCATGGGTTTGCATGCGTACGTGAAATGATTTATTTGGATTATATTCCAATAAATAATGATTAAATAATATTATTTAGATTTGGGGTATTTCAGCCGTAAAACTGTAGGAAACTTATTTTCATCGGATAAGTTAGTACTCAGTTGCAAGAATAAAATTCCTCACACTCCTCTGCCGTTTACTAGTGCTTGCTTGAGTTTTCATCGGACCTTGCTTTTTCTGGTAACGAGTTCTTATGAGTTGTCATCGGACCTTAAGATAAAAACAGGAATCTTGCCAAACTATTTAATTAAACCGGTAGAGATAGCGTAATTAAGCAGATAATATTAACCTGACCCAGACTCCCGTTTAACTTACCTATTTACTTAGTTTATTTTATCTTACCTTTTTATTCGTAAAACAAGTCAATTAATCCCCCTCTTTGTGACAAAGCTTAGGTACTTAATAATTCACCTTAGTCCCATGGTTTGATATCCGGTCGCTACACTTTACTATACTACTACGACCGGGATTTGTTTGCAGCCCGACGTTTATTTTGAGTTTTAATTTATTTTCTTTTATTTTAATTACACCAGTTCTAACCACTCATGATAATCACGTCTGCAAAATGGCGCCGTTGCCGGGGACTAGATTTATTCTAGTCCCCAAGCCCCGGATAATTCACTTGTTATATTAGAATATTTTGTCTATATTATTTTTGTTTGTTGTTTATATTAATTATCTTTTATATTTTGTTTATATTATTATTATGTTTGTTTTTAATCTGTTTATTTCTAATGTGTTTCCGTAAGTTCGTTTGATCTACGCAGAAAAAGAAAAAAAAAGCGACGGTACTCACGTCCGCCCTTAAAAGGCCGGACGCAAGCCGGACGCAAGTCAGGAAGCAAAATAACCTGTCCGCCCAAAGTTACGCGGACAGACATCAGGACGCTCAAAAAAAAATCAAACGTGTCCGCCTAAATCTATACGGACAGGACCAGGACGTCGGGGCGAAAACAACGCGTCCGCCCAATTTGGGACGGACAAGAGGCGGACAACCCCCGGACGCCTTGCGAATCAGAAAAAAAAAAAGCGCTTACACGACGCGTTTTCAAGTTCTTCCCTAATTGTCTCAGAACTTCAAACTCGCGCCGCGCACAACCTAAAAAATTTTGTGGTCAACTACCGCGACAAATGGAGGAGGAGCTCGAACAAGAGTTTTGCTATTCACAGTATTTTTACTGCTCCGTATGTGGGGGAGCTCATGATTATGAGGATTGTCTCATATTCCAAGAGCAACTCTGGTTAGAAGATCAACCAGACTACCTGGAGAGAATCGCTCAAGGAGAACAGCAACCAAAGAGCGAAACAGTTCATGAGGTAGAACACCCCACTACGGATGTAAGTTATTCTCTTCCCTCTACAATCACCTACCGCCAGTTTCCATCCTTCTCTATGCTCTATCCAGAAGATGAGGATACTTACATCCTCAAAAATGAAGAGAAGGAATTGCCATCACCTCCCGCCATGATATCCAAACAAAACGCCATTATCACCTTCGAAGAATCAACTTTCTCAGAAGATGTTATCGATCAGCGTTCTTTCTATGAGCCTCACCTACAAGAGGAGGATGTTTACATCCTCCAATTTGAGGAAGAAAATTCATCACCACCGGGTCTTCTGTTAGAACTATGTTACAGGCAGTACCTCCTCAAACACCAGGTTTTGTGGAGTATTCATTTTCCTATTATATTTGCCGAAGTAACGTTTTGTTTTGATCCAGGTGGTTTTCTTTTAATTATTACCAACTTCATTTTCCTGGTAGAACTGCTGTCTACTTATATTTTGATCCAGGATAACGAAGCAGGCGTCTAGCCAAAGACGTTAAAGAAGGGCAGCTTCCCGGGAGGCAACCCGGATGAACTTGTATTTTATTTGCTTTTATGCTCTTTTAATTTTCAGGTTCTCTTTAAATTTTGTTTTTGCTAACTCTTAACCCCGTTTGGAGTATGGTTGCTTCTAGTGTCTTATACAGGTGCAGTTCATGTCTACACTGCAACCAAGCTACGCTACTTGAGGCTGAAGCTCAAGTGTGGGGGAACTCTTATAACGCTAGCAAAAATAATATCAGGGGAGTACCAATTTCTTTAATTATGCCTTTTATTTAAATTAAAACTGCAGAGGAGCGTTTATGTGCTTAAATGTTTATTTGTGACCTTTGTGTTATCTCTATTTTATCTACTTACCGAAAAGGTCTTCTGAAACCTTCCCTTGTTTTTTCTGGTGAACAATGAGGACATTGTTCAATTTAAGTGTGGGGGAGTGTGCCCTTTTCGGTGACATTTTGTGCTTAAATGTTTAATCTCTCTGCTTATCTTGCGTTTGTCCAAATTCAATATTGTGGACCCTTTATATGTGGGTTGTTCTCTTTAAGAATAAATACTGTTATGAATTGTGGGATAAATGGTACAAAACTTTAAAATTTTAATTACTTTTGAGGAGCATTTTATATGCGGTGTGACCAAATGATCTGAAATGGTTGGATTTTATTGCTCAGGGATTCTTTCTATCTTCTCTCTTAGGGATTGCTAAGGGGTGCTTCTCTGTTAAAAAAAAGGAGAGAAGAATACAAAAAAAATAAGGGACTTGCGAGACACCGTTGGTAACCAACAAAGAGAGTTGAGTGTTCTTAAATACAAGGGCGTGATGCCTACATTTTCTCATCCCTTATGCAAAAGTGAAACAAATGCATGAATCTATTTTTCCTTTTGTTTTCTCCTCAATGCCCATTCTTGAGAGAAGTTGGCCATGGTAAAAGTTCTCAGAGTCACCTAAACAAAGGAGCATTGAAGTACCTTGGATCATACCCTGAAACTCTAATTTTATTTTACCTTGAGCACACCTATGCCACCAGCAGTTGATGGATCACACTCCTCAATAAGTTAAAAAGATCATGAACTATTCACCTCTTTATCCTACCCTTCATAATAATATTTGTTAATATTGAGCATTCCCTACTTACTTGGGTACGTGGTTTTGCTTGAGGACAAGCAAACAGATAAGCGTGGGGGTGTGATAAGTGTCCAAATGAGCATATTTTATAGGTGTATTTCATATATTATATTAGCACTTTTCTTGCTCATTTCTCCACTTTGGTTAGTTTTCCTCTAGTTTATGTTTTATTGTTATCTCACGAATTTATTGTTTAAACATGAGGAAAACCAAGCTGGGAGCAAGGTAGACAAAGAGACGAACGCATAGACGCAAACGGCTCAGAAAACGGAGTCCAAACGAAGAATCTAGAGCCGGTCAAAGTTCGTAGAAGAAAATAAGTCAAAAACCTGTGTCCGCCCCTATGTCCGCATAACTGAAGGCGGACAACAAGCGGACAAGTTGTTTTGTGTCCATGTAACTATAGGAGGACAAGCTGTGAGACGTCCGCCCCCGCGAGATAACCATGAGACGTCCGCATAACTGAAGGCGGACAACATGCGGACAAGACACAGGGCGAGAGTATGAGACGTCCGCGTAATATTAGGCGGACAAGAGATGGAGACGTCCGCATAACAGAAGGCGAACATCTACACGGACAGGGAGGAGGACCGTGAGATAACCAGGTAAACAAAGGCGGACATGAACGCGGACGCGTGTAAATGTCCAGATAATTAACGCGACAGGCTTCGGTGCTGTTTATCTTCTTCGCGGCGCCTGCAACTTATCCGTCTACTCCTTCAACAATATCAGGCGCCTGCCGACAGTAAATCCTCACGCGTAGAGCCACCCCAATCCATTCCTCAAATTACTCACGCGGTGTTCCCTCTGTCTTCTTCCTCTTCCTATCTTCTATATAAACCCACGCTCCTTCTGTCTTCAAATATACTACATACCACAGACTACCATCATCATCATTCCATTTTCTCTTCTCCCGTCTTCTTCATTTTATTTACTTTTCATTCCACCATATCACCCTCTAGTCCTACGTATACAAAATAGTAGAACGAATGCAGGAGTGACTATAGATGATTTCTACTACTCTTGTTTCTGTTTATCTATTTAATATGTTAGGCTAGAATATTTATACTCTGGGAATGGTTATTATGTGTTTGTATTAATTATGCAATATTTTTACTGGTTTTAAAATTAATTCAGTTTGTTACGATTAAAGTTTATCTCTCTCCCTTTTTAATAAATTTCATCGATTTATTAAAAAGCTTTACTAAATCTGTTTCTAATCTGATCGGTGACAAGCAGGTAGGTTAATTAAGCCGTAAAACTGTAGGAAACTTATTTTCATCAGATAAGTTAGTACTCAGTTGCAAGAATAAAATTCCTCACACTCCTCTGCCGTTTACTAGTGCTTGCTTGAGTTTTCATCAGACCTTGAATTTTCTGGTAACGAGTTCTTATGAGTTTTCATCGGACCTTAAGATAAAAACAGAAATCTTGCCAAACTATTTAATTAAATCGGTAGAGATAGCGTAATTAAGCAGATAATATTAACCTGACCCAGAGTCCCGTTTAACTTACCTATTTACTTAGTTTATTTTATCTAACCTTTTTATTCGTAAAACAAGTCAATTAATCCCCCTCTTTGTGACAAAGCTTAGGTACTTAATAATTCACCTTAGTCCCATGGTTCGATATCCGGTCGCTACACTTTACTATACTACTACGACCGGGATTTGTTTGCAGCCCGACGTTTATTTTGAGTTTTAATTTATTTTCTTTTATTTTAATTACACCAGTTCTAACCACTCACGATAATCACGTCTGCAATATCTTCCAAAAGCAACCTTTTCTTTTCATTCTCTTCATTCTCTTTGTTCCCACCGTCTCCAACCTATCTTCTTCCTTCTTCATCGGTTTAGCTACAGCACTCACACCATTCTCCACCTTCAATCTCTTATATCTCCTAGCTCCATTTACCAAATCAAATTCTAAAACCACCATTCTTCTAGTCTTGTCAAGCTCTCCAACATTGTCTTCTCAAAATTCTAAAACCACCATTTCGGTGCCAAGGAGAACCTCCATGGAAGGAGCTTGAGCTTATATTTTTATGCCTTGTTGATCACCTTGGCTTCAAGATAAGGAAAAACCAAGAAAAACAACATTTCTTCTCATTTTTGTGTTGACCGAAAATACACCTTGTAATGGTGTTTTCTTTTGCCTTGGTTTAGCTTCATTCTAATCTTCAAAGGGCTTGGTGGAGTCCTCTCTTGCTACTTAGTCCAACTCTCTTCCATTACCAAGGTAAACCAAGCATTTAAGTTAAAATACCCCAAACCTTAATATGTTAGTTAATTATATAATTAATATATTTTAAGACTTAATTAGTCACTAAGAACATGTGGGAGAAATTCCCGAAAGAAACGAATCCATATAATGGATTAAAAGCACAAACAAGACTTTAAAGCACGTTTTTCGAGAAAACTGAAAAACGTGACCTTAAACGTCTAAAACGGACTTGTATAAATTATAGTTGATTTTATAACTATAATTATGTACTAATTAAAGTCTAAGAATTTTTAGGAAAAAAAATATATATATATATTCCGGAAACTGGACCCGAACTGTTAAAACTGACAGTTCGGGAATTGACGGGTGTAATCTACTAATGACCAAGTGCCACTCTCTCACATTGTAAAATAAAAATCAGTCTTTCTTCTCCCTCTCTTTTGTCTCATATGAAGCAGCCCCCCTCCATTCAATTAATTCCATCTTATTTACTAAATTACAAAACAATAAAACAACTCACTTTATTCCCTCTCTCACACTCTCTCTCTTCCTTATTCTCTTCACTCACCGTTTCTTTCCCCCTCTCCCAGCTCTCTCTCTGTGTTTTATGCCCAACCATGGCGATTTGCAAGCCAAGGAAACAACCCAACTTCCTTCTCTTGTAACTTCATCATCCTAGCTCCAAATCAAGAAATTTTTACACCAAAATACTCCTCTCATCTTGGGGATTATTTTGCACCTTTCAAAATCCCAAAACTCCATACTTCATCTCCATGGGTGTACCACATTTTGAAGAGGAAACTTCATATTCTTGAAGCCAATCATCTTCTTGTTGTTCAAAGGTAAGAAAGGAAATCAAAAGTTCACTTATTCCTCCAATTCTTCTTGTAATCGGTTTTCCCTATTTTGAACACCATGCTTGTTCTCCATGTTAGCTTGTTCAATCTCCTTGAAGAGTTGGAGCTAGCCCTAATTCCATTGCCAAACATTTCATTTTGAAATAGAAGGTAATTCCCTCCAATGTGTTCAAGCAATTTATAAATTCTAGGGTTAACGGAATCATAAACCCTAAATACTCATTGTGGCTTTCTTGGATTGGTCATTAGTGTAGCAATTTATCCCGTTGAGTACCGATTATGGAACAAGAAGTAAAGAGAAGGGGAAAGTTTGGAAAGAAAAACAAAGGTAATTAACTCACCTTCAACTAATGTGCGAGCTATGAATGTGTTTTGTTTTAGTGCAAATAAATGTTGAGTGTAATGCAGGTGTTGCGAATAGTATGAGGAAATTCAGTGTTTAATTTGATGTTGTTTAAGTGCCAAACTTTAAGGGTTGTGTGCATTGTGGTGTTGTTGTCAAAATGATGGGATATGTATACAAAATTGTGTTTTGGAATGAGTTGTTGTCAAAGTGTTTTGGTGGTGTAACGCCCCTACTTAACATAATTACAGCGGAAATAAAATACTAAAGGCGTACAGATCATCGGGTTCCAAACACCCGGCACCAAACCTCACCAATTTACAACTTACAATCCACAAAAGCTACGGTCTGAACTCGAGAAAAACTTAACACAACATAATAGAAATTAAACATATTCTCTCTCCACAAAACCTAGTCCCATCCCAAACGCGCATTCTCTTCGTGGCCACCTGTAAATCAATTCGTACCTGCAAGATGAAACCAAGCAGCCCACCCCGAAAGGGGCGGGTCAGTTCCCTGGAATGGAACTGGTACAATTCTCCAAAAACAAACTTATAAAACATAACTCTTCAAAATAAACAGTAACATGAAAACAACTCTTAAAAGTAAAACAGAGATAAAGCACCTCAAAACAATCAAGTTTAAAGAGAAAGGAAAACAAGACAAAGATAAAGAACTTCCAAACCAAGTCATCCACTTAAGTAGTCACACCACATAGTTAGCAAGCATCCATTGTTGATGTTAGAACCAATTCCCGTTAGGAGTAGAAAAACCCAGATAGCCACAAAGGACTAGGAATGATAAAGTAGATCCAAGAACCAAGAACTCGAGAGTGGAATAATTCAACTGGGAGAGATGGCCCCCACCGCCAATCACGTCCTTTTAGGACAGGGGATATACAGCCCCTCACTGTTTATCACGTCCACTAAGGACAGGGGATATACAGCCCCTCACTGTCTATCACGTCCACTAAGGACAGGGATATACAGCCCCTCACTGTCTATCACGTCCACTAAGGACAGGGGATATACAGCCCCTCACTGTCAAATATCAATGCCCCTATGGGCGAGGGATATACAGCCCCCTACTGTTACCATTAAAGACGTGCGCACATCGAAAGAAAGATTTCCAAGATTGACCTTTTCCAAAAATCCCGCTAGATCACCAACTACCCAGAGCAATACCAAAACACTCAGTCCTACAGAGTGCAGAAGCGTAAACCCTAAGCAGCCAATGTCTAACGGGCAACCAAGTAGAAGAAACCAATACCCAAGTGAGTTCCACATCCAAGGCTCAGTTAGTCACACAAGCTGGGTCAGTCACACAACCATTTCCTTTTTTTTTAGAAGTTCCTCTTAAAGCCAGTTAGCGTTTTCCAAAGCATTCCACAAGTCAATCAGCGAAAATAACGTAGTACGAGAAACCGTACAAAACATTCCATAAGGTCCAAAACACAACAAGCTGAGTACGAGAAATCGTACAAAACATTCCATAAAGTCAAAACACGTCAAGCTGAGTACGAGAAATCGTACAAACATTCCATAGAGTCCAAAACACAACAAGCTGAGTACGAGAAATCGTACCTGGGTAACGCTGTAGCAGTTCTAATCAACTTGCGCAAACAATCAACAGTACTCTGAAGAATATTAAAGATAATCTACCATCAATCACTTGTAGCCTATGTTACGCTTAAATAAACTCCTTACTCTTATTTCAAAGTCTCAATTATCTTTTAAGCCCTCACTTAAATGTTATGTATAATCTTTGTGTTATCTAAGAACGTTGTATAGCCCAAGGTGGTAAGATCAAGGAATGTATTCGATCAACATTGGCTAATTGTCCACTCCTATCCACTTTATTCATACTTAACCACAATCCTCACATTCAAGACTTTTGAGACCTCTATATCATAAATGTGTTTATGTTATATAATTAAATCTAAGAATTTAGACAATAATCTTAAGCTCAATACCTCTATTCTTAATTTAAAATAAACATTGTATTATGACCTATGATGGGTTCATCTTAGAATACTATACTATTATTTCACAATGCAATGATTATGTAAGTTACCAATATCTACTAGATAATCCATTATGTTTAAGTCTTCCCCTTAACCTATTTAAGATCTACATCTTGTATATGGGAATCATAGTGTTGTAGACGCATTTTATTATAACTTAATCGAGTTACTAAACTCATTTATCTTATCTTTAGTTCAGAATAACTTTAATTACAACCATCTAAAAATCTTGTCATAAGATGTTAAATTACTTTTCATCTTGAAATAACCATATTATAATTAACTTAGACTCATAGAACTCTTACATTTAGTATCCACAGGGTATATTATTTACTTTATCATAACTATATAATAAGGTGTTTTAAGATAATCTTTTATGTATCCTTACTTACATTTAATTTCCTAAATGTTCTATTTTTACACACATTCCCTCCGTAGGCTATGTATAAACCCTTTATACTAAACTTCACTAAACTTAAGTCTTAAATACGTTTTAAATTGTTTACAAAACCTAAAGGTTTCAAAGGTATAACTTTAATAAATTAATTTCCTTTATTGTATTTAGGATGGACAATATATCTACATAAGGTAGAAATTATCAAAGAATTAAATTATGGATCGTAAGTGAAACTGTTAACTATTTAATAAGATAACATATTCTGAGAAATCCCCATACCTTATATTCAAATGACACATTGATTTTTCCAGTGTCAAAAGGTAAATCAATATAATCTCTTATGTAACCTAGTTTCATCTAATTAAAGGTTCTATGATTTTAAGTATCAAATTTCTATTTGCAAACCTTTTTGTAAATCTTTAACTATTATGTACATCACTTATTTATAAACTCACATCCTGAATATTGATAATGAATGTATTTTATATGGCTTAACTAATTCCAAGAAACTTAAGGATTATTATTTAGATTAATCTCCTAATCATAGTTTAATATAGTTTTATATCATAATCCTTTTAATGATTTTATCTTAAAATATTAAGTTATTAACTCAATACTATAAATATTAAGAAATAATTAAATCTAGACTTATTTATCCTCTTCACATGTAGATGTAAAAGTAACTCATTTATTTTACTATTGTTTATATAATAAGAACATTTAAATGTAAAAGTATTTCATTTATTTTATTATTAATTATATTAAGATCTATTTGTGTAACCCTTTATGTAGACTAATTACAAATATTCCTAAATTTTAACTTATTAATTTCTTAACCAAATTATAGATTTACATTGTGGTCATTGACTAAATAAATACGTGTGTTTAAATACGGTTTATATAAATCTTAGAAACTCAAAGATAACTAAAAACTCAACCTATAACCATAAATTAATACCACCTCATATAATACTCTTTTATTAGTATCATGTAGAGGTTTAGTTTAACTCATTAATTCCTTCATATCCTATTTTCTATAAGGTATTTTATTCCTTTTATTTATTTATTTATCGTATATATATATATATATCCTTCCTATTATATTTCTCACAAGGAATGTTATTTCCTTTATCTATTTTTATTGTATTTATATACATATATATATATATATCCACATATATCAAGATTTATCTAGAACATTCTTTAAGAAATTCTATTGTTTTAATTATATATCTTTTAGACATATCCACAACTGATTTATGGTTTATAAAATAGAGTATTTCCCTTAGTTTTAGTTAAACATATTAGCTTCCATATTATATAATAAATAAAATGTAGTTTAGTTAAATTCCTTGATTTAATATAAGTTTCTATTTATTTCTCTCATATAAATATATATATATATATAAATATATGTAACAATTTTTACCTCACTTAAAGTTAATACCCAAAATATTTATAAACATACTGTATTAAATGTTAATTGGTCTTATTATATTTTCCCCAACCTATAAAATTCATTAATCAACTATACTTTAATTTTTGATTACATTAAAAACCATATATTATAGGTTATTCTTATGGAAAACTCACAAACACAATTTTTAAAACCTTTTCCCGTTGCCCAAAAATTCCCAAACTTAATATACAGTAACTATAACATTTTAGACATATTATAAAATTTTTATTTCATAAAAATATCTTTTTAATTTAGCCAAATCATTCCAGAAAACCCGTAACTTGTAAAAATCATAACTTATGTTTAAAAACTCCAAAATCATAATAATTTACATCCAAATAAACTAGATTAAATAAGGAACCTATGGTTAAAATTTCAAGTCAAAATACATTCGGGAAGATATTTAAATTAACCCAACAAGTTAAGACTATTTACTGGAATTTATTAAAACTCTTATAAACTAATTCTGCTATGTTTTAATCTCGGCCGTCCAATCTCTTAAACCAAGATCGGACGGCTCCTGTACGACGAGTTCATCAGCGAGCTCATTAAACAGATCGAGTACTAAATCGCCTATAACTCCAAATCTACAGAACGAAATTGAGTGATTTTTGTTTCTATGGATTCGTAATCGAATTTCGGTTCTATTGGTACCGATTTCCCCAATTTTAATGCAGAGCTCATTAAGATTCGAATCTGATTCGAGAGTTAGGGTTCTTATTAGTTTCTGAGTTCAATTCGAAAACAAATCCGACGAATTCCCTTAATATGGCACGTAATTGATTCAATTAAAACATGGGTTAGGTCGAAAACAACACTACGAACAACATTATTGGAGCAATTTGATCGGAAACTCACCGGAATTGCTCGAATCGAAGCGATTTCAAGATCGGGTTCTGGAAAACTGTTCGAGCTTGACCGTTTGGGTAGCCTACTTTGCGACTCTATAACTTGCGGTACAGATTGAGTTAGACTGTGTTCTTTGGCTCAATCGAAATATGGGACATAGATCTACACAATGATAATAAGAACTCAATCTAGTTTGCATTATACAGAAAGAAAATTGACCCAAAAGTTACGAGTTTACCTGTCGTGTTTCTATGATTTTATGTGCTGAAAAATCAGAGACTTTGGGCGACTATATCTTCCAAACGGTTACGAATCAGGCTTGGGAATAAACATGAAAGTTGTAGCTGGATTAGAGATCTACACAACGAGCTATAGAAATCGAAATTTGGTTGAAAGACGAGGAAGTTATGGCAAGTCGAACTTTACCTGAAATCGAATGAAAACTGGAATCTGGGTTACAAACTCGAAAGCTGGCAACTTTGGATCAACTTTCCCGTCGATGTAGATTGATTTAGGGCTTGTATGAGTTATGGTTGTAAAGAGGGAATTAAGGAGAAAAGAATAGAGAAGACGGCACTGGGAAATTCGAAGTAACGAGTGAGATATAGCCGTCACAAGTTAGGTCAGAATCGGATGATTGTTGGAGAAAAACAAGGAGATAGAATTAACTAAGTGTTGGGGCGCACGAGAGGCTGACACGTGGCAGTTATAAAATTTTGGCTCTAAACTTCAAACTAGCATAACTTTGGCTAGGACGATCCGTTTTTGACGTTCTTTTTATCGATCTTCATGGTTTTCCATAACCTATTTATTGGTATAGGTTTCATGGGCTAGTTTGACCATTCTCAAAAAGTCAACTCTAGCAAGGCTTAATAAGCTTTAAGGTTTCTAGAATTTTATATTGACTTTTATGTTTTAAAACCATGTTCCAACACTTCCTAAAATCTTTATAATATATTTGGAGTGTTTAGAAATTTCCCCAAGATTTATTGACTTATAAATCTTATTATTAAATTCATAATACTATACAATAATTATAATAATTAGGAGAAAACCCCTAAATAAATTTCACAACCCCTTATATTATTTTAATATTCATAATTCCATATAATAATTTAATATTCATAATTCCATATAATAATTTAATACTTAATAGTATTATTAAAGGTTTAATAAAAGAAATCCCCTAAATTAATTTAGGGGTATTTCAGGTGGGCTAAATAATGTGGGGAAAACATGTAATAACTATGGGGGGATCATGCCAAAAATTGTATAAAGTTTGGGTGTAATTCTGTGTTGAAAACGCAATTTGAAAATGAACTTACAGGCACGTCCGAACTTTCGTCCGGACTTGGAAGTTCGGACATGCCTCGTGGTGTTATAAATTTTCCGAGTTTCGGGTGATGTCCGGACTTCTGTCCGACCTTTGAAGTCCGGACGCATTAAAAAGTTTCTCAGGTTTTAGTCTCGACTTGTGTCCGACCTTTGATGTCCGGACGCAAGTTCGGACGCGTCAAAAAGATTTTTCCTAGGTTTTAGTCTCGACTTGTGTCCGACCTTTGATGTCCGGACACAAGTACGGACACGTTGAAAATTTTTCCAGATTCGCTCTCGACTTGTGTCCGAGCTTTGATGTCCGGACACAAGTTCGGACGCGTTTTAAAAATTTCCCAGATTTCTGTTCGACTTGTGTCCGACCTTTAATGTCCGGACACAAGTTCGGACGCTTGTAAAATCTTCCCAAATTTTGTTCGACTTGTGTCCGAACTTCAAAGATCGGACACAAGTTCGGACAAACGCCAGTTTTCATTTTCTAAGTCTCGGCTTGTGTCCGAACATTGATGTCTGGACACAAGTTCGGACATGTCACTGTTTTCAACATAATTTGCTCGTTTGAGCCCCGTTTTGACTTCCGTTTGCGGGGGTTTGTCTAGGACATGTAGGTGGGTTGTAATAATAACAAAAAAAAAATGGAAAAATCATAATAAGGTGTGAAAGAAAAATAAACTAGGAATGTGAAGTAACAAATTAATAAAGGTCTGGTACATTAATTAACTGACGTTACTAAATGTGTATAGGATTCTCCAACGGTGGGAACCAATCACAGCAAGGACCAAGGTATGGTTTTCTTGCAGTCTGTTGCCTACCGGTTTACACCGGCTTGTGTGTTGTTTGTTTTTCTATGTGTTTATGACCTTGTAAGATTAAACCATGAAATGAGTTTACAGTTCTTATTATTAATGTGACGTGTACGTACCGATACCGGTAACCTCGAGCGCGTGCTAACTGTTAACTAACCAAAGCTAGGAACGTAAGAGAACGGTATCTGGTAACAACGTTTCCAACCTAAGGAACGTTCTAACCCGGCTATGTGTGTTTAGTTGTGACGTGTGTTGTTGAATTGTGCCTTACTTCCCTTGTATGTCTAACTGGACTTAAACACTTACTTGTGTGAGATTATGTTAAGCTCCCATTGTGGGACTTCTAACGAGTGCTAACCGGGGGAGTGAGGAATCCGGTCGTTCCGGTCACGCGTGTATGTATGGGAGTCGACATCTGTATCAGAATCGGCTCTCTCCTTATGTTAGGGTAGTTTTCCCTTCTTAGGAATTCGACCTCCCATTAGCATAGCCAAAGCTTGCCTACCTGACTTCCACTCGGGCTAGGGGGAAATTATGTGTTGATGTGCTCGGGTCACTACGCCCGACTCATCTTTCAAGTTAAGTTATTCATCCGACTAACAAAACAATAATGTGATATGTGTTAAGCTTAACATGAGGATGAAGACATTCTCTAGGCTTACAAGTTGACTGACCATGTTGGATGTTTCCTAAAGTGAATTGTTTTCACTATGTATGTGTTGTTATTGTTCTGCAATAATTCTTATTATGTATATGTATGTTGTATGTTAAAATCAACGCCATGTTATCATGACAAATAGTTGCGTGTATCCCGGTAGTCAGCGGGCTGCACGTTAACCATGCCAGCAAAAGGTTGCTGACCCCCTTTGGGGGCTATGTTTATTTGCAGGATGAGGATCGAGGAAGCAGAATGGCTTTAGATCCTAGGTTGTTGATATTTTGTTATTTTTGGATGTTGAACCCGAGTAGTGTTTGTACACTCGAGGTCGTTTACTTTTGGTGGATGTAAGTCTAGTTGGTGATTTTGTACAGTAAACACTCGGTATATTGTGATTCTTTTTGGATAGTGATTTTTGGAAGGTTGTAATTATGCTCGGGATTTGCGTGGTCAGACCGATACATTTTATGTAATAGCCTTGTTAGCCACGTGGGTGGCTAACGACGTGTAACACCGCCCTTTTGGTATATGTTTAAGTAATGATTTCCGCTGCGATTATTGATTAAGTGTGAAGGTTATGGATGGGGTGTTACAAAAAGTGGTATCAGAGCGAAGTATCGCTCTGATTACCGATTACCGAGCTTAGGGATATACCGAGTTAGGAAATTTAACCTTGTCGTCCAAGGGACGTTATAAACATGTGGTATGATAAGTTTGTAAGCACAATACTAATGTGCTCTCATGTATGTTCAGATGGCAGGGCAACCGTGGGGACGAGGCCGTGGAGGGCCTAGTCCAGGTGACACGGGGGATAACCCCACTGCTCAGATGATGGCCGAAGCTGTAGTGGCCGCCCTAGCACAAGTAGTACCTCAGATTGTAGCTGCAGTGTAGCAGCAGCCCGTTGGTCAGGATCAGCCTGAACCACCACCACCACCACAGCCACGCGAGACTAATTGGGTGAAAGCGTTGGCCGACCTAAGGCCCCCGTCTTTCAAAGGGGAAACCGACCCTTCCAAACTAGAGGCGTACATCTCGGAGCTTGAGACCGCCTACGAGACCTTGGATGTTTCTGCTGATGCCAAGGTCCGACTTGCGGCTTTTTATTTGAAGGGTTCGGCTAGGAATTGGTGGAAACTTGTGAGGGCCGAGAAAGTGGCCGATCCGGATTTTGGATAGGACCAGTACACGACATTGCTACGGGCCAAGTACTACCCAGTGCATGTGCAAGAGGCAAAGTGCCTGGAGCTTGATAGTTTGAAGCAAGGAGATAAAATGACGGTGGACGACTACTACACCACCTTCACCGACCTTGTTCATCTTCTACCCGACTTAGGTTACTCGAACCGGGTCTTAGTGAACCGTTTCTACAGCGGGTTGAGCCACCGCCTACGCTATGGCATGGGGCCAGCCGAGTAGAATACCTTGTAGGTATTTTCAAATAATGTCTAAAGTGTGAATGAGTTATGTTATATGGGAGTGTGTAAATGTGTTGCGGGGCATGATTTAACACCTTGATATTTCAGGAGTGCTATCATGCCGCTGCTAAGGTGGAGATCACCGTCCGTCTAAGGGACGAGGAGAATGCGCATAAGCGCAAGGTCTCGAGCGAGGGCCAAGGCTCGCAAGGGTACCAAGGAGGGAAGAAGAGGAAACCTTACCCTCAGCCCCAGAAGGGCCAGCAACAGGATGGCAAGGGCCAAGCCCAGCCCACTACCACTGAGGAGCCACTGAAGCTCACCTATGCCTATGTGGCTAAGCCCTTACGCTCTCACCCGCCCAAGGGTAACTAGTTAATTCCGAATACCGAATTCAAGTATGTAATGCTATATTGTGAAGTGTATACTGATTGTGTGTTGTGATAGCAGCCAGTACGGGCTCTGGACCGGAGCGCCACTACTTCTGTAAGTGGTGCAAAAGTGACCATCCCGGCAAGGATTGCAGAGGGAATGATGTGCAGTGTCACTACTGCAAGAAGCTGGGGCACCGTGACTTCGAGTGCTACAATAACCCTGATGGCAGAAACTATAGGCCTAGAGGGTAATGGAAGGGTAAGGCCACTGCGACCACTGAAGGCCCGAAAGCTACTTGTCAGCCGTCCCTAGGGCAAGGGAATACTGAGTCCCAGAAGGGAAGGGGCCGGGAGCAGGCAAGGCTGCCTTGAACGTGGTGGACCGGTCAGAGGCACCAGGATCGTCTTCTAGACCAGGTACCCCTTTAAACCGTTAAGTGAGATTAGTGTTTGCTTACCGCATTCCATGCATGTGTGTTAGTGGGTCCAAATGTATAACCACATAAGTGATGAGTTAAAGTATAATGTGAAATCACCTAAATTAGAAAATTCTAAACCTTAGGAACCTTCAATATTTCCTATCCAATCCCACCCACACCGAACCCCGGAGATACCACCATCGACATCGACGACTATCCAACAGAACAGTGTCAGGTTATCCAACCAGATATGATATTATTAAAAGGATACCTGACACCCGAAGCACAAATCCATATCATTCGATGATGAAACGAGCTTGGAGCAGCACCTGGAGGTTTCTACACACCCGAATGCCCAAGTGGGGCGAAAATGAATTTAAAGATGATGTGCATGGGTAAGGATTGGAACCCTTACACCAAGTCATATCAGGACACACGAGCTGAAGATGGAGCTACTATACCGAGTGTACCTGAGGAGTTCCTTGCGGTTGTTAATCACACCGTGGGAATTGCTCAGCAAGTTGAATCGGAACCACTTCCGAGTATCAAGGCAGATTTGTGTATTGTCAATTTCTACCAAAAAGGAGGAAGATTGGGTTTGCACCAAGACAAGGACGAGACACCCGAGTCTCTTAGTAAGGGAGTACCCGTGGTGTCTTGGTCCATTGGTGATACCGCAGTGTTTATGTATGGCGAGCAGAAGCGTGCGGACCTCGCAGGGAAGCTAATATTGGAGTCAGGAGATGTGTTAATCATGGGTGGGCAGTCGAGGATGCTGTATCATGGTATCAAGAAGATCAAATTGAATACGACGCCTCCGACAATAATCAATGCCACACACATGAAACCTGGACATTTAAATTTAACCTTTAGACAGTTTTGAAGTTATGTGCAACCATGTAAGTGTGAAGTCAGTTGTATGTTAAGTATGTGATGCATTAATTATGCTAAGTTATCGAGCGATGTAGCCAATGTAATACCATCATGGTGTAACGATGAGTTTATGAATAAAGCAGTGTTGATTTCTTGAGTAAACCACTCGTGTTATTACCGTTATACTTATAAAATTTCTGAAATAAATTAGGCTGTGCACTCGGGACGGGAGGTATACTGAGTGTCTGCAATGAGGCAGAGGCCGGCAAGAGCGGCACCATCCTCACCGGTACCTTCCCAGTTAATGGCGTGGACGCCTCGGTCTTGTTCGACTCCGGAGCCTCACATACTTTTATCTCGCTATCTTTTGCGAAGAGGCTGGGGTTAGACGGTGAAGAGATGCAGGACTTTCTAGTCACTCTCCCGTCGAAAGAGCGGATCAGGTGTACCCGCTACCACCGAGATGTTGTTGTACGAATTAAGAATGAAGAGTTCCCGATCGACTTGATAGAGTTCGACGGACTTGGTTTTGATGTAATTGTCGGAATGAACTGGCTGGAGCGGTACAAGGGCAGAATCCTATGTGCCGAGCACCGTCTGCTCCTTCGGAGTCCGTCTAGGGTTACCATTTCATACCGCCAGAGGCCCAGGGAGCCTTCGACACAGATCATTTCCGCCATGGCCATGTATCACGAAATCAAAAGGAAGAATGATGTATACCTCTGCTATGTCCAGGACATAGAGAGAGACCCTGAGTTTAGCCCAGATGTGCCGGTTGTGTCGGAGTTTCCTGATGTCTTTCCTAAGGAACTCCTAGGCATGCCGCCTACACGGGCAGTTGAGTTTGAGATGGACTTGGTACCGGGCACCGGACCTATAGCGAAGGCGCCCTACCGTATGGCTCCAGCTGAGATGACAGAGCTCAAAGAACAGCTGCGAGACCTACTTGACAAGGGGTTTATCCGCCCTAGCGTTTCACCATGGGGAGCACCAGTCCTTTTTGTGAAGAAAAAGGATGGGAGTCTCCGCCTCTGCATCGACTACAGAGAGCTGAATGCTGTGACGGTGAAGAACCGTTACCCATTACCACGTATCGATGATTTGTTTGATCAGCTGAGGGGTGCATCTGTATTCTCTAAGATCGATCTGCGATCGGGTTACCATCAGATTGCTATTAGAGACAGTGATATTGAGAAGACCGCATTCCGAACTAGATATGGACACTATGAATTCACGGTCATGCCGTTTGGGTTATCTAATGCACCGGCGAAGTTTATGGACTTGATGAATCGTTTGTTTCGAGAACAGTTGGATAAGTCAGTAGTTGTCTTCATCGATGACATTCTTATTTATTCTAAGTCCAAGGTTAAGCATGAAAATCACCTGAGGAGTGTATTACAGACATTGAAAGAGAACCAGCTTTATGTGAAGTTCTCGAAGTGTGAATTTTGGTTGGACCAAGTCTCTTTTCTTGGTCATGTTATTTCTGAGGCCGGGATCGCTGTGGATCCGGCCAAGATTGATGTTGTGCGCACCTGGCCTAGACCGAAGATAGTGGCCGACATCCGGAGCTTCCTTGGTCTGGCAGGATATTATCGGAGGTTTGTGAAGAATTTTTCTAGTGTTTCGAAACCGTTGACATCCTTAATGAAGAAGGATGCACCGTTTGATTGGACAGATGACTGTGAGAGCTCATTCCAGAAGCTCAAGGATGCTTTGACTTCTGCACCAATTCTTACTATACCAGAGGGCACTGATGGTTTTGAGGTGTATTGTGACGCGTCAGGTAAGGGAATGGGTTGTGTTTTGATGCAACACGGGAAGGTCGTGGCTTACGCCTCCCGAACGTTGAAACGACATGAGGAAAACTATCCTACACACGATCTAGAATTGGGTGCCATCGTCTTTGCCTTGAAGATATGGCGACACCATTTGTATGGAGTGAATGTGACGATCTATTCAGATCACAAGAGTTTGAAATACCTGTTCACTCAGAAGGAGTTGAACATGAGGCAAAGAAGATGGGTTGAATTCCTTACTGATTACGATATTAACCTTCAGTACAAGGAAGGTAAAGCAAACATTGTAGCTGATGCATTGAGTCGCCGAGCACACTCTCTCCATTCGCTAATCTCTCACTCTAGCTTGGTTGAAGAGGTGCGGAGTGCTCAGATGTCAGATCAGTACATGCAAGAGATCAAACAGAAGCTTATTGATGGCACATTCGAAGGTCAGAAGTATGACTTCCGACTTCATGATGATGGGTTGATCAGGCTGAATGGCCGACTTTGTATTCCACGAAGTAGCGCTGAGCTGAAGGAGCGCATACCGAGTGAATCACACTGTTCTTCTACTTCTATTCACCCTGGAGCTTCAAAGATGTACAAGAGTATGAAGAGATATTTCTGGTGGACCGGTATGAAGAAAGATGTGACAGACTATGTTGTTAGGTGTCTCACTTGCCAGAAGGTCAAGTTTGAGCACCTTCGTCCTGGTGGCATGGTACAGCCAATGCCCGTTCCTGAATGAAAGTTCCATGATATTTCCATGGACTTCGTTGTTGGGCTTCCGCCTACTCGGGGAGGCTTGAATATGATATGGGTCGTTGTTGACCGACTGACCAAGGTGGCCCGATTCATTCCGATGAAGGACACCAGGAAAGTGGCGAAGCTAGTAGAGCTCTTCGACCGTGAGATAGTACGACATCATGGAGTACCGAAGACTATCGTGTCTGATAGGGATACCAGATTCCTCTCGAGGTACTGGAGAAGTACACGGGAAGCGCTTGGTACCGAACTGAAGTTGAGTACGGCGTTCCACCCATAGACATATGGTCAGAGTGAGCGCACCATACAGACGCTTGAGGATATGTTACGTGCATGTGCACTTGACTTTCAGACGAGCTGGATTGATAAGTTACATCTGATCGAGTTTAGCTACAACAACAGTTACCATGCTTCGATCAAGATGTCTCCCTTCCAGGCTTTGTACGGTAGACCATGCCGCACGCCATTATGCTGGGATGAGTCGAGTGAAACGGTCATTATAGGACCTGAGTATTTAGAGCAAGTACAAGCAGAAGTACGTCAGATTCGGGCTAACATGAAAGCAGCTCAGGATAGACAGAAATCATACGCCGATGTGCGCAGACGTGACCTGGAGTTCGCCGTGGGCGATCAGGTATTTCTTAGAGTATCCCCCATGAAGGGAGTATTTCGTTTTGGCCAGAAAGGCAAGTTAAGCCCGAAATATGTGGGGCCTTATGTTGTGACGGAGCGGATAGGACCGGTAGCTTACAGGCTTGATTTACCTGCTGAGCTGGGCAAGGTACATGATGTATTTCATGTGTCCCAGTTGAAGAAATATATGTCTCACCGTCTCATGTACTTTAGCCCGAAAGGCTAACACTAGAGCTGACCATGCGATCAGTGGAGACTCCCGTACGGATCCTGGACACTAAGACTCGAGACACTCGTCATAAGTCTGTTAGATTGGTGAAGGTTCTCTGGTCTAACCAGGAAGTCGAGGAGGCCACTTGGGAGCTGGAAGAGAAGATGAGGGTGAAGTACCCGTCGTTGTTTACTTCTTAGTTTATGTATGTATAGGGTACGGGGCGTACCCCTATTTAAGGGGGGTAGTGCCGTTTCGGTTATGTATGTACGGCATGTATTGGAATACATGTCTATGTTGTTATGTTATAGACCTTTGAGTCTAAGTGATGTTATGTACCGGGACCTTGAGTCCGAGGTGATGTAAAGAATGTTTGTGTGTTTGTTATGGAAGCGTTGTTTCAGAAGTAATCCCCGTGTTCTAAAATTAAGATGCGTGGGAGGTGTGAACTTTGGGGACAAAGTTCTTTTAAGGGGGGTAGATTGAAATACCCCAAACCTTAATATGTTAGTTAATTATATAATTAATATATTTTAAGACTTAATTAGTCACTAAGAACATGTGGGAGAAATTCCCGAAAGAAACGAATCCATATAATGGATTAAAAGCACAAACGAGACTTTAAAGCACGTTTTTCGAGAAAACCGAAAAACATGACCTTAAACGTCTAAAACGGACTTGTATAAATTATAGTTGATTTTATAACTATAATTATGTACTAATTAAAGTCTAAGAATTTTAAGGAAAAAAATAATATATATATATATATTCCGGAAACCGGACCCGAACTGTTAAAACTGACAATTCGGGAATTGACGGGTGTTATCTACTAATGACCAAGTGCCACTCTCTCACATTGTAAAATAAAAATCAGTCTTTCTTCTCCCTCTCTTTTGTCTCACGTGAAGCAGCCCCCCTCCATTCAATTAATTCCATCTTATTTACTAAATTACAAAACAATAAAACAACTCACTTTATTCCCTCTCTCACACTCTCTCTCTTCCTTATTCTCTTCACTCACCGTTTCTTTCCCCATCTCCCAGCTTTCTCTCTGTGTTTTATGCCCAACCATGGCGATTTGCAAGCCAAGGAAACAACCCAACTTCCTTCTCTTGTAACTTCATCATCCTAGCTCCAAATCAAGAAATTTTTACACCAAAATACTCCTCTCATCTTGGGGATTATTTTGCACCTTTCAAAATCTCAAAACTCCATACTTCATCTCCATGGGTGTACCACATTTTGAAGAGGAAACTTCATATTCTTGAAGCCAATCATCTTCTTGTTGTTCAAAGGTAAGAAAGGAAATCAAAAGTTCACTTATTCCTCCAATTCTTCTTGTAATCGGTTTTCCCTATTTTGAACACCATGCTTGTTCTCCATGTTAGCTTGTTCAATCTCCTTGAAGAGTTGGAGCTAGCCCTAATTCCATTGCCAAACATTTCATTTTGAAATAGAAGGTAATTCCCTCCAATGTGTTCAAGCAATTTCTAAATTCTAGGGTTAATGGAATCATAAACCCAAAATACTCATTGTGGCTATCTTGGCTTGGTCATTAGTGTAGCAATTTATCCCGTTGAGTACCGATTGTGGAACAAGAAGTAAAGAGAAGGGGAAAGTTTGGAAAGAAAAACAAAGGTAATTAACTCACCTTCAACTAATGTGTGAGCTATGAATGTGTTTTGTTTTAGTGCAAATAAATGTTGAGTGTAATGCAGGTGTTGCTAATAGTATGAGGAAATTCAGTGTTTAATTTGATGTTGTTTAATTGCCAAACTTTAAGGGTTGTGTGCATTGTGGTGTTGTTGTCAAAGTGTTTTGGTGGGCTAAATAATGTAGGGGAAACATGTAATAACTATGGGGAGATCGTGCCAAAAATTGTATAAAGTTTGGGTGTAATTCTGTGTTGAAAACGCAATTTGAAAATGAACTTACAGGCACGTCCAAACTTCCGTCCGGACTTGGAAGTTCGGACATGCCTCGTGGTGTTATAAATTTTCCGAGTTTCGGGTGATGTCCGGACTTCTGTCCGACCTTTGAAGTCTGGACGCATTAAAAAGTTTCTCAGGTTTTAGTCTCGACTTGTGTCCGACCTTTGATGTCCGGACACAAGTTCGGACGCGTCAAAAAGATTTTTCCCAGGTTTTAGTCTCGACTTGTGTCCGACCTTTGATGTCCGGACACAAGTTTGGACACGTTGAAAAATTTTCCAGATTCGCTCTCGACTTGTGTCCAACCTTTGATGTCCGGACACAAGTTCGGACGCGTTTTAAAAATTTCCCAGATTTCTATTCAACTTGTGTCCGACATTTAATGTCCGGACACAAGTTCGGACGCTTGTAAAATCTTCCCAAATTTTGTTCGACTTGTGTCCGAACTTCAAAGATCGGACACAAGTTCGGACAAACGCCAGTTTTCATTTTCTAAGTCTCGGCTTGTGTCCGAACATTGATGTCCGGACACAAGTTCGGACATGTCACTGTTTTCAACATAATTTGCTCGTTTGAGCCCCGTTTTGACTTCCGTTTGCGGGGGTTTGTCTAGGACATGTAGGTGGGTTGTAATAATAACAAAAAAAAATGGAAAAATCATAATAAGGTGTGAAAGAAAAATAAACTAGGAATGTGAAGTAACAAATTAATAAAGGTCTAGTACATTAATTAACCGACGTTACTAAATGTGTATAGGATTCTCCAGCGGTGGGAACCCATCACAACAAGGACCAAGGTATGGTTTTCTTGCAGTCTGTTGCCTACCGGTTTACACCGGCTTGTGTGTTGTTTGTTTTTCTGTGTGTTTATGACCTTGTAAGATTAAATCATGAAATGAGTTTACAGTTCTTATTATTAATGTGACGTGTACGTACCGATACCGGTAACCTCGAGTGCGTGCTAACTGTTAACTAACCAAAGCTAGGAATGTAAGAGAACGGTATCTGGTAACAACGTTTCCAACCTAAGGAACGTTCTAACCCGGATATGTGTGTTTAGTTGTGACGTGTGTTGCTGAGTTGTGCCTTATTTCCCTTGTATGTCTAACTGGACTTAAACACTTACTTGTGTGAGATTATGTTAAGCTCCCATTGTGGGACTTCTAACGAGTGCTAACCGGGGGAGTGAGGAATCCGGTCGTTCCGGTCACGCGTGTATGTATGGGAGTCGACATCTATATCAGATTCGGCTCTCTCCTTATGTTAGGGTAGTTTTCCCTTCTTGGGAATTCGACCTCCCATTAGCTTAGCCAAAGCTTGCCTACCTGACTTCCACTCGGGGTAGGGGGAAATTATGTGTTGATGTGCTCGGGTCACTACGCCCGACTCATCTTTCAAGTTAAGTTATTCATCTGACTAACAAAACAGTAATGTGATATGTGTTAAGCTTAACATGAGGATGAAGACATTCTCCAGGCTTACAAGTTGACTGACCATGTTGGTTGTTTCCTAAAGTGAATTGTTTTCACTATGTATGTGTTGTTATTGTTCTGCAATAATTCTTATTATGTATATGTATGTTGTATGTTAAAATCAACGCCATGTTATCATGACAAATAGTTGCGTGTATCCCGGTAGTCAGCGGGCTGCACGTTAACCATGCTAGCAAAAGGTTGTTGACCCCCTTTGGGGGCTATGTTTATTTGCAGGATGAGGATCGAGGAAGCAGAATGGCTTTAGATCCTAGGTTGTTGATATTTTGTTATTTTTGGATGTTGAACCCGAGTAGTGTTTGAACACTCGAGGTCATTTACTTTTGGTGGATGTAAGTCTAGTTGGTGATTTTGTGCAGTAAACACTCGGTATATTGTGATTCTTTTGGATAGTGATTTTTGGAAGGTTGTAATTATGCTCGGGATTCACGTGGTCAGACCGATACATTTTATGTAACAGCCTTGTTATCAACGTGGGTGGCTAACGGCGTGTAACACCGCCCTTTTGGTATATGTTTAAGTAATGATTTCCGCTGCGATTATTGATTAAGTGTGAAGGTTATGGATGGGGTGTTACATAAGTGTTTTAAGACAATATGTAAATTAGGGTTTATAAATGAGCTTAAGCAAGAAGCTTGAATGCTCATTGCCTTGCTTGTATATTGATTAGAAGGTTGACAAGTAATCAAGAGTCTTGCCGATTTTTAATCAAAAAGAGCAAAGGAAATACAAGTATGGATGTTGTGAAGGAAAAGAGGTAAATGTGCTAACCTAATGTAGCTTAATGTATTAGGAGAAACAAGCTTATATTGCTTATTAAAACTACCTAAGGAGCCAATGACAAATGAGCTAGCAAAGTATCATCAAGGAGATTATTAAAGGACATATGTGATGTTGGGTGTATTTACAGGTCAAATGAAATATATATGTGGAAATTCAGTGTTTATGGTTTATGCAATTTAAGGGCCTAAGTGCCAAGCAATTTAAATTATGCACTATATTGTGATGTAGTGTAGTTTAAGGCCTAGATGTGTGTAAAGAACATTTTTATGTGAATAAATGTTCTTGAGTGTTTAAAGGTGAAAAACCCTGTGTTTTGGGTGTAAGGAAGTACTAACAAAGCTATGTCAAAATTTGAGTCGGAAATAAGAATTTTAGATGTTTTAATGAAGTTTAGTGACCTAGGTTGTACTAGGAATGATTAAGGTTTAAACTTGGGAAAGAAAGGAAATTAAGGTGCTCCTAGGTGTTAAAAATGTATAGGCATTGTCTTGGAAGGTTTAGTGTTCATTAGGTGATAATGATACATTAAAGTCATGGTGGAAAGTACTTAAGTCTAGAAATGTTCGGTGAACAAGAGAAGAATTGTGTTGTGAGAGTTTAAGTGTGTATGGGAGGAGAAATAGAAAGAGTTTGTGTAAAGGAAGTGTTGAGCAAAAATAATGCTTAAGGAGTAGTGGTAGTGAAGAAAAGATAACATTTTGGTCAGTTGGTGAATTTTGTAAGGAATTGAGTGATGGATTTAGACAAGCAATCAGATGAGGTTTGAGGTGCCAAATTAGTGTTAAAACATGTTAGGATTTATGTAGAAACATTGGGAGAATGTTAGGTTTGGACTGGAGGTTGAAATGTGGCAGAAAAACAATGTTCTGGAGTGATTCTGGAGTGGTCCAGGTTTGCAAATTGGTACCTAAACCTGGACCACCCCAAAAACATACCCATAGATTCAATTATGTATGTGCTCCAGGTTTGTATCCGTGTACACAAACCCGGACCAGGTGAAAATGTAGGCAGAGAGTTGTGCGATGAGTTGGTCCGAGTTTGTAAACTCGGACACAAACCCGAACCACCCTAAAAATGTTCCAGAAAGTGTTTTAAGCATTTCCAAGGTGGGGATTTGAATGTTAATGATGATATATGATTGTTAGGACATGTTTGGTGACTGTTAATGACCATTAGGAGGGTGAATAAGTGTGGGTTAAGCGTGAAAGTATATAATATAATTATGTGAAGTAATTAACTAACTAGAAGTCAAGTACAGTAATTAACCGACGTTACTAAATGTGTATAGGAGTTGCCTACGGTTGAAACCAATCGAAGCAGGGACCAAGGTATGGTTTTCTTGCAGTCTGTTGCCTACCGGTTTACTCCGGCTTGTGTGTTGTTTGTTTTTCTGTGTGTTTACGACTTTGTAAGATTAAACCATGAAATGAGTTTACTGTCGTTGTGTTATTGTGGCGTGTGCGTACCGATACCGGTAACCTCGAAATGCGTACTAATTGCTAGCTAACCAGTGTTAGGGTAACGCACGAGAACGGTATACGGTTATAACGTTTCCAACCTAAGGGATGTTCTAACCACGGCTATGTATGAACTGGTTGTGGGTTGCATTAACGCTTTATATCTCATCTCCCTTATGTGTCTAACTGGACCTATTACCTATTGTGAATTGTTATGTCAAGTCCCGACAATGGGACTTTTAACAAGTGTACTGGGGGGGTGAGGAATCCAGTTTTCCGGTCGCGCGTGTATGTACAAGAGTAGGTATCTGTATCAGATTCGACTCTCTTAATGTTATGGTTGTTCTCCTTCTTGGCATACGATCTCCCGCTAGCTTCATCCAAAGCTTACCTATTCTGACTGATGATCGGTCTAGGGGGAAGTATGTGTGGTGTGTTCGGATCACAATATCCGATCCATCTTTGAGTTAAGTTACTCGTCCGACTAACAGGACGGTAACGAGTGATGTAACAAGCTTATCATGAGGGTGTTTTCATTCTCTAGGCTTACCAAGTTAACTAACTGTGTTGGGTCGTTTTCCTAAAGTGAAAGGTGCCTATTATGTATGTGATGTTGTGCTATGCAATACTTCCTGCTATGCCATGTATGTTGTGTGTAATAATTAATGCCATGTTATCATGACAATTGGTTGCGTGTATCCCAGTAGTCGATGGGCTGCGCGTTAACCATACTAGCCAAGGGTTGCTGACCCACTTTGGTGGGCTCCACATTTATTTGTAGGATGAGGATCGAAGAAGCGGAGTGGCTATAGATTATTTGGGGTTGTGAATTACTTTTGGTATATTTTGGGATGTTGGGCCCGGGATGCGCCTGTGCTCCCGTGGCGTTATATTTTGGTTCCGTTCTTATTACAGTGGCGGTATATTGACAGTGACAGTTTACAATGATGGGTTGTAATTAAATACTCGGTATTGATGATTATGTATTTATGGTTATTAGTTCTATGCTCGGGAGTCTGATCATCAGACCGGTACAATTGTATGTATTCGGCCTAGTTAGCCACGTGGGTGGCTAACGGCGTGTAACACCAACCCGTTTAGTTATTGTTTAAGTTGTTTATTTCCACTGCGATTTCAGTCGTTGTTAAGTTCGTAGTAGGGGTGTTACAAAAGTGGTATCAGAGCGAAGTATCTCTCTGATGACTAGAATACCGAGCTTAGGAACATACCGAGTTAGGAAACCTAACCATAGTTACCTAAGTGAGAAGATGTGAAAAGGTTAACCACTAACTAAGTGTGGGAACACCTTAATGACGGGAACGCGTTACAATCGTTGGAACCGATAAGTGTGCAAGCATAATGCTAATGAATGTCCATTTAAATACAGATGTCAGGTCGACCAAGAGGAAGAGGCCGCGGGCACGGTGTTGGTGATACGGGTGACCAGGGAGACAATACTACAACACAGGTTATGGCTGAGGCAGTAGCACCCGCCGTACCCCAGATGGTTCCCCAGTTAGTAGTTGTGATGCATCAGCAGCAAGGCGGTGCGGACCAACAAGGGCCACAACCGCAACCATAGCTGAGCGAGACCAACTGGGTTAAAGTGTTGGCAGATTTGAGACCACCGTCGTTTCACGGGGAGACCGACCCTAGTAAGCTGGAGGCGTATATCTCCGACTTGGAGATCGCCTATGAGACCTTGGATGTACCTGCTGGAGCCTAGGTCTGTCATGCCGCTTACTGTCTGAAGGGTTCGGCAAGGAGTTGGTGGAAACTTGTGAGGGAGGACAGGATGGCTGATCCTCAGTTTGGTTGGAGGGAGTATACGGCTCTGCTGCGAGCCAAGTACTACCCTGAACATGTGCAAGAGGCCAAGCGCCTAGAGCTGGATAGCATGAGGCAGGGGGATAAGATGTCGTTGACGATTACTACAACTACAAATTACATCATCACCCTTATCCACCAGCCTTATCCACCAGTTACCGACCTGGGGTACTCGAATCGGGTGTTGGTAAACCGTTTTTACAACGGTCTCAGCCACCGTCTTCGCTATGGGATGGGGCCAGCTGAATATACTACCTTGCAGGTAATTAGAATACAGTGTGATGTGAATAAGTGTATACCGTAAGTGAATGTTAATGTGAGTTTGTGAGCTGTTTTGCGGGGCATGACTGACATCCTAATTCAGAGTGCTATCATGCCGCTGCTAAGGTGGAGATTACCGTCCTTCTGAGGGACGAGGAGAATGCGCAAGCGCCAGGCTCGAGCGAGGGCCAAAGCGCACAGGGTACAGGGATGAAGACGAAGAAGCCTTTCCCCAGCCGAAAGGCCAGCAACAGGGTGGCAAGGCCAAGCCTAAACCACCACCGCTTAGAGCCGCTGAAGCTCACCTATGCCTATTGGCTAAGCCCTTACGCTCTCACCCCTCCCAAGGGTAACTATTAATCCCGGGTATCAAATTCTAGTGTGTATTTATATTGTGAAGTGGTGCACTAATGTTGTATTGTGTTAGACGCAGAACGGGCTCTGGACTGGAGCGCCACTACTACTGTAAGTGTCTGTAACGGAGACCACCCCGGCAAAGACTGCAAGGGAACGATGTGCAGTGTCGCTACTCTACGAGAAGTGGTCGACACCGTGACTATGAGTGCTAACCGAACCCCCGACAGCAAAACCAAAAGCCTAAGGGCAGTGGAAGGTAAGGCGCCCGCGACCACTGATGGCCCGAAGACGGCTAACCAGCCACCCTCAGATCAGAGGAACACTATTCCTCCCAAAAGGGGAAAGGGTCGGGAGCTGGCAAGGCTACCCTGCAAGTGGTGGACCGTCTGAGCACCAGGACCCCTTCTAGACCAGGTACCACTTAAAAACCGTTGAATTAAATAAGTGATTGCATACCGTATTTCATGCATGTGTTGTTTAGTGAGTCTAAATGTATAACCATGTAGTAGGAGTTAAAGTATAATGTGAAAGTCACCTAAATTAGGTACTTCTAAAATCTTAGGAACCTTCAATATTTGTTATCTAATCCCACCCACCGAACCCCGGAGAGACAACCATCCATCTAACCGTTACCCAATGGAGCAATGTTAGGTCACTCCAGCCAGGTATGATACTCTTAAGTGGATACCTGACACCTGAAGCACAATCCACATCATAGGCGATGCAATGGACTAGAAGCAGCACCTGGAGTTTCTACACACAAAAGTACCCGAGCGGTCAAAATGAGTTGAAGTATGAGTGCATGGGTAAGGACTGGAACCCTTACACCAAGACATATCAAAGATGTGCGAGCGGAGGACGGAGCAAGCAACCGTACCAATGATACCTGAGGAGTTTCTTCGGTCGTTAACCACGCCGTGGGAATTGCTAAGCAAGTTGAATCCGATCCAATCCCGAGTGTTTAGTAAGCAGATTTCATATTGTGAACTGCTTACCAAAAGGTGGACGCCTGGGTTTACATCAAGATAAGGACGAAACACACCGAGTCTCTGAGTAAGGGAGTACCCGTGGTGTCTTGGTCTCTATGGTGATACCGCAGTGTTTATGTACGGCGAGCAGAAGCGTGCTGTATCTCACAAAGAAGGTTAGTGTAGAGGTCAGGAGATGTGTTAGTCATGGGTGGACAGTCAAGGATGTTATACCACGGTATCTTCATCGACGATATACTTGTATATTCGAAATCGAAGGGTGAGCACGAAAGCCACCTGAGAAATGTGTTGCAAACATAGAGAAAGAATCAGTTGTATGCTAAATTTTCTAAGTGTGAGTTCTGGTTGAATCAAGTTCCTTCCTTGGTCATCTGTGATTTCTTGAGGCTGGATCGTCTGTCGATCGCGGGCAAAGATAGATGCAGTGTGCACCTGGCCTAGGCCGAAGACAGTTACCGACATCCGGAGCTTCCTCGGTCTGGCAGGATATTATAGGAGATTTGTGAAAGACTTCTCCAGTGTCTCGAAGCCGATGACTTCCTTAATGAAGATGGATGCACCATTCGAGTGGACAGACGACTGCGAGAGTTCTTTTCAAAGTCTCATGGATGCTCTCACCTCTGCACCAGTTCTGACCATACCAGACGATTTAGATGGATTCGAGGTCTATTGCGACGCATCAGGAAGAGGTATGGGATGTGTGTTGATGCAACACGGGAAGGTCGTAGCATACGCCTCCCGACAGCTAAAGAAGCACGAAGAGAACTACCCTACCCACGACTTAGAAATGGGTGCCATTGTCATCGCCTTTCAGATATGGCGACCTTATTTGTATGGGGTAAGCGTGACAATATATTCGGATCATAAAAGTTTGAAGTACGTGTTCACTCAGAAAGAGTTGAAAATGAGACAGAGAAGGTGGGTCGAGTTTCTGAATGTCTATGACATCAACCTGCAGTACAAAGAGGGTAAGGCAAATGTGGTAGCTGACGCACTGAGTCGCCGAGCACACTCTTTCCATTCGCTAGTCTCTCATTCTAGCTTGGTTGAAGAGGTGTGGAGTGCTCAGATGTCGGATCAGTACATGTTAGAGATCAGGCAGAAGCTTATTGATGGCACATTCGAGGGTCAGAAGTATGACATCCGACTTCACGATGATGACCTGATTAGGATGAATGGCCGACTGTGTATTCCGAGGAGTAGCGTTGAGCTAAAGGAGCTCATATTGAGTGAATCCCATTGTTCTACGACATCGATTCACCCCGGAGCTTCAAAGATGTACAAGGGTATGAAACGGTATTTCTGGTGGACAGGAATGAAAAAGGATGTGAATGATTATGTGTTGAGGTGTCTCACTTGTCAAAAGGTCAAGTTTGAGCACTGACGGCCTGGTGGTACGGTACAACCAATGCCAGTGCCTGAGTGGAAGTTCCATGACATTTCCATGGACTTCGTAGTAGGGCTTCCGCCTACAAGGGGAGGTCTGAATATGATTTGGGTCATTGTTGACCGACTGACCAAGGTAGCCCGATTCATATTGATGAAGGATACCTGGAAAGTGGCAAAGCTAGCAGAGCTCTTCGACCGAGAGATAGTATGATATCATTGGGTACCAAAGACTATCGAATCTGATAGGGATACCAGATTCCTCTCGAGGTACTGGAGAACTACACGGGAAGCGCTTGGTACTGAGCTGAAGCTAAGTACAGCGTTCCACCCACAGACAGATGGTCAGAGTGAGCGCACCATCCAGACGCTTGAGGACATGTTACGTGCATGTGCACTTGACTTTCAGACCAGCTGGATTGATAAGTTATATCTGATCGAGTTTAGCTACAACAACAGTTACCATGCTTCGATCAAGATGTCTCCCTTCCAGGCATTGTACGGTAGACCATGCCACACGCCATTATGATGGGATGAGTCGAGTGAGACGGTCATTATAGGACCTGAATATTTAGAGCAAGTACAAGCAGAAGTACGCCAGATCCGGGCTAACATGAAGGCAGGTCAGGATAGGCAGAAATCATACGCCGATGTGCGCAGACGTGACCTGGAGTTCGCCGTAGGCGACCATGAAGGGAGTATTTCGTTTTGGCCAGAAAGACATGTTGAGCCCGAAATATGTGGGACCTTATGTCGTGACGGAGCGGATAGGTCCGGTAGCTTACAGGCTAGATTTACCTGCTGAGCTGGGCAAGGTACATGATGTATTTCATGTGTCCCAGTTGAAGAAATATATGTCTCATCCGTCTCATGTGCTTCAGCCCAAAAGACTAACCTTAGAGTCGACCATGTGATCAGTGGAGACTCCCGTATGGATTCTAGACACTAAGACTCGGGACACTCGCCATAAGTCTGTAAGAATGGTGAAGGTCCTCTGGTCTAACCAGGACGTTGAGGAGGCCACCTGGGAGCTGGAAGATAAGATGAGGGCGAATTACCCGTCGTTGTTTACTTCTTAGTATTTGTATGTATAGGGTACGGGGCGTATCCCTATTTTAAGGGGGGTATAGCCGTTTCGGTTATGTTTGTACGACATGTATTGAAATACATTGTCTATGTTATGTTGTTATGTTACAGATTTTCGTGTCTGAATGATGTTATGTTACCCAGACCATGAGTCCAAGGTTGTTATGTGAAGTATGTTTATTATGGAAGTGTTGTTTTATAAGTTATCCCTGTGTTCTAATATTGAAGATGCGAGGGAAGTATGAACATCAGGGACAAAGTTCTTTTAATGGGGGTACATTGAAATACCCCAAACCTTTATATGTTGTTTAAATACTAAAATATGGTGTAATAAGGATAAAAAGTTCCTTAAAAACATTAGTGAACAATTTAAACCATAGTAAACACGATTAAGTACCTTAAAGTCAATATGGGTGAAAATGTGCTCTAAGCTTGGGATAATCTTGGTTAAGACTTGATAAGCTTACCAAGACCTTATTACATGTTAATGAGCATATTAAACCAATTACCAAAGAAAACCAAGCTTGAAAACAAGTTAAAACACAAAATGTGCATTAAGGAGTCTTAAAGCACAGTTTTGAAAAATTGTCTTGTAAATGGGTTTTTGAAGAATCCTACTGTGCGTGAGACTAGAACAGACAGAATACGATGATGATAAACGAACACTGTAACTCAGATTATCACTCAGAACACGTATCAAACTCGATACAAGATTGGCACGTAGTATGTTCACCACACTACCTATACACGAGATCTAAACTCTCAACACGTTAAGAGAACAATCCTCTCTTAACACCTCACACGGAAAATATCCTTCTCAGTACGAATGATGTTTCAGTACTAAACTAATCTTTCTCATGTAAACATCTCTCCCTCAAGACTTATGCGGCGCTTTTTCTTTTGTTTTCACTACTCTCTCTAATGCTTTCTGCCCCAAAAACCTACTCGTAACCCTAGAGTTACAATCCCATATATAGATTCCGATACCATTAATTACAACTCATAAATCATAGATATTATTTATCTTTAATAGATAGATAAAAAAGAACCGGTTTAAGATATTCTTCCTGCTTAGATTATTTCCTCGGTTATGGACTGGCGCGTGGATTTCTTTATTTCTTCTTCACGCTCATCAGTCTGAAGCTGAGTTTGCCGATCAAAATACATCAACAATTTCCCCCTTTTTGATGCGGCAAACTGTTGAAGTCTTGAACCTCTTGTATTAATTCCCCCTGAATCTTGTAATGCCATAGCTTCGCAAGAAAGTCCCATCTACTGTTGGTATTCCCCCTTAATCTCACATCTTTTTCTGCTTGCCCTGTACTTAGTGTAAAACTCACAACCTTTTGTGCATTAAATGTGATATGACAGCAAGTAAAAGAATAAAGAGACAAATAACCGAACATAATCTCTACATATGTGATTCGCATCATAAATCCACTTGTACCAAGTATCAACAGACAGAGTAATGGAGATTCAGTTCGAGAATTTTTTAAAAAAAATATACTAGCCGTAAGCACAACACAAGTATAAACCTGCACCACTGTTTGTGCATAAACCCATTTGTTAAAGACTTCCTAATACACTTCCCCCTTTTGCCACATCAAAAAGAGACAAAAGATAGCAGATATTGTAATGAGCAAGAAGGGGAGGGGTAGGATGCAATCCAACTGGAAAAAATACTAAAATTTATCAGATTGTTCAGATGTTGAGTTATCCGCCGACATCAAGAAATTAAGTTTGTCCTCCAGAATCTGCAGCCGGTCCAGTAAGCGCTTCTCCATTGCCATCATTGAGTCGAGGACTGACTGGATCAGAGAGGCGGTGGAGGGAAGTGCATGGCCAGTCTTCTCCTCATGTTGCCCTGTTTGTTTGAATTGCCAGCCTGACGATGTCAATTCCAAGCCCATCTTGGAGAGTGTTGCGACAGCTAGATAGTTAGTGGGTTGAGCAGTGACGAAATAAGCATCATCTTTAACAAGATTGAAATGACGAAGAACCTTTGTAAGCCAGAAGGGGTAAGGAATGGAGGGCTTGGAGCTATAACAATAACCGCAAGTGAGATATGATGAGTCTTGGCAAGGAGAGATGAATCTTTTTATCTAAGCACCACATCAATCCTAAATCCACGGGTGTGACCTTATCACGCATATCAGAGCGTGGGAGTAATGTCTGATAAGCAAGCAAATGGAGTAACCTTGGTAATACATCTAGGTCTCTCTGTGGATAGTGCTTCAGTCTAGAACTAGCACGAGTCAGGCCAAAGTGTTGCACAACGTCAGAGTGCGGTGCGACATCCACCTTCTGAGTATTAAACTCAGCTAAACCATCGAGAGGGACATCAAGAATCATAGCAAGCCATGCAGGAGAGATTATCATTTTATTCCAGCCACCTCAGTCTTAAACTCGTATGGTGAAACGAATTCTAAATTTAGAACAAACGGAAAGAGTAACTCTGGGTAGTAGATGGTTTCAGAATTAAATAATTTGTCCCAACCTTGAAATTTAACAATTTCCACCAACGATTCCAGCGAGTTCTTGCCTAACCAATCGCAATCAACCAATTTTCCAGGAAGAATATCGGATTCAAGCATCGAACGATTAAAAATGGGTTTCTGTGGAAAGGTACGACCTGGGTTTTGCGACCGTTCTTGATGAAACTCCTTGACCTTGGATGCAAAAGGACGACGTGGCACAGACTTCAGCCTCTTCGACGATCGCTGTTGAACTACTGGAGAATCACCCTCTTTGCGCTTTGGGTTCACCGAGGAAGCATCGTCGACTCCCGGAGCAGCTTTCTTTGCAGGTGTGCGCAACCGACGCCGTGTTTTAGCCAGAGGAATGTCGTCCTCAGTAGGAACAGCAGAGGAATCTTCATCGCTGACAATAGTGGTTTCTTTTGGAGTTGGAGATTTTGCGTCGGGTGAGGGTTTTGAGATGGAATCGGGGACGATTGTGTGTTGGCTATAATGCTCCGGTTTTTCAGTAGCAAGAGGAACAACATTCTCATAAATGAGTTGTTCGAAAGAATCCATGGCTGAAGGAAGAAGGAAAGGGGGGAAAATTTTCAAGAACGAAGCTCGAGAAGAGCAAGAGTTTGCACTGTTTAAGAAACTTCGGGAGGTGTAACCAAGTGAGTAAGCAGTAGATGTTTTAAATAGAATAAAAATTTGTGTGGGGTTTTTTTTGTTATTCAAAAATTAAAGCTAAACTCCTCCGTTTGAAAATAAACACAGTTGAGAGATCTAGACTGAGTCTTTCAGAATAAAACCTTTAGAAGATTAGGAAGATGAGCACATTTATCTACAGAGATATCACCCAGCATACATTAGGAAATAATGACTCCAGTCTCCTGATATTAACAAATCTCCTTCAGTGAACATACACAAGCAGGGCATGTGGATAATTTGAGTGAATAAGCCTGTGCAATCATAACTTCCTTTGAAACTACAAGAGGTGAGAAGTATAATCATATTCCATTATACCTTTCATCACCACAGACTCATACTCACAGCTGTGAAAGACATTATTTGTGTTATTTAGTAAACAACACCTTGACTTTTTCTCTCCATCCATGTAGCGACTTTGGGTCAACTTGTCCAGAGTAATTACCCTTAGAAAGTTAGATGATGAAGCATCCTTGAAGACTTAATTATCGAATGAAAGAGGCCAAATACGTGTTGTTTGTGCTGTGAGCAGAGGAATCTCTTGCCTTGTTTGTTCCATTGTATTATAAAGCCACTGTGATGTTATAGCATTTAGTTTTATTGCATACCCCAACATGATGCTTGTGAGACACATTCAGGAGATTTATACGAAAGAGGAGAAGAGATGCATACATCCAATTAATGTATATTCGGAAGACATGCTGAAGTAAATAACATACTCATCTTAATAACCTTCATAACGTTGTATCCATAAAAGACTTGGTATAGAATACTATCATCCATGAGGAACAATCAGAGATGTTTAGAGTAAAAAAAAATAAAACAAACCTACAACCGAACAAAATAAAAGAAAATTAACAAAAAAACATCTGATCTATCTCTCACTTGGTATCTACCATGCCAATCTCAAAACGAAGTCGCTCAAAAGTCTCTCTTGGTAAGGGCTTGGTGAATATATCGGCCAACTGTTTTTCTGTGGGACAATGAACGAGAATAACATGGCCATGTTCAACGTGATCACGAATAAAATGATGACGGATGTCAATGTGTTTGGAACGTGAGTGATGAACCGGATTTTTGGTTAGCTCAATTGCACTGGTATTGTCGCAATAGATAGGATAGGAATGAAGAAGAGACCATAATCCTCAAGCTGCTGATGAAGCCATAAGATCTGGGCACAACACGCCGCCGCAGCCACATACTCAGCTTCAGTCGTAGACAGAGCAACCGAAGCTTGTTTCCTAGAAGACCAAGCAATGAGATTAGAACCCAAAAATTGAGCTGTGCCCGTGGTACTCTTCCTATCAGTAAGAGAGCCACCAAAATCTGCATCAGTATATCCAGAGAGTGTAGGCAACGAAGTAGCCGTGTATAGAAGTCCAAGAGATGATGTCCCTTGTAAGTAGCGAAAATGCGTTTGACCGCTTTGACATGAGGTGTTTTGGGATTAGATTGGAACCGAGCGCAAAAACACACACTTTGCATAATATCAGGCCGACTCGCGGTAAGATAGAGAAGAGACCCTATCATCCCCCTATAAATAGTAGGATCTGTAGATTCTGCAGTGGGTTCCAGTCCCAGTCTGAGAGTGGTTGACATCGGAGTGAACATTGGTTTACACTCATTGAACTTGTATTTCGCTAAAAGCTCCAACGTATATTTAGTTTGGCTGACAAAGGTGCCATCAGCTGTCTGTCGAATCTGCAAGCCAAGAAAATAAGTTAACTCACCCATGTTACTCATTTGGAACTCTTGAGTCATTACGGTCTCAAACTCCTTTGTTAGCTGAGGACTGGTGGACCCGAAGACAATGTCATCGACATATATCTGAACCAGAAGCTTATCCACCCCGCACTGTTTGATAAACAGTGTACGATCAACATGTCCACGTACAAACTGTTGACTAACAAGGAAAGTGGTCAATCTTTCATACCACGCCCTTGGTGCTTGTTTAAGCCCATATAATGCCTTTTTCAACCGATAGACATGAGTAGGATGGATAGGATCTTCAAACCCCGGGGGTTGAGTAACATATACCTCTTCCTTGAGGTGTCCATTTAGGAAGGCACACTTAACGTCCATCTGGTAGAGTGTGAACCTATGTAAAGTGGCAAAGGCTATGAGCAATCGAATAGCCTCAAGTCGTGCAACGGGAGCATAGGTTTCATCAAAATCCAATCCCTCCTGTTGGTTATACCCTTTGGCAACTAGTCGAGCTTTGTTTCTGGATATCTGACCATTTGAATCCAGTTTATTACGATAGACCCACTTCGTTCCTATAATGTTCTGATTTTCGGGTTTTTCAACAAGTTCCCATACCTCATTTCGTACAAACTCATTCAACTCCTCATGCATTGCATTTATCCAGCTTTCATGTTCTAATGCTTCCTTCACAGTTTTTGGCTCTATTGTTGATACAAATCCAAAGTAAGCACAATAGTTTTGTGCATTCGACCTGGTTTGTACCCCTGAGTTCAAGTCTGACAAAATATTGTTAATCTCTATACCCGGGGCGTTACGGGGTGTCAGACGACGCATGACTCTGGCTTCCTGGTTCACTACTGGTGGGATGACAGTGCTCTGGTGGTGTGGCTTCTAAGGTCGGAACCGATGAAGGAAGAACTTGAGTTCGTACCACTTCTACCTCTGAATCAGTTTCGGAATTATTTTCCATGAGTACATCATCGGCCTTACACTGAAAGAGATCTTTTATCTCCTGATGACTGACACGTCCTCCAAAGTTATTCTCGTCAAACGTAACATTTGCAGACTCTTCAACAACCAAGGTGCGTTTGTTAAAAACCCTATAAGCTTTACTGCTCATTGCATAGCCGAGAAATACTCCTTCATCACTTCTTTTATCAAACTTCCCAAGTTGAGTCTTTCCATGATTGAGGATATAACACGAGCACCCAAACACTCTGAAATGTGATATAGATGGTTTGCGCCCTTTGTACAGTTCATAGGGAGTCTTGACTAGAATTGGCCGAATCAAGGCTCGATTGAGAATATAACATGCCGTATTTATCGCCTCCCCCCAAAAACTTGGTGCAAGCCCACTACCATTTAGCATCGTACGAGCCATTTCTTGGAGAGTCCTATTTTTACGTTCCACCACTCCATTTTGCTGAGGAGTTCTGGCTGCGGAATAGGTATGTGTGATTCCGTTGTCAGTACAGAACTGGGACATCTTCTGGTTTATGAATTCCGTCCCCTGATCAGTCCTAATAGTCTTGACCTTATTCTCCGTTTGAGTCTGAATCTTAGCAAACAGACTAATAATCTCAGAATATGTATGATCCTTACTATGAAGTAGAACCACCCATGTGTACCTTGAGTAATCATCAACGACCACCAGTATATATCTCTTACCAGACCTGCTCTGAATCCTCATTGGTCCCATTAAATCCATATGAATCAACTCTAGAGTCTTGGTGCTATTGACCGCATGAGTCGAAGAGTGCGAAACCCTTGTTTGTTTGTTCAGGGCACAATCAGCACAGATAACATCATGACTTATCCTTCTTTGTGGTAACCCATTGACTAACTCCTTTAGTCTCAATCTGTTAATCAACCTGTAATGAGCATGTCCTAACCTCCGATGCCACAAAACTTCTTCATCATCTTTAGCTGTAAGACAAGTTAAGTCTTCCTGGTCGTTCACATCTACCATGTAAAGATTTCCTACTCTACACCCTTGTAACAGTACCTCCTGTGTACCTTGTTACGAATTTGAAATCCATTAGAATCAAAGATAACCTCCGAGGGACCTTTGTCGCACACTTGTGACACGCTTAACAGATCATGACTGAGACCTTCCACCAAACTGACTTGATCAATACAATTCTCTTTGCCAATCGACCCTACTCCTATTATTCTCCCTTTGCCATTGTTCCCAAATGTAACTTTTCCTCCTCGATGTTCTTCTAAGGAATTGAACTTCTTCCTATCTCCACTCATGTGTCGTGAGCACCCACTGTCCATCAGCCACCAGTTCTCACATAACGAGGTAGCCAGTGCCTAAACACACCCAATTACTGTTTAGCTTTAGGTACCCATACTAGCCTAGATCCTGTTTTACACCTAAACTGCGAATGATAGTTGTTATTACTAGCTCTAGACTGACGTGTATTGTCAACAAAAGATTTTCTATAGTATAAATCCCTAAAAACCAACACTATGACCGGGTTTGTGGCAATATTGACACAAAAATCTTGACTTAAGAGATCTTTCATAAAAGACTTTTTTTACTGGAGTATAAACAGGTGTAACACTCTTCTTCTTCCCGGTTAGCATCTGAGTTAAATCGCTTTTCCAGTGTACCAAACGGGATTCCGTGGTGTTGCTAGTTCTTTTTCTCTCCTAACCTTGGACAAGTTATCCTCTAACATCTCATTTTGCTTTCTTAAGTTCTCATGCCTCTCTTGTAACGTTTCAAATTCAGATTGAACCCAAGCAGGTAAACAAGCAACTCTCTTTTATCGGTTTGACAAACTTAATAGTAGATTTTTCTTTATCCTGAGATTCATTAGCAGACTCTATAGGAATATCTAGGTTTGACAGTCTAGATTCAAGCAGTTTAATCTTAGCCACAGCTTGTTAACAAGCTAAACATTTCTTTCTTTGACAAGGTATTGAATGCACTTTCTATGAGTTCAGGACTTACCTCGTCTGCTTCTAGGATCTCTTGCCATCCATCTTTAGCCATCATGCAGAAGTTCCTATCTGATTGTACGCTGATCCTTTCATCATCTTCAACCACCGCAGTCATGCATACTTGTGCTACCTCTTCTGTCTCTGAGTCTTCATCTGACTCTTCTTGTCCCCACGCTGCAGCTGCTGCCTCTGTGAATTTTTTGATTTTGTCACGAAATTCATCCTTTGTCTTTAACATACAGTCCTTCACCACATGTCCAGGCTTGTTACACCGGAAACAAATAATTTGTTCCTTCTTATACTTGAATCTGTCAGTTCTGGACCCAGACCCTCTTCTTCCGCCGAAGATCTTCCTAATTCCGTTAGCTATCATAGTAATCTCTTCATCCTCGTTAGCATCATCTTCTTTATCGCTTGATATCTTCTTCGCCTTTAGTGCCAGATCCTTACTAACACCGAGTCCAACTAGTCCACCTTTCATCTTGCCTTCGTACACTGTTAGTTCAGACCCCAGTTCTTCAAAGGACAATTTTGATAGATCCTTCGTAGACTCTAAAACGGTGGTGTAGTTAACCATTCTTTGCACAAACTATCCAGAAACCTCTCGTTTATTTGAGCATTATCCAGAGTTACACCGACCGTCTTAAGTTCACATAAAATTTTATCAAATTTTTCTATTGCCTCCGTAATTGTTTCTCCCTCTTCCATCTTAAAATTATCAAGCTGCCTCTTGAGTTGTTTTCCCTTTGCTTTCTTGACTGAATCTGTCCCCGCGTAAGCCGTCTTAAGGAATTCCCAAACCTCTTTTGCGGTGCGCAAACCTAAACTTTCTGTTGGTCCGAGTCTGACAGGGAAGACATTATAACTCTCCTTGCTTGTCGATTCTTACTTATCAATTTGTTATCATTCTCCCCCCAGCTAGACTTTGGCTTATCCTTGGTAACTCCTTCTTCAACATATTTCGGTTTTAGTCTCCTTCAGTCACCACATCCCAAAGTTGAAGATCAATTGAAATAAGTTGATCCTCCATCTGTTCACACCAGCTTGTATAGTTGAACTTGGTCAACTTAGGTGGCTTGACACTGTAGGTATTCATCTCGACCTACCCTGAGAGATTTTTCTCTGAATTTAGGGTAACCTTGCTCTGATACCAATTGAAGAATCCTACTGAGCGTGAGACTAGAACAGACAGAATACGATGATGAAACGAACACTGTAACTCAGATTATCACTCAGAACACGTATCAAACTCGATACAAGATTGGCACGTAGTATGTTCACCACACTACCTATACACGAGATCTAAACTCTCAACACGTTAAGAGAACAATCCTCTCTTAACACCTCACACGGAAAATATGCTTCTCAGTACGAATTATGTTTCAGTACTATACTAATCTTTCTCTGTAAACATCTCCCTCAAGACTTATGCGGCGCTTTTTCTTTTGTTTTCACTCTCTCTAATGCTTTCTCCCCAAAAACCTCTCGTAACCCTAGAGTTACAATCCCATATATAGATCCGATACCATTAATTACAACTCATAAATCATAGATATTATTTATCTTTATAGATAGATAAAAAGCCGTTTAAGATATTCTTCCTGCTTAGATTATTTCCTCGGTTATGGACTGGCGCGTGGATTTCTTTATTTCTTCTTCACGCTCATCAGTCTGAAGCTGAGTTTGCCGATCAAAATACATCAACAGTTTTGAATGGCTAAATGTCCATCATTACTCTTTAATTAGTATGTGTACTACTTAGTATCACATTAGGAAGTCTAAATCAATGAGAAATCAAAAATTTCACAATTATGTGCCTTGTTTAGTGAATAGTAACTAAATTATGCTAGTTTATAACATAAGTCAATATAAGTGATTTAATTGGTCAACAAAGACCAAAATACCCCTAAGTACTTTAAGGGGGCCGGTTTTTATAAGGGATGAGTCATCCCCCTTGTTAGTTTAATAAGAAAGAAAATTGTATAACGTAAGTACTATTAACCTTTAACTTAAATATCTTCCAAAAGCAACCTTTTTTCTCATTCTCTTCATTCTCTTTGTTCCCACCGTCTCCAACCTCTCTTCTTCCTTCTCCATCGGTTTAGCTACAGCACTCACACCATTCTCCACCTTCAATCTCTTATATCTCTTAGCACCATTTACTAAATCAAATTCTAAGACCACCATTCTTCTAGTCTTGTCAAGCTCTCCAACTTTGTCTTCTCAAAATTCCAAAACCACCAGATAGGTGGCAAGGAGAACCTCCATGGAAGGAGCTTGAGCTTATATTTTTATGCCTTGTTGATCACCTTGGCTTCAAGGTAAGGAAAAACCAAGAAAAACAACATTTCTTCTCATTTTTGTGTTGACTGAAAATACACCTTGTAATGGTGTTTTCTTTTGCCTTGGTTTAGCTTCATTCTAATCTTCAAAGGGCTTGGTGGAGTCCTCTCCTGCTACTTAGTCCAACTCTCTTCCATTACCAAGGTAAAACAAAGTATTTAGGTGTTTTAAGACAATATGTAAATTAGGGTTTATAAATGAGCTTAAGCATGAAGCTTGAATGCTCATTGCCTTGCTTGTATATTGATTAGAAGGTTGACAAGAAATCAAGAGTCTTGCCGATTTTTGATCAAAAAGAGTAAAGGAAATACAAGTGTTGAAGTTGTGAAGGAAAAGAGGTAAATGTGCTAACCTAATGTAGCTTAATGTCTTAGGAGAAACGAGCTTATATTGCTTGTTAAAACTACCTAAGGAGCCTATGACAAATGAGCTAGCAAAGTATCCTCAAGGAGATTATTAAAGGACATATGTGATGTTGGGTGTATTTGCAGGTCAAAGGCAATATATATGTGGAAATTCAGTGTTTATGGTTTATGCAATTTAAGGGCCTAAGTGCCAAGCAATTTAAATTATGCACTATATTGTGATGTAGTGTAGTTTAAGGCTTAGATGTGTGTAAAGAACATTTTTATGTGAATAAATGTTCTTGAGTGTTTAAAGGTGAAAAACCCTGTGTTTTGGGTGTAAGGAAGTACTAACAAAGCTATGTCAAAATTTGAGTAGGAAATAAGAAGTTTAGATGTTTTAATGAAGTTTAGTGACCTAGGTTGTACTAGGAATGATTAAGGTTTAAACTTGGGGAAGAAAGGAAATTAAGGTGCTCCTAGGTGTTAAAAATGTATAGGCATTGTCTTGGAAGGTTTAGTGTTCATTAGGTGATAATGATACATCAAAGTCTTGGTGAAAAGTACTTAAGTCTAGAAAAGTTTGGTGAACAAGAGAAGAATTGTGTTGTGATAGTTTAAGTGTGTATGGGATGAGAAATAGAAAGAGTTTGTGTAAAGGAAGTGTTGAGCAAAAATAATGCTCAAGGAGTAGTGGTAGTTGAGAAAAGGTAACATTTTGGTCACTAGGTATTTTAGGCATAAAACTACCACATAGGAACTTAAGGTAAAATATCACAAGTGTTTGTGAATTTTGCAAGGAATTGAGTGATGAATTTTGTAAGAAGTTTAGATGAAAAACAATGTTCTAGAGTGATTCTGGAGTGGTCCGGGTTTGCAAATCAGTACCTAAACCCGGACCACCCCAAAAACATACCCGTAGATTCAATTCTGTATGTTGTCCGGGTTTGTATCCCGGTACACAAACCCGGACCAGGTGAAAATGTAGGCAGAGAGTTGTGCGATGAGTTGGTCTGGGTTTGTAAACTCGGACACAAACCCGGACCACCCTAAAAATATTCCAGAAAGTGTTTTAAGCATTTCCAAGGTGGGTATTTGAATGTTAATGATGATATATGATTGTTAGGACATGTTTGGTGACTGTTAATGACCATTAGGAGGGTGAATAAGTGTGGGTTAAGCGTGAAAGTATATAATATAATTATGTGAAGTAGTTAACTAACTAGAAGTCAAGTACGGTAATTAACCGACATTACTAAATGTGTATAGGAGTTGCCTACGGTGGAAACCAATCGAAGCGGGGACCAAGGTATGGTTTTCTTGTAGTCTGTTGCCTACCAGTTTACACCGGCTTGTGTGTTGTATGTTTTTCTGTGTGTTTACGACTTTGTAAGATTATACCATGAAATAAGTTTACAGTCGTTATGTTATTGTGGCATGTGCGTACCGATACCGGTAACCTCGAAATGCGTACTAATTGCTAGCTAACCAGTGTTAGGGTAACGCATGAGAACGGTATACCATTATAACGTTTCCAACCTAAGGGACGTTCTAACCACGGCTGTGTATGAGCTGGTTGTGGGTTGCATTAACGCTTTATATCTCATCTCCCTTATGTTTCTAACTGGACCTATATACCTATTGTGAATTGTACGTTATGTCTAGTCTCGACAATGGGACTTCTAACAAGTGTACTGGGGGTGAGGAATCCGGTTGTCCGGTCGCGCGTGTACGTACAAGAGTAGATATCTGTATCAGATTCGACTCTCTTAATGTTATGGTTGTTCTCCTTCTTGGCGTATGATCTCCCGCTAGCTTCATCCAAAGCTTACCTATTCTGACTGATGATCGGTCTAGGGGGAAATATGTGTGGTGTGTTCGGATCACAATATCCGATCCATCTTTGAGTTAAGTTACTCGTCCGACTAACAGGACGGTAACGAGTGATGTAACAAGCTTATCATGAGGGTGTTTTCATTCTCTAGGCTTACCAAGTTAACTAACTGTGTTGGGTCGTTTTCCTAAAGTGAAAGGTGCCTATTATGTATGTGATGTTGTGCTATGCAATACTTCCTGTGATGCCATGTATGTTGTGTGTAAAAATTAATGCCATATTATCATGACAATTGGTTGCGTGTATCTTGGTAGTCGATGGGCTGTGCGTTAACCATAACAGCCAAGGGTTGCTGACCCCCTTTGGTGGGCTCCATATTTATTTGTAGGATGAGGATCGAAGAAGCGGAGTGGCTCTAGATTCTTAGGGGTTGTGAATTACTTTTGGTATATTATTAGATATTGGGCCCGGGATGCGCCTGGGCTCCCGTGGCGTTATATTTTGGTTCCGTTCTTATTATAGTGGCGGTATATTGACAGCGACAGTTTACAGTGATGGGTTGTAATTAAATACTCGGTATTGTTGATTATGTATTTATGGTTATTAGTTTTATGGTCGGGAGTCTGATCATCAGACCTGTACAATTGTATGTATTCGACCTAGTTAGCCGCGTGGGTGGCTAACGGCGTGTAACACCAACCCGTTTAGTTATTGTTTAAGTTGTTTAATTCCGCTGCGATTTCAGTCGTTGTTAAGTTCGTAGTAGGGGTGTTACATAAGAGTTTTAAAGGAAATGTATCCCTAACCAAAACCTAACAAAGAATTCTACATCACCATCCACACAACTACAAGTAAAAAATACAAAGAGGGAGAAGGAGATGTTAATAGCCTTAACCCGACAAGGTCTTCTTCTTCTCTTGCGTGGATGGATCCGAAGACTTCTTTGGACACCAACAATGGAGTGAGGCGGAAATATAGAAGTGAATGGCGTGGATTTGGTATGTTGAAGTGTGTTCAATGATGTAGACTCTCGGCCTATTTATAGGGCTCAATTGTGTTTGTTGTCGGGCGTCGTGCCGGATGAGGAGTAGCCAGCACACGTGGGAAATGGGCCCAACTGTTAACGGTCAAAACTGCCAATTCCGTGCGAAACAGTGCATATGCCCGGCCCCAGCCCAATCACCAACGGTCAATAACTGCTACCACGTGGTCAACCATGGTGACTTTTCACTTATGCCGGATGGGATCTACCAGGCATTGTGTCTGGCAAAGCCTCTTTTCTGATCTGTGTTTATGCCGTGCAGGATCAGTCCGGCATCAATTGAACTTTTTCCTAGAAAATCATTCCTTGCATAAAAACATATAAAAACATAAGACTGAACTAATAAAGCACTTTAATACATAATATAGCACAAATAACATATATATAACCTTATTTAGATAAATATAATACTAAATCTAGCACATAAAATATGATAAGTTTGCGGCTTATCAAGGCCCTACACTTACCTTTTGCTAGTCCTCGAGCAAAATTAGATTAGAAGGGAGTAATTACTTATGCACAAAACAGATAAACTTTAGAATGACAATTAGATAAATATTCCCAACTATCTGACTCTAATCCACAAGTATCACTTAAACCTCCTTATTCCATCAGAAACATACGAATGGGTATAAAAGCAAAGACTTTTCAAAACCAGTCAAACACGTTGGGCTATTTTGCATCAGGGATTTTTGTAATCTCTCCTTTTAGCGGTTTCCATCATTCAGCTCTATTTTAAAAGAGTTTCTGAATGTGGCCAAGACACTCATCGATGGTTTTTATATTCAGCCCTATTTTGCAAGGGTTTCTGAATCAACCATGATTTTTAGGCATTGAAGAATGAGGAATTTCGGAGAAAAATAAAAGGAAAAACTCTTGTTTCTTGCTTTTATTCTGAGACACTTTTTTGTTTCAAACCTCAAGGAATATGATGCTTTTCCATTGGAAGAAAAAAAAATTTTCTTTCCTTTTTTTTTCTTTTTTTCTTCATCTTCTTTCTTTTCTTTTGCACAAAAACCCTATTTAAGATTTTTCACCCAAAAGATTTTTCACAATTTGAAAAGAGAAGGAAATAGTACCTAAAAGTACATAAAGGAAAGAATTAGGAGAAAGATCATGTACTCATGTTTAAATAAAAAGAATCAAGAAGTTAAAAACAGGAATCGATGAGTCATTAGAAAGCTTACCTCTTGAGAGAACAAGCATTTATTCATTCCTAATCTCATCTAAATCAAAAACATGCAAAAAGCTTAGTAAAACATTGGTAAAACTCACAACTTATGTATATTATAAATAAAAACTTATTTTTTAAGGGGGGATCCCTGCCCTACACTTGGCAGGAACACTGTCCCCAGTGTTCGAAAGAAAAAGAAAATAAATAAAGAAAGACAGTAATAAAGAAAAATAAAAGTAGTTGAGAAGAAAATGACTCCCCTGTGGTGCAAGAAGACTAGACGCGTGGGGGCTGCCATACACTTAGCCTTTTGGATACTTGGCGAATGATTAAAGATCTAGGAAGAGATTATGACCGATCGCACATACTCCTGTTGATCATGTTGGCGTTAGAGACTGGAGTTGACCAGACGGTCATAGTTGAGCAAAAAGTTGCTGCATTTGCAACTGCATCGACTTATGCTTCATGCGAATGGTCCAGATCTTTGGCATTTTCAATCTCACAGGCGTTGTAAAATCTTGAAATTCAGTGGACTAGGTGTGTGGTCGTGCACTAACCACATTTGCCTGCTAAGGAAGAGAGTTCTCGCCATTCTTCGGTGGTTTTTGATTCCATTTGTGCAGGGAGTGCATTTGTTGATTTCGTCGTTGCCTTAAGGAGCGAAGAAATGTCTTCTTTGTCTCCTGATCGCGGTCAGATAAATCTTCATGAAGATTATACGATCGAAGATGCATTCACCTTATTTACTAAGGAGAAGCAACACAAAATATTAATTTAACAAAATAGTATATACAACAATAATATAGAAATGTTACGAAACTAAATGAAATACCCCAAACCTTGGTATGTTGTGTAAATGTTAAACTATAGTAGTTAAGGCTAAAAGTGCCTTTAGAAACATAAATGAACCATTTAAACCATGGTAAAACACAATAAAACACTAAGACACGGTTTGCAAAAACATGCTCTAAGCTGGAGTGAACTTGGCTAGGACCCAAAGAGCCTACCAAGACTTGATAATATTTAATTATGACTTTATAGGCTAATTAAGTCCTTAGGAACCTTGGTGGACATGAACCAAACAAAACACAAATAAATACCTTAAGGTCAATAAGGGCTAAATGTGCTCTAAGCTTGGGATAAATGTGTATAAGACCTAATGGTCATACCTATCCTTATTATATTTAATGAACATATTAAATCAATTACTAAAGAAACCAAGCTTGAACAACGTTAAAACACAAAATGTGCTTTAAGAAGTCTTAAAGCACGTTTTTGAAAATTGTCTTGTAAATGAGTTTTGAATGGCTAAATGTCCATCATTACTCTTTAATTAACTGTGTACTATATAGTATCACATTCGGGTGGCTATATTAATGGGAAATCAAAAATTTCACTTCTATGTGCCTTGTTTTTGGTGAATAGTGATTTTTATAACTAGTTTGTAACATATTGTTATAAGTGAGACAATTGACTAATAAGGTCTAAATACCCCTTGCTACTATTTGGGGCCGGTTTCCTTATAAGGGAATGAGTCATCCCTTTGTTAAATTGATAAGATAGAAATTGATAAAGTAAAACACTATTTACTTTACTTAAATATCTAAAACTAACAAAGCAACTCATTTCCTCATTCTCTCATTCCTTTCTTCATTTCCCACGGTGGTCTTCTTCTTCCTCCTCTCTCCATCGGTTTCCAAACAGAACCATACCATTCTCATCCTTCCTCACTTGTAACTTATGACTCCATGCTCCGAATTTAATTCCGAGACTACCGTTCTCTTAGTTGAGAGCAAGCTCTTCATTCCTATCTTTTCAAATCATCAAAACCACCATTTCGGTGCAAGGAGAACTTCCATGGAAGGAGCTTGAGCTAATATTTTTGCCTTGTTGATCACCTTTACTTCAAGGTAAGGAAAACCAAAGAAAACTCCATTTCCTCTCCTTTTGGTATATGGCCGAAAATTCACCTTGTAATGGTGTCTTCTCTTGTCTTGTTTTAGCTTCATTTAAATCTTCCAAGGGCTAGGAGGAGTCCTCTCTTGATCTCATTCAAGCTCTCTTCCATTCAAAGGTAAAACAATTACCTTGATGTGTTAAAACAATGTAGTAACTAGGGTTTACAATGAGATAAGCTTAAAGCTTATATACTCATTTCAATGTTGGTATATGGTTGTTGTTGGCAAGGACCAAATGCCTTACCGGTTTTACAAGGGAACAAGAAAGAAATTTGTGAGGAAAAGAGGTAGACAAGCTATCTCAATGTGGTTTAATGCCTTAGGAGATATAAGCTTATAATGCTTGTTAAAACTACCTAAAGAGCAAATGGTGAATGACCTAGTAAATGTTCTCAAGGAGATTAGTAAAAGAACATATGTATTGGTGTATGTATTTGCAGGTCAAAGGCATTATTATGGGGAAATTCAGTGTTTAAGGATTATGCAATTTAAGGGCCTAAGAGCCATGTTATTTAAGGGCCTAGTGCCAAGCAAGTTTAATTATGCACTATATTGTGATGAGTGTAAATTTGGTGAAATTTTGTGAGTGATATGTTCTTGATGGATTTAGGTGCTCTTGAGTGCTTAATGGTGAAAACCATGAGTTTGGAATGATGATGTGCTGAGAGAACCTATGGCGAAATTTGTAAAGTGTAAAAGGAATTCTAAGTGCTTAAATGCTTGGTGAACTAGGAATGGTTAGGAATGGACACATGCTCACTAAGGAAGAACACATGCATTAAGTGTTCTAAGGTTCTATAAGGATTTAGGTGTTATCTTGGAAGTTTCTAGGAATTCCATGTGTGTTTTGAGAATGTATTAAAGTCTTGGAGGAGTTTGTTTAAGGTTTAGGTTATGTGATGTGCAGTGGGGATAAGGTATAGATAACGTTTTGAGAAAGGAATTTAAGGAGTTGTGAAAGAGAAGATTTGGTTAGTAGAAGAGATTGGGGATGATGTTATGATGGTGAGGAAACACCTTGGTATAAAGGTTTATTAGGATGAAACACCACTTGAAAGCTAGGAGGAAACATTGCAAGTGTGGAAATTCTTGTGAAGATATAAGTAAAGGTTTAGGATTAGAAAAAGAGTTTTGTGAGTGTTTAAGGATATCTTAAGCTGTTTGAAGTGCCCAAATGAGGTTAGAGTATACTAGGATATATGGGGTGAAGGTTGGAGTTGATTGTAAAAAGAAAACAAAGATCTGGGGCAGACCGGACTTGCGACCGGACTGCAAGTTCGGTCGGGCCCAGTTTACCCTGTGAATTGGCTTCGGGATGGACCGGACATAGGACCGGACTTGGCAAGTCCGGTCGGGCTAAATTTACAAAGGGAAGAAACTTTCTGGAATGGACCGGGCATAGGACCGACTTACAAGTCCGGTCGAAGTAGAAATTTTGACGGAAATGTGTTCTGGAATCGACCGGACAGGACAAGTCCGGTCGGCAATCCGGGTCGGACCAAAATGTGGTTTAAGGTTATGAAATGATATGAGATGATAGGGATTGATAGGTAATGATTTTATAAGGTTGTTAAGGACATGTTAGGTGAGTTTAAATGGCAATTAAGTGGGTGAAAAGTTGTATCAAAATGTAAAAGTAAACAATTAAATGTAAAGTTATGTAACTAAGTTAACGGGGAAGTTAAACATTAGACATTAAATAATCAAGCAAACCCCGATGTTAATAAAAACACATGTGATGTTAACAGTTGTTCGAGAATCGCTCGAGGAAACATAAGTGGACGTGGTAAAGTGGACTCCGTGACAGGTATGGTTTTCTTGCAACTGTGTCCTACCGGATTACACCGGCTTGTATGCCAATATGTTTATTGAGTGTTTGCCACCTTGTAAGATTAAAACATGTAATGAGTTATAGTAATTCATTTATGTGGCGAATTTGGCCTCCGATACCATTTAACCTCAAATATGTGTTAAACCTTAGCTAACCAAAACTAGGAACACATTGATCGGTACTGGAGTTGACGGCCCAAACCTTGGGAACGTGCTAACCACGGCTATGTGTGAGTTAGTTGGATCTGGTTGTTGTATGCAAGTGTGGAACCTCCCTTGTGTGCTTAACTCGGTTATGATACCGTATGGTGTGTGGATGTGGTAGGCTCCATAATGGATATCTAACTACTTATTATTAAGTGTATGTACTAATGGGGGGGTGAGGAGTCCGGTTGTTCCGGCCACGCTGTGATGGACGGGAGTCGTTATCTTATCCGGTTCGGCTCTCTTGGTGTATGTATAGGTGGTTATTCCAATTTGGTTTCTCTGCCTTCCCGTTAGCTTATCCAAAGCTAGTTACTGAATCACGTCGGGCCACAGGGCATACGAATGTTATTTCGGTGTGCTTGGGATTCTATATCCGACACACCTTGGGTACAAGTAACCGTTCTATATAACCGGACGGTAACGAGGATGGTAACGAGCTTAACATGGGATTGGCAAAATCCCTAGGCTCACATGGTACTAACTATGGTGGAAGGTTCCTTGTGAGAACGATTTTATGGTGTTATGGAATGTATGGTGCTATGCAAATTCCCTTGCTATGCTATGGTGTATTTTAGATTGGATGTTTAAATGAATGCGATGTCATCATGGTGCGTCGAAACAAGAAAGGCGTTGTTATGTTTTGTTATGTGAGAATGAGATATGTTGTGGATATGGAGTGGGATCATGGAATGAATCCTAGTTTGTGACAGAGGCGTTTAAGGATAACCCGATTAATGGGTACATGCCGTTCGTAAGGAAGTAGCTCCGTTTAGAGGAGAACACTCTAGGGATTAAGGAATCATTGGATGGTTGGTATAGTGCGGATGTGTTGGTTATAGATTGCCCATTGAGGCGAAATGTTATGTGTGTATGACTATGGCTTGTATGCATGATTTAAATATAATCAACTGCATGCTAAGACGACAATTAGTTGTGCGTGGCCCGGTAGCATGTGGGCTGCGGGATTACCATACCAGCAAAGGTGCTGAGCCCCTTGGGGGCCACCCTTTTCTACCTTTTCTATTTCAGGTACAAGGAGCTGGAAGCCGTTCGAGAGTAGGACGGGGTGCTGACTGTGCGTGGGTAACCATTTAATTGAGTATGTACTGTAGGTTATTAAGACCGAAACTGTTATCGCATTAGTTTGTAAATACGGTTACAGTGGGAATGTAGTACATAATAAATGTTGAAAATGGAACGAGGATTGTATTGTGTAGTTCTCGGGAACCTAGTCCATCAGACCGATACAAATGTAATGTATTAGCCTTGGTAGCCACGTGGGTGGTTAACGGCGGTACACCATGGAATAAGTAATGCGATGATTAAGTTTCCGCTGCATGTGTTGTTAAATGTATGGATGTAGTTGGTGTTACACTAAGAAAAATAAATCAATTGAACATGCCGGACCGTGTGTCGGGCGTCGCGTATCCGGCAGTGGACTTCCTCCACTAATGCCGGGTTGAATTTACCCGGCATATTGCCCGGCTTGTTCAAACCGAAAGAAATAAATCAAAGAAATACAACAAGAAGAAATAAAAATCATGAATGACATAAAAAGGTAAGAGATCATTGACATGAGTCTCGACTATTTACGACAAAAAAATGTTGGAGAGTAAATTTGCACAAGCCGAACGACGTGCCGGATACATCCTGTCCGGCGTCGGACTTCCTCCGAATTGCCGGGTGTAAGAAACCCAGCATAATGCACGACAAGTTCAAACTCTAGAGGAAAATAATTGAATAAAGTATAAGAGGAGGGAAAAAAATAAAAGCAATGGCATTCAACTAAAGGCCAAATTATATATAACCCCAACTCCTAAAAAAATGAAAAAAAAGGCAATGTGATTGAATATGCCGGATAGCATGCCGGCTATTTTTTGTCCGGCTTGGACTTCCTCCGTAGCACCGGATATACTGTATCCGGCATCATATCCGGCCCATTCAACTTAACAGAAATGAAAATAATCGATTCAAAGAATAAAGAATAAAAGAATTTGAAAATTAGAAATGTTGAATGTGCCGGGCACCGGATACCCGGCACTGCACCAGGCATATTCAACCGAAAAACAAAATGAACAAATTAAATAAAGAATCAATGAATAAAAGAATAAAAAATTAAAAAAATAAAAAACTAAAGAATAGGGCGTTTTACCGAATTTAGGACTTGGACTAATTCCAAGTCCCTGGCAACGGCGCCAATTTGCTAATAGGAAAGTTGTAGGGGAAAACTATATATTAAAAGAATAAAATGACAAACTAAACCTACAACTCTACTACGGGTAGCAAATAAAAACCCGGTCGGAGTATAGTGTAAATATATTACGAACGAGAGTATCGTACCCAAGGGACTTATAGAAAACTAGTCCTAATCCGGGTAAAAGACTTTTCTATAACAAGGAGGGAATTGAAAGTGACAACTAAACTAAAACTAAATAAACTAACTTGATTGGGAAGATATCAATGCAAAAGTATCATATGACCAATAATTAAGGGTGGAAAGTCTAATAGTGGATTTGTGTCTCGCAAAATGCATATGCTGGGTGACATGCCGGACCTTGGATACCCAGCATAGTCAAGGCCTTGAATGTGCCGGACAACTTCCATCCGGCACGACATCCGGCATCGTACATTCCGTAAATACCACTTCTTGTTTCTTGGTTCGACAACAAGAACTCATTATCCATACCTGCATCGTGCATAGCCAATACCGCGAATACAACCAGAATATTGGGGAATCAGATCTTAATCCTAAACCTTAGCATTTGTTGCCCCTTTTCAGAACAACAATATTAAAGATTACCGAGATCCTAATCTATCCTATTCTTGCTTTGGCAAGACTTAAATAGGACTTAGAGATATGAGAACAAGTGGCTAACTCATTCAAATTTGCATGAAGACTAGAAACCTCCGCTAAGAAACTCGTAAATTCCATATATGATCATAAGAGTTTTACAAGGAAATTCATCCCTAACCAAACCTAACAAAGAATTCTACATCACTATCCACACAACTACAAGAAGAGAATACAAAGAGGGAGAAGGAGATGTTACTAGCCTTAACCCGACATGGTCTTTTTCTTCGCTTGCGTGGATGGATCCGTAGACTTCTTTGCACACCAACAATGGAGTGAGGCGGAAATATAGAAGTGGATTTGGTTGTTGAAGTGTGTTCAATGATGTAGACTCTCGGCCTATGTCTAAGGCTCAATTGTGTGTGTTGTCGGGCGTCGTGCCGGATGAGGAGTAGTCGGCACACGTGGGAAATGTGCCCAACTGTTAACGGTCAAAACCGCCAATTCCGCGCGAAACAGTGCATATGCCGGGTAGGAGATACCCGGCATCGTACCCGGCACCAGCCCAATCACCAACGGTCAATAACTGCTATCGCTTGGTTGACCATGGTGACTTTTCACTTATGCCGGATGGGATCTACCGGGCATTGTGTCTGGCAAAGCCTCTTTTCTGATCTGTGTTTATGCCGTGCAGGATCAGTCCGACATCAATTGAACTTTTTCCTAGACAATCATTCCTTGCATAAATACATATAAAAACATAAGACCGAACTAATAAAGCACTTTAATACATAATATAGCACAAATAACATATATATAACCTTATTTAGATAAATATAATACTAAATCTAGCACATAAAATATGATAAGTTTGCGGCTTATCAAGGCCCTACACTTACCTTTTGCTAGTCCTCGAGCAAAATTAGATTAGAAAGGAGTAATTACTTATGCACAAAACAGATAAACTTTAGAATGACAATTAGATAAGTATTCCCAACTATCTGACTCTAATCCACAAGTATCACTTAAACCTCCTTATTCCATCAGAAACATACGAATGGGTATAAAAGCAAAGACTTTTCAAAACCAGTCAAACACTTTGGGCTATTTTTCATCAGGGATTTTTGTAATCTCTCCTTTTTCCGGTTTCCATCATCCAGCTCTATTTTTCAAGAGTTACTGAATGTGGCCAAGACACTCATCGATGGTTTTTATATTCAGCCCTATTTTGCTAGGGTTTCTGAATCAACCATGATTTTTCGGCATTGAAGAACGAGGAATTTCGGAGAAAAATAAAAGGAAAAACTCTCGTTTCTTGCTTTTATTCTGAGACACTTTTTTTTTAAACCTCAAGGAATATGATGCTTTTCCATTGGAAGAAAAAAAAAATCTTTCCTTTTTTTTTCTTTTTTTCTTCATCTTCTTTCTTTTCTTTTGCACAAAAACCCTATTTATGATTTTTCACCCAAAAGATTTTTCACAATTTGAAAAGAGAAGGAAATAGTACCCAAAAGTACATAAAGGAAAGAATTAGGAGAAAGATCATGTACTCATGTTTAAATAAAAAGAATCAAGAAGTTAAAAACAGGAATTTACGAGTCATTAGAAAGCTTACCTCTTGAGAGAACAAGCATTTATTCATTCCTAATCTCATCTCAATCAAAAACATGCAAAAAGCTAAGTAAAACATTGATAAAACTCACAACTTATGTATATTATAAATAAAAACTTATTTTTTAAGGGGGGATCCCTGCCCTACACTTGGCAGGAACACTGTCCCCAGTGTTCGAAAGAAAAATAAAATAAAGAAAGAAAGACAGTAATAAAGAAAATTAAAAGTAATTAAGAAGAAAATGACTCCCTTGTGGTGCAAGAAGACTAGACGCGTGGGGGCTGCCCTACACTTAGCCTTTTGGATACTTGGCGAATGATTTAAGATCTAGGAAGAGATTATGACCGATCGCGCATACTCCCGTTGATCATGTTGGCGTTAGAGACTGGAGTTGACCATGCGGTCATAGTTGAGCAAAAAGTTGCTGCATTTGCAACTGCATCGACTTATGCTCCATGCGAATGGTCCAGATCTTTTGCATTTCCAATCTCACAGGCGTTGTAAAATCTTGAAATTCAGTGGACTAGGTGTGTGGTCGTGCACTAACCACATTTGCCTGCTGAGGAAGAGTGTTCTTGCCATTCACCGGTGGTTTTTGATTCCATTTGTGCAGGGAGTGCGTTTGTTGATTTCGTCGTTGCCTTAAGGAGTGAAGAAATGTCTTCTTTGTCTCCTGATCGCGATCAGATAAATCTTCATGAAGATTATGCGATCGGAGATGCATTCACCTTATTTACTAAGGATGAGCAACACAAAATATTAATTTAACAAAATAGTATAAACAACAATAATATAGAAATGTTACAAAACTAAAAGAAAAATAAATCAATTGAACATGTCGGACTGTGTGCCGGGCGTCGCGTATCCAGCAGTGGGCTTCCTCCACTAATGCCGGGTTGAATTTACCCGGCATATTGCCCGGCTTGTTCAAACCGAAAGAAATAAATAAAAGAAAAACAACAAGGAGAAATAAAAATCCTGAATGACATAAAAATGTAAGAGATCATTGACATGAGTCTCGACTATTTACGACAAAAAAATTGGAGAGTAAATTTGAACAAGCCGGACGACGTGCCGGATACATCCTGTCCGGCGTCGGAGTTCCTTCGAAATGTCGGGTGTAAGAAACCCGGCATAATGCACGGCAAGTTCAAACTCTAGAGGAAAATAATTGAATAAAGTATAAGAGTAGGGAAAAAAATAAAAGCAATGGCATTCAACTAAAGGCCAAATTATATATAACCATAACACTTAAAAAAATGAAAAAAAGGCAATGTGATTGAATATGCCGGATAGCATGCCGGCTATTTCTTGTCCGGCTTGGACTTCCTCCATAGCGCCGGATATACTGTATCAGGCATCATATCCGGCCCATTCAACTTAACAGAAATGAAAACAATTGATTCAAAGAATAAAGAATAAAAGAATTTGAAAATAAGAAATGTTGAATGTGTCGGGCACCAGATACCCGGCACTGCACCAAGCATATTCAACCGAAAAACAAAATGAACAAATTAAACATAGAATCAATGAATCAAAGAATAAAAAAAATTAAAAAAAATAAAAAACTAAAGAATAGGGCGTTTTACCGAATTTAGGACTTGGACTAATTCCAAGTCCCCGGCAACGGCGCCAATTTGCTAACAGGAAAGTTGTAGGGGAAAACGATATATTAAAAGAATAAAATGATAAACTAAACCTACAACTCTACTACAGGTAGTAAATAAAAACCCGGTCGGAGTATAGTGTAAATATATTACGAACGAGAGTATCGTACCCAAGGGACTTATAGAAAGCTAGTCCTAATCTGGGCAAAAGCCTATTCTATAACAAGGAGGGAATTGAAAGTGACAACTAAACTAAAACTAAATAAACTAACTTGATTGGGAAGATATCAATGCAAAAGTATCATATGACCAATAATCAACGGAGGAAAGTCTCATAGGGGATTTGTGTCTCGCAAAATGCATATGCCGGGTGACATGCCGGACCTTGGATACCCGGCATAGTCAAGGCCTTGAATGTGCCGGACTACTTCCATCCGGCATGACATCCAGCATCGTACATTCCGTAAATACCACATCTTGTTTCTTGGTTCGACAACAAGAACTCATTATACATACCTGCATCGTGCATAGCCAATACCGCGAAGACAACCAGAATAATAGGGAATCAGAGATTAATCCAAAACCTTAGCATTTATTGCCCCTTTTAAGAACAACAATATTAAAGATTACCGAGATCCTAATCTATCCTATTCTTGCTTTGGCAAGCCTTAAATAGGACTTAGAGATAAGAGAACAAGTGGCTAACTCATTCAACTTTGCATGAAGACTAGAAACCTCCGCTAAGAAACTCGTAAATTCCATATATGATCATAAGAGTTTTACAAGGAAATTCATCCCTAACCAAAACCTAACAATGAATTCTACATCACCATCCACACAACTACAAGAAGAGAATACAAAGAGGGAGAAGGAGATGTTACTAGCCTTAACCCGACAAGGTCTTCTTCTTCTCTTGCGTGGATGGATCCGTAGACTTCTTTGGACACCAACAATGGAGTGAGGCGGAAATATAGAAGTGAATGGCGTGGATTTGGTATGTTGAAGTGTGTTCAATGATGTAGACTCTCGGCCTATTTATAGGGCTCAATTGTGTCTGTTGCCGGGCGTCGTGCCGGATGAGGAGTAGCCGGCACACGTGGGAAATGTGCCCAACTGTTAATGGTCAAAACCGCCAATTCCACGCGAAACAGTGCATATGCCGGGTAGGAGATACCTGGCATCGTACCCGGCACCAGCCCAATCACCAACGGTCAATAACTGTTATCGCTTGGTCAACCGTGGCGACTTTTCACTTATGCCAGATGGGATCTACCCGGCATTGTGTCCGGTAAAGCCTCTTTTCTGATCTGTGTTTATGCCATGCAGGATCAGTCCGGCATCAATTGAACTTTTTCCTAGAAAATCATTCCTTGCATAAAAACATATAAAAACATAAGGCTGAACTAATAAAGCACTTTAATACATAATATAGCACAAATAACATATATATAACCTTATTTAGATAAATATAATACTAAATCTAGCACATAAAATGTAACACCCCTACTAATCCGGCTCCAAATCATAGTATAAACGTCGTACTTAGTAAATAAATCGCAGCAGTAAATAACAGACTGTCGTTCTAATGGTGTCACTGTTATCACTCGCCCATACGGGTGATAACGAGTTACATGATAATCAACATACGAAACGTATTCCCGCAGTGACCACAAGAGATAGATAGCAGTGGTTAAATAAAACTAAAATATATACAAAAACAACCGTCTTATTCTAAACCGTACCCGTGAGCGTCTAGCCAAATATACACCTCGGTTTACCAAACCCGAGTCCAAAATAACCGTAGTCTCAATCCGTACCAAGTCTAACCAAAAGTAAATACAACTGTCGCGCCCCGCGTCGACCCTCCAGCTAGTCTCCTAAAATAAAAAATGGTTCGTGGTATGGAATCAGCCCCTGCTGAGTATGTTATCATATGCCCCGTCATGCCTCCTCAGACCCCTCAATTAATTGGTCGAGAGCATGAGATTCGTTACATGCAATACCGTTCTAATATTTAAACTGTAAAACATTTAACAGTAATAAACATACAATAACACAACCATCAAAACTCATAATATAAACAACACAGTATAACCAGTGAACAACAAGGTGAAACAACGAGAATAATAAACGAGTATCAACTCCCGTCCTTGGTATAAAGACCAATATTGTTCGCCAATGTATAAGTCTCAACTGTAATAAATGTTCGGTTATACCTAGTGACAGCGTCTCGTTAAAAACGACGTGTCTCTAAATTACCTATATACTATGGCGGTCACCCACGGCAGTAGCCACTCCAGCGGTAGAGTCTCCGACCAACGAACCGTCCTAGCTGGCGGAAAATTTTCTTGATACTTGCGTACCAGTACGCGGACATCCTGGTATCGTTTTTGTGATCACAGCGCGCACCAAGAGCCACATCCTCTTGGCTTTGTTATGTTAATTAATTATACCATCGCATCGCATTACCAATTTTTCAAACACAGCAGACTAAGGTCGTTAGTCCAATCCAGATTCTGTAAACTCGGGATCCAGTGTTAGATACGAGAGCGGCGTTAGAAAGGCCAATGTTTCGTATTAAAGTCTCAGATAATATGTATATATTATTATCCTAGTGCTACAACGTTTTTCTGACGATCCTTATATTACATATATGATAGCACCATAGCCGCTAGTTCGTTATATATATATATATATAGGTCCATTTATACGAACCAATACTGTTAACACAACAACAGTAAATAATAAGCAGCTGAAAATATACGATTCATGCATATTGATTCACACAATCACACAAACAATCTTATCACAAATTACATAGAAGTCTGAACTGGGGAAGCCCTCAGAGACAATCAGAGACACGTAACAACGTACCTTTCACCCTGAATGTATAACCGTGGAGTATGAATCAGCTAGATCCGATGCTCTCTGTGTCATCTCTAACAGTCTAATAATACATAATGCTACTGATTAGAATCCCGTATAACGACATAACTCTACGGTACCCCGTACCGTCACTAACACCTCCCGGTTAATCCCCCGTTATTAACTGTCAATGCTTGTCGGGTTTTTGGCTTAACTCGGGATTTGGAAAAACATTATATTACATGCGTAGTCGCGTCTCGTATATTTAATATACTTAAAGTTTGAACTTGGTTATCGCATGTAATTCAATATACCCTTGTATATTATATAGTTTGTTTCTATATTTGCATGTATAATTCTTAATCATATATTATACATTTTACCTTAGTATTTATTTTCCTAAGGTTTGTTTTTCCAAGTTTAATGTAGTATAATTCATATGTAAAAATACTTTGAATTATATAAATCCTTATTATTCCATGTATACTCCTAACATTAGAATTTCCATATCTAATGTTTGTAATTCTTTTCTCTTTATCTTATATCATTTTAATTATAATAATATATGGTTATTAAACCATATTATATTTTTCCACACCATAACATATATTTATTTATATACATGTATTATGGGACTATTTATTATATGGTAAGTCTTTATAATACATTCATTCTCTTTTAATGAATATTTCTTATATTATAAATGTTACACCCCTTATAACATTACAAACCATATAATAAATTTTCATTCAAAAATGTCCATATTACTGAACAGCACCTATTTTCTTAAATATTTACAAAATCCACCACATAATTAATATAATGTTATATTATAGTTATATAACATATATTATGACATTTACGTCATTAAAACAATTATAACCTATAGTTATAAATTGTTATAAAATACCAAACAGCCCATTAAACTCTCGGTTTTTATTATCTCCCACTTTACTTCATAAATTACAAATCAACCCCAAATTATATTTCATTGTTACACTTATAATATATGCCTTATATTATAATCCTTAAACCTTAATATAATTATAACCTATAGTTTTAAATGGTTATAATTACCAAACAGACCCTAGGGTCTGTTTTAATTTAATTCCTACCACCTAAATTTATATAATGAACAAATCTCCCCAATTTATAATATATAGTTTTCTAATGTCATTAAAACTATATATTATACATATATCTTAATAAAACCTTATATATAACTCCACAATTACCAAACTATACCAAAAGGTTATAAATGTCATTCCTAACCTTATACTTTCTATAATTCTTGGTTTTTACCCATATGTTACCCATTTGTAACAATGATATGAAATATCATATATTACACTTATATAATTCATATAAACTCCAAATTTAACCAAATAAACTTCTAAAAATTCCTAATAACCTAAGGTCTATTCTAAATTCTATTTAGTACCCCAAGTTTTCAGAAATCACAATATCACCCCATCTCTTATAAATCTTTTCCAATTTAATAACTATCTTATTATAAGGTAGTATTTTAATTCCTTAAATTCTCCAAACTTGGTCAAAGTCTCCTATATAGTCAACTTTGACTTCTAATGCCAAATTGCACCCAAACTCTCGGTAATTACCAATTACACCCTATACTTTTCTATTTTTATAATTTTGACCCAAAACTTTATAAAATTTTATAATTTTTATTAAATTCATTTAAAAACCCTAAATTCCTCTAAATTAAGCCCACGGCTTTATAATTTACTAGTAATTACCGTTTGACCCCAAATTTAATTATATAAGCATAAATTAAATTAAATAAGCTTTAAACTTAAATTAAAATGGCCTAATGACATGGCCTTACTACAACTTTGCTTTATAACATAAAATTACACATAAATAGCTCAAATTATACTATAAACTCTCGGCCTTGCTGTAGTTTATTTATTTTTCCACATAATGTCATAATTTGACCATTATGTTAATTAAATCACTTAAATGACTAGTTTAATTTATCTAAGTCAATTTTTTCCATACTTAGGTTAAAATCACCCATATAAACAACTCCACTCTCGGCACATATAATATATGAGCTGAAAAATCATAAAATCATAAGTTTAAGGTGTTTATACCTTGGTTTATCCATAATAACAACTCGGCAGCATGGAGGAAAAATCACCACATCATTTAGACATGTTTAATACACCAAAATAAGATATGGTTATAATCCAAGCATGAGCTACCATAAAGAACAATTAAATGTAAGATTTAAGGCAAAAATCACCTTAAAAATGCAAGGTAGTCTCCAAAGGGTTTCGGCCTGAATTAAACACACCACATGGTGTTAAATTCACCATAAAAACATGGGGAATAGATAGACAACAACAAGCTGCTATGGTAATAGGTTTTACCTTGGCAAAATGCCTTAAAGAATGATCTTTCCTTTGATTTTCGGCCACCATTGCTCCAAATGGTTAACCCACTAAATAAACATGAAAATATGAAGATTATGAGTGAATGAACTCATAGAAATCAGAAGAAGAAAACCGGATGGAGAATAGAAATCCTTAAGGTATGTTTTTACCTTATAATGTAAATTTTGACCACCTTGGTCCCAAAGCTTGCTTCAGCCGAGATTCTTTGTTGTTCAAGGTTTAAAACACTGAGAATGAGCCATGGAAAGTGATAGATTATGAGCTCCATGTGTAGGTAATGAAGAGATGAAGAAAAAGAGCTAAAATATGCCTTAAACCATTACCTTAGGTGCAAAAGGGATTAATTTGCTTTGAATGCTCAAGAACACAGCTTGAGAGGGTTAGGAAATGCTAATGGCTCGGCTGGAATGGGACAAGAGGAAAGAGAAAGAAAGAAAATGTGTTTTAATGAATGAAAAGTAGAAAATGGAATAGTAAATGGTGATTCACCAAATTGGCTAGATATTTTGTATTAAAGTTGAATGTGCTGTCCTCCTTGCTCCATGATGCCGACTTACTAAGGGTAAGGATGAGTCATGTATTGACCATTGACTATACTTTGTCAATTTTGCTTAAAAATGCACTATTTGGATTACTATTCACAAATGAATGCCATATTTCTGATTGTTTTTTGAAATCATGGATTTAGACCTTCTAATGTGGTACATTATAGTACATTAGTATAACAAGGTCTAGTCCAATGCCTAACACCACTCAAAACCCATTCAGAAAGTCAATTTTCTCAAAAACGTGCTTTAAGGAATTTTAAAGCACATTTTATGTTAAAACATGTTGTAGAGCTTGGTTTCCTTTGAGAATGGTTTTATAATGTTAATTACTTTATTATAATACTTGGAAATCCCATTTGGATCCTATTTGAGGTCATACAATCTCTATGGTGTCTTAAAGCACATTTTTGGCTTTACAGATCTTAAGGCATTTTTGCCTTGTTGAGATCTTTAGATTGTTCCCCAATGGTATTTAGATGTTTATTAACCATATTAGATCATTAATAGATCATTTAATTAAGTTTTTAAGGTTAGTGGTATTTCAATCTACCCCTCTTAAAAAGGCTTCGTCCCGAAGTCGTTACTCATCTACAGTTCACCTAAGGAATCTAGTTCCACTAGGTAATCAAACAGACCATCGCTAGGGAGTAACTCCCACTAGGTTCAGACCTAGTCTATATGTATCGTGATTGATACAGCACATATCAAATAGCCGAAACTCATGGCATGAACTCATTCATATCATCTCATCCAACTCATCAACAAAAGTACTCAGTGGTACTATATATATATATATATATTCAAACAGGTGCACTAAGGCACATACATAAGATGTATCAAACATACAATCAGCCAAACAAACATGTATGACGCAGCATACCACCAAAACACACCACAAAAAACTAGACCTAATGCATAACATATGCGCAAGCCAAGTGGCGTCTACCCCCCTTAAAAAGGGTTTGACCACGAACCCGTATAAGTATCACAGCCACTACTCGAAGAGTGCTGGATACTTCGCTCTCATGGAGTCCTCTAACTCCCATGTAGCCTCCTCCACCTCATGGTTCGACCAGAGAACCTTGACCATGCTAACGGTCTTGTTCCTAGTCTGCCTCATCTTCGTATCGAGAATGCAGAGTGGTACTTCCTCATATCGTAGAGCGGGGTCCAACTCTAAAGTCTCTGGCTGTAACACGTGCGATGGATGGGGCACATACCTCTTCAACTGTGAACGTGAAAGACGTCGTGCACCCTCCCGAGCTCTGCTGGCAAATCCAGTCTGTAGGCTAACGGGCCCACTCGCTCCCTAATCGCATAAGGTCCAACATACTTCGGGCTCAACTTGCCCTTCTGCCCGAACCGGAAGATCCCCTTCATGGGTGACACTCTAAGGAATACCATGTTGTCGGTAGTGAACTCAATGTCCCTCCTCCTGGTGTCTGCATATGATTTCTGCCGGTCCTGAGCTGCCCTCATGTTCCTACGAATCTGTAGGACATCCTTCTTGATCTGCTCTAGGTACTCTGGTCCTAGAAGCGTAGTCTCGCTGGTCTTATCCCAGCATAAAGGAGTCCTACACCGTCTACCGTAAAGTGCCTGGAACAGTGGCATCTGTATCGAGGAGTTGTAGCTGTTGTTGTAGGCGAACTCTATCAGATGTAGACGCTCTAACCATCTCCCCTGAAAATCCAAGGCACATGCTCTCAGCATGTCCTCCAGTGTCTGGATGGTCCTCTCACTCTGACCGTCGGTCTGTGGATGGAATGCTGTACTAAGCTTCAACTTCGTACCCAATGCTTCCTCAACCTGACCCCAGAATTTGGACAAAAATTGAGGGTCCCTGTCAGACACAATGGTCTTTGGCACACCATGGTGTCGGATCACCTCCTTCTGGAGCAAGTCCGCTAAATTCGGGACCTTCGAGGTATCCTTCATAGCAACAAACTTTGCCACCTTCGTAAGACGATCTACAATGACCCAAATCGTGTTCAGTCCTCCCTTAGTCGGTGGGAGACCGACAACGAAATCCATCGAGATGTCCTCGAACTTCCAGCAAGGAATAGGCATAGACTGCACTAAACCGCCGGGTCTTCTATGCTCAACCATTTTCATCCATGTTTCTAGCTTGTTTTGGAGGTTGAAAGGAGGGCAAATCTCGGCTGTAACCAGGGAAGGAGGTGGAGAATTCTAATCTTGTTCTTAGGGTATAAAAATGTGCTTTAAGCACTTATATCTTTATTCCTATCATTACCGGTTGTAAAGATTTGTTTCTTAGGCTTATAATCTTCATCTTAACATAATTATTCAGTTGGTATATCAAGAGCTTCAAGGATTAGCCAAATCCATGCCAAAAACACCATTTTTTGGCATTTTAATCAAGGTAAAAATTATCCATCTTCTAATCTGAGTTATACCAGTTTTAAGCTTGGTTTTAGTAGCTCTTCTGATGCTCTTTACCTTCTGTAAAAATAGGCCGAAGACAACCCTTGCTTGCCTTGGTATTCTATTGTAAAATTTACCTTGAAAATGTACATTAAACACTTCTTATGGTTAGCTCTTGCTTGGAGACTAATCATGCCTTAATTGCTGTTTAAAAACATGTAACTAATGTTGTGGAAAGTTTATCTCCAAACAGCCGTGGCCAAACAAGGCCTAAACTTGGCAAAAATAAGGTATAAATCACTTAAACCTACACTTGGTATATTAATATGTGTTTATACATATGTGTATATATATGCCGTGAGTGAATGAGGTTATTAAGGTCTTATTTTGGCCTTAGGTGATTAAGGAATGGTTTAGTAAATTTTATAACTAATTAATTAACATAATTGTGAAATTTAAGACATTATGTGGAAAAATGGTAAATATGGAAAACTATGTGGTAAGGCCGAGAGTTTAAAGTATTTTTGGGCATTTATGTGTAATTTATTTTATAAGCCAATGTTTGTAATAAGGCCATGTACTTTAGGCCATTTTATTTATGTATTTATAAGGTTTTATTTAAGTTTAAGTAGTAAATATATATTACCGCAAGGAATTGGGGTATAAAGAGTAAATAAATTAAATTTGGGGGCTATATAATAATAAATCCGAAAATTAGAGGTTTAAATGAGTTTAAATAAAGATTATAAGATTTTATAAAGTTTTGGGGGTTAAATGGTAATTTCTGAAAAATAGGGGTATAAACCGTAATATATGGAGATTGATGGTCAAGGAAATATTAAGGAGGTCAACCTTGACCATATGGTAGGTTTTGACCAAATTAGATAAGTTAAAATAACTTATTTAAGGCTTTATAATAAGATAAGTATTTAATTGTAACAATTTTATAACATATGTGGTAAATATGTTATTACTGAAAATAAAGGGTGTAAAATGGTATTATGAACACCCTTGGGCTATTAGGAATTTTTAGGAATTTATTTGGTTGGTTTTGGAATTAAAATAAACTATATATGTATAATATATAGTTATTATGTCATTATGACACTTTGGAATAAAAGATAGGGTGGAAATGTAAAATACCGAAAGTATATGGTTACTAAGGGTAATTATAACCCTTAGGTGAAATTTGGTGATTTTTAGAATAATATAGGAGTATTTAATAAGATATATGTATAATATATAGTTTTAATGATATTATAAAACTATATGTTATAAATTGGGCCAGATGGCAATTATAGAAAGTTAAAAGGGTTGGAAATTAAATTATAAACAGAATAGGGTCTGTTCGGAATTTTACAAAAATATAACCATAGGTTATACCATTTTATAAGTTAAAAATGTTATATTATATGATATATATATAACATGTTATAAATAATGGGGTGAATTTGTAAATAAAGGAAACTATGGTATATGAAAAAGAATAAGGTTTTGATATGGTGCCCATGCGGCAATATTATATAGTTTTGTATAAAAACTATAGGTTATAAATTAAAAGAAATAAAAATATCATATTATATGATATTAGTATATGGTATAAACACTACAAAATTTTATGTGGTCAAAATAGAATTTAAATGAAATAAAGGGCTGTACCGAATTATAAGAGTTGGAAAAATGAATTTTAGACTATGGTCTATAATGTTATAAATGTTATAACAATTATATGGTTTAAATGGAATCAATAAGTAAGGATATTCACATTAAATAATGTGACAAACTATAAATAAATAAGATTTATAAACTAAGGTATTTATTGATTAAACCTTAGGAGTTGTAATTATACAACATAAAATGTTACATAATATTAGGATAATAATCTTAATATAAGTTGTATAATATAATACAACTTATGGGAATAATCATCTAATATAAGATGATAAAATGTAACATATAATATAAGAGTTTTATAACTGATGAAAACTTACCTATATGGTAAATATATACATATGCGAGAATAATGTGTATAAGGATGAATATATAATATGGTTGGAAACCATATAATATAATGGTAGAGGTTATTACATAAAAACAGTGACAAACTATAAGATATAAGTTTTTGAATGCAAATATAATTTGCTAAAGATAATGGATTATATAATACAATGTATTATAATGGATGGTGGAAAAATAATACAATATAATAAGTAATGCATGCATACATGCAACTATAGGTTATATACCTAAATTAAATGATGGATAAGATTAAAGGAATATAACGAATTAAACTTAACAGTCGAAACATTTCGACATGCGAGTTTTGGTAACAAAGCCGACCGGTTTAGAGAAACCCGTAACAAATAACTGTAGAAATCCGGGGATGAACTGTCGGGGTTACTTGTTATTCGGAAATACTGGATGTAGTTAGTCATGGAGACTGACTTATAGTTTATTACCGTTTAGATCATACTTCAGACGAAGGCACTGGACGAGCTAGTGGTCTTCATTGCGCATCCTTGGTCTAAGGTGTACGGTATGTAAAGGGGTTTGATCCGAGTTGTCCTAAGGAATTCCTTGGGCTCGGATTTGGTTGTTATCACTTGTGTGTTATGTGTTTTGGTACGTGTATGTGATTATGTGTTACTGCATTAATTATTTATGCACGAGCGTCCTACGGGACTAACACTACGTCGACTATAGATCGACTTATATAAACATACATATACGTTAATGTGATAACATGACGGTTACTTGATATAATACCATAGTATTAATATTAAGTATATGGTAACCTAAGTAAAACACTTAGGAACGAGTCACGACATTGTCGGTCTCTAGAGCATGGATCTCGAACATGAACATAACCTAGATTACTTCTAGGTATGCGTGAGACCCATTGGGCAGCTAATTAATTAATTATATTCTCCATAAGACTAAGAGCATATCTTAAACATTATGAGAGAGAGATGGTGTGAGTTGAGGTGACGAATCCAGTGTAGTTTACGAACTACCTGGTTGCGCATTTGTGATCACTGAGGGGTTCCCGATCGGGTTCCGCTCTAGGTTTATACCCAACGAGCCCTATTTGGATCGTGGGTCAGGTGGCTACAGCCTTTATATGGACGTCTTACGAGACAAAGAGAATAGTCAGGGGCCTCCGAACCTCTGGCGAAATGAGCACCTTTGTGTGTACGGGAGGAGTACTGTCCATGGTGAGGTTATCGGGTTGTCTCAACATGACGCCCAACTGGTATTTAATTAACATGGTTTAGATGGATGGGGCCTTAAAGGCCAAATTGAATTAACTTAGGATGGTGTTCGCTACGGCGTTTACTCAGTAATATTATTCGATATGTTCGATAAACAATTGTTGTTTGTGATATTTTATGACTGTTTGAATTGGATGGATGGTTAAGTGTTTATGGATGTTTGGATGGATGATTATGTATATCTATGCATGTATATTACAGTATTGATTGTAACTGTAAAATGGTAAAGCATGAAACCAATCTAATAATAAGATGGTTAAAATGACTAAGTAACCATTAGGGTCCAGGCCCGGCATACTCAGCGTTTATCGCTGAGACTACACTCATTGTGCAGGTTGTTGATTATCGCCGAAGCCGAAGTGCGGGAACAGGGTAGTTAGATTTTATTTTAATTACCGCACATGAAGTTAATTTGTATAACGATGTCAGACTGGAATTTGTATTGTGGAATGGTTATGTATATTCGGGATTGGGTAGACGCTCACTTGTCGATGTTTATGAGTATGGACATAGTATGATGTATAGGAATTATCTCGTTATCACAACGGTTAGCAGTTTGTTTATATTGGTTGTTGGATATAGTTTGGCTTCGTTACTCGCATGGACGGGTAATGGCCGGTGACACCCGAGTGAGTATTATTGTTGTTATTATTTCTTCCGCTGTAAGACATTTTATTTATTGCTACGTAAGGGATTATTACGTGTTTAAGGAGAGGGGTGTTACAATGGCTCTCATTCACTAGAGCTGGTGGGGCGGTATTGAGCTTAATGCTCTTAATTCCATGATATACAAGCCTCGACTCTCCACCAAATACCAACACATCCCCAGACTTGAGGATGATCTTGCTTGCTAGATCCATCCTCTTCTGGTCTCCATAGATGAAACTCAGCATCATCGCCGATGGAGAATGACACAACCGGTATTCCTCTGGTGATGGACTCGGTCGTCTCATCACGATCCTTATGCATCCCAAGCTTTCCTCCCTGTTCGTAGTAGTTGATGATGCAGACGTCAAGTGTCATGTCGGGTAATGGATAAGTCTCACAGTCTTGAGCAATATCCATTGCGTTTCTCACCAAGGTTAGGAAACTCTCAGGTATCCTAGGTATTGACACGCCACCTACCATCCTCACCTCTCGATAAACCCTAGCTTGCGGATCCCAATCTTTCCCTAAGCACATCATGTGCAATTTCATCTTAGAACCACTACTAAATACAAGGGCATAAAATCCTCCCATGCCCTTACCCAAAGCTCTACACTCATTCACTATGGCGATTTGCTCATCTAGGGTTAGGAACTCTCTGAGAAGTATCATGCCCGGTCTGACCACATAACACAACTCGCCAGGGTACTCCCGTCTTTCTTCCACGGGTCTAGGTGATCTCTGTCTTGTGAGTGTGGGATAGCAGATATTGAAGTCTCCTAAGAGATAAAAGGTTTCCTAGGTAAGTCGTTTATCTAAAGCGGTTATTAAAACACACATTCATGCTAAGGTAAAGCGTTAACATTAGTCATCTACAATGGTTAAGGTTTCAAATGCTAACCTTCACCGCGCTGGGTACTAGTACCAGCGCCGAAGCTCCCGCTGCATTCAGCACACGGTTGCCCGCGGGGTTCTCTGGGTGCTGCTGCCCTTTAGGCTGGGGGGCGCCGCCCCCTCTGGCCACCTCGAGCTCCATCCTCCAGTAGGCGCTCTATAAGTCCCTTCGACCGGCGGTACGCTCGGCTCTCCGGATTCACAAAGCACTCGAACGACCTATGACCTTTCTTCCCACAGTGGTGGCAGTCCACCGCTTGCCCGGAGCAGTCAACACCCAGGTGGTCTTTACCACAACGCTTGTAGTGAAAGTGGCGCTGGGGTGCAGAACCTATTATCATACAACAATCTGATTAATACAAGGACGATAATGGATAGTGTAATACACAACTCATTCACGAGGTTAGATCACTTACCCTTAGGGGGTGCAGCTCTGAGAGGCTGGACATCATAGGTAGGCCCGTTCAGCATCGGAACCTTCCCCTTGCCCTTCTGGCTGGCCTGCTCTTTCTTCTTCTCCCTCCAGGAGAACTTTTTCTTCCTATGATCGTCAAAGTGTTAGGAATATCAGGTATAAAAGCAGGCAGCAAGTAAGTAATTTAAATGAATTAAATAACTTAAAAGCGGTTCTTACTTCCCACCCTTGCTGCCTCCGCCTCCAGCCACAGCCTCAGCCTCCTTCTCGGGGGCCTTACACATCTGCCCCTGGCTGTCATCCCGGCTGTTCACCAACAACTCGGTCCGAGAAGCAGCATCATAGCACTCCTACAATGCATCAATGAGTTCCCCGAAACTTGTAATAAATCAAACTGAGTTACAAGGTATAAACTGTCAACTAATTTACCTGGACCGTAGGGTATAAAGCAGCACCCATGGCGGCCTTGATAGCATATCGTAGCCCGCCTTTGAACTTCTCCACCTTCACGGTGTCAGAATAAACAACTCTTGGGACAAAGTCCAACAGCCCGATGAATGAGGAGTAGTACTGATCCACTGTTAGACTACCCTGCCTCAGAGCCTCGAACTCTTCCCTCTTCCTCTGCTTCAAGTGAGCAGGATAGTACTTCTCCTTCAGCAACTCCACAAAACCCGTCCAACCGAAACCCTCTATAGCAGTGTAGTGTGCCTTCACGGACCTCCACCAAGTACTGGCGGCGTCCCTCAGATGGAAGGCTGCTATACCGACCCGGTGCTTAGCAGGCACATGAATGGCGTCAAAGGCCTTCTCGTTCTCGATAATATATCTCTCAAGGACGGTGGGGTCAGCTACTCCGTCGTAAGTAGGTACTCGCGTGTCGGCGACGCTCTTTAGCCAGTTTGGCTCTCTCGGTGCGGGTACGGGTGGGACTATGGGTGGCGCTCCGATCTGGATGCCTCCCATCTGGGCTAGCTAAGCAAAGACGACAGCTACCGTCTCCAGCTAGTCTCCTGAAATAAAAATGGTTTGTGGTATGGAATCAGCCCCTACTGAGTATGTTATCACATGCCCCGTCATGCCTCCTCAAACCCCTCAATTAATTGGTCGAGAGCATGAGATTCGTTACATGCAATACCATTTTAATATTTAAAATGTAAAACATTTAACAGTAATAAACATACAATAACACAACCATCAACACTCATAATATAAACCACACAGTATAACCAGTGAACAACAAGGCGAAACAACGAGAATAATAAACGAGTATCAACTCCCGTCCTTGGTATAAAGACCAATATTGTTCACCAATGTATAAGTCTCAACAGTAATAAATGTTTGGTTATACCTAGTGACAACGTCTCGTTAAAAATGATGTGTCTCTAAATTACCCATATACTATGGTGGGTCACCCACGACAGTAGCCACTCCAGTGGTAGAGTCTCCGACCAATGAACTGTCCTAGCTCACAGGAAATTTTCTTGATACTTGCGGGCCCGTACGCGGACATCATGGTATCGTTTTTGTGATCACAGCGCGCACCAAGTGCCACATCCTCTTGGCTTTGTTATGTTAATGAATTATACCATCGCATCGCATTACCAATTTTTCTAACACAGCTGACTAAGGTCGTTAGTCCAATCCAGAGTCTGTAAACTCGGGATCCAGTGTTAGATACGAGGGCGGTGTTAGAAAGGCCAATGCTCCGTATTGAAGTCTCGGATAATATGTATATCTTATTATCCTAGTGTTACAACGTTTTTCTGATGATCCTTATATTACATATAAGATAGCACCATAGCCGCTAGTTCGTTTTATATATATAGGTCCATTTATACGAACCAATACTGTTAACATAACAACAGTAAATAATACGTAGCTGAAAATATACAATTCATGCATATTTATTCACACAATCAGACAAACAATCTTATCACAGATTACACAGAAGTCTGAACCGAGGAAGCCCTCAGAGACAATCAGAGACACGTAACAACATACCGTTCACCCTGAATGTATAACCGTGGAGTATGAATCTTCTAGATCCGATGCTCCCCGTGTCGTCTCTAACAGTCTAATAATACATAATGCTACTGATTAGAATCCCGTATAACGACATAACTCTACGGTACCCCGTACCGTCACTAACACCTCCCGGTTAATCCCCCATTATTAACTGTCAACGTTTGTCGGGTTTTCGGCTTAACTCGGGATTTGGAAAAACGTTATATTACATGCGTAGTCGCGTCTCGTATATTTAATATACTTAAAGTTTGAACTTGGTTATCGCATGTAATTCAATATACCCATGTATATTATATAGTTTGTTTCTATATTTGTATGTATAATTCTTAATCATATATTATACATTTTACCTTAGTATTTATTTTCCTAAGGTTTGTTTTTCCAAGTTTAATGTAGTATAATTCATATGTAAAAATACTTTGAATTATATAAATCCTTATTATTCCATGTATACTCCTAACATTAGAATTTCCATATCTAATGTTTGTAATTCTTTTCTCTTTATCTTATATCATTTTAGTTATGATAATATATGGTTATTGAACCATATTATATTTTTCCACACCATAACATATATTTATTTATATACATGTATTATGGGACTATTTATTATATGGTAAGTCTTTATAATACATTCATTCTCTTTTAATGAATATTTCTTATATTATAAATGTTACACCCCTTATAACATTACAAACCATATTATAAATTTTCATTCAAAAATGTCCATATTACCGAACAGCACCTATTTTCTTAAATATTTACAAAATCCACCACATAAATAATATAATGTTATACTATAGTTATATGACATATATTATGACATTTATGTCATTAAAAAAATACCAAACATCCCATTAAACTCGGTTTTTATTATCTCCCACTATACTTCCATAAATTACAAATCAACCCCAAATTATATTTCATTGTTACACTTATAATATATGTCTTATATTATAATCCTTAAACCTTAATATAATTATAACCTATAGTTTTAAATGGTTATAATTACCGAACAGACCCTAGGGTCTGTTTTAATTTAATTCCTACCACCTAAATTTATATAATTACCAAATATCCCCAATTTATAATATATAGTTTTCTAATGTCATTAAAACTATATATTATACATATATCTTAATAAAACCTTATATATAACTCCAAAAATTACCAAACTATACCAAAAGGTTATAAATGTCATTCCTAACCTTATACTTTCTATAATTCTCGGTTTTTACCCATATGTTACCCATTTGTAACAATGATATGAAATATTATATATTATACTTATATAATTCATATAAACTCCAAATTTAACCAAATAAACTTCTAAAAATTCCTAATAACCAAAGGTCTGTTCGAAATTCTATTTAGTACCCCAAGTTTTCGGAAATCACAATATCACCCCATCTCTTATAATTTTTTTACAATTTAATAACTATCTTATTATAAGGTAGTATTTTAATTCCTTAAATTCTCCAAACTTGGTCAAAGTCTCCTATATAGTCAACTTTGGCTTCTAATGCCAAATTGGACCCAAACGCTCGGTAATTACCAATTACACCCTATACTTCTCTATTTTTACAATTTTGACCCAAAACTTTATAAAATGTTATAATTTTTATTAAATTCATTTAAAAACCCTAAATTCTTTTAAATTAACCCCATGGCTTTATAATTTACTTGTAATTACCATTTGACCCCAAACTTAATTATATAAGCATAAATTAAATTAAATAAGCTTTCAACTTAAATTAAAATGGCCTAATGACATGGCCTTATTACAACTTTGCTCTATAACATAAAATTACACATAAATAGCTCAAATTATACTATAAACTCTCGGCCTTGCTGTAGTTTATTTATTTTTCCACAAAATGTCATAATTTGACCATTATGTTAATTAAATCACTTAAATGACTAGCTTCTTTTATCTAAGTCAATTTTTTCCATACTTAGGTTAAAATCACCCATAAACAACTCCACTCTAGGCACATATAATATATGAGCTGAAAAATCATAAAATCATAAGTTTAAGGTGTTTATACCTTGGTTTATCCTTAATAACAACTCGGAAGCTTGGAGGAAAAATCACCACATCATTTAGACATGTTTAATACACCAAAATAAGATATGTTTATACTCCAAGCATGAGCTAACCATAAAGAACAATTAAATGTAAGATTTAAGGCAAAAATCACCTTAAAAATGCAAGGTAGTCTCCAAAGGGTTTCGGCCTAAATTGAACACATCACATGGTATTAAATTCACCATAAAAAATGGGGAATAGTTAGACAACAACAAGCTTCTATGGTAATAGGTTTTACCTTGGCAAAATGCCTTAAAGAATGATCTTTCCTTTGATATTTGGCCACCCTTGCTCCAAATGGTTAACCCACTGAATCAACATGAAAATATGAATATTATGAGTGAATAAACACATAGAAATTAGAAGAATAAAACCGGATGGAGAATAGAAATCCTTAAGGTATGTTTTTACCTTATAATGTAAATTTTGACCACCATGGTCCCAAAGCTTGCTTCAGCCGAGATTCTTTGTTGTTCAAGGTTTAAAACATTGAGAATGAGCCATGGAAAGTGATAGATTATGAGCTCCATGTGTAGGTAATGAAGAGATGAAGAAAAAGAGCTAAAATATGCCTTAAACCATTACCTTAGATGCAAAAGGGATTGATTTGCCTTGAATGCTCAAGAACACAGCTTGAGAGGGTTAGGAAATGCTAATGTCTTGGATGGAATGGGACAAGAGGAAAGAGAAAGAAAGAAAATGTGTTTTAATGAATGAAAAGTAGAAAATGGAATAGTAAATGGTGATTCACCAAATTGGCTAGATATTTTGTATTAAAGTTGAATGTGCTGTCCTCCTTGCTCCATGCTGCTGACTTACTAAGGGTAAGGATGAGTCATGTATTGACCATTGGCTATACTTAGTCATTTTTGCTTAAAAATGCACTATTTGGATTACTATTCACAAATGAATGCCATATTTCTGATTTTTTTTTTGAAATCTTGGATTTAGACCTTCTAATGTGGTACATTATAGTACATTAGTATAAAAAGGTCTAATCCAATGCCTAACACCACTTAGAAAGTCAATTTTCTCAAAAACGTGCTTTAAGGAATTTTAAAGCACATTTTGTGTTAGAACATGTTTTAGAGCTTGGTTTCCTTTGAGAATGGTTTTATAATGTTCATTACTTCATTATAATACTTGGAAATCCACTTTGGATCCTATTTGAGGTCATAAAATCTCTATGGTGTCTTAAAGCACATTTTTGGCTTTACCGACTTTAAGGCATGCTTTGCCTTGTTGAGATCTTTAGATTGTTCCCCAATGGCATTTAGATGTTTATTAACCATCTTAGATCATTAATAGATCATTTAATTAAGTTTTTAAGGTTAGGGGTATTTCATAAAATATGATAAGTTTGGGCTTATCAAGGCCGTACACTTACCTTTTACTAGTCCTCGAGCAAAATTAGATTCGAAAGGAGTAATTACTTATGCACAAAACAGATAAACATTAGAATGAAAATTAGATAAATATTCCCAACTACCTGACTCTAATCCACAAGTATCACTTGAACCTCCTTATTCCATCAGAAACATACAAATGTGTATAAAAGCAAAGACTTTTCAAAACCGGTCAAACACTTTGGGCTATTTTGCATCAGGGATTTTTGTAATCTCTCCTTTTTCCGTTTTCCATCATTCAGCTCTATTTTTCAAGAGTTACTGAATGTGGCCAAGACACTCATCGATGGTTTTTGTATTCAGCCCTATTTTGCAAGGGTTTCTGAATCAACCATGATTTTTCTGCATTGAAGAACGGGGAATTTAGGAGAAAAATAAAAGGAAAAACTCTCGTTTCTTGCTTTTATTCTGAGACTCTTTTTTTTTTGCAACCTCATGGAATATGATGCTTTTCCTTTGGAAGAAAAAAAATTCTTTCCTTTTTTTTCCTTTTTTTCTTCATCTTCTTTCTTTTCTTTTGCACAAAAACCCTATTTAAGATTTTTCGCCCAAAAGATTTTTCACAATTTGAAAAGAGAAGGAAATAGTACCCAAAAGTACATAAAGGAAAGAATTAGGAGAAAGATCATGTACTCATGTTTAAATAAAAAGAATAAAGAAGTTAAAAACAGGAATCTACGAGTCATTAGAAAGCTTACCTCATGAGAGAACAAGCATTTATTCATTCCTAATCTCATCTCAATCAAAAACATGCACAAAGCTTAGTAAAACATTGATAAAACTCACAACTTATGTATATTATAAATAAAAACTTATTTTTTAAGGGGGGATCCCTGCCCTACACTTGGCAGGAACACTGTCCCCAGTGTTCGAAAGAAAAAGAAAATAAATAAAGAAAGACAGTAATAAAGAAAATTAAAAGTAATTAAGAAGAAAATGACTCCCCTGTGGTGCAAGAAGACTAGACGCGTGGGGGCTGCCCTACACTTAGCATTTTGGCTACTTGGCGAATAATTAAAGATCTGGGAAGAGATTATGACCGATCGCGCATACTCCCGTTGATCATGTTGGCGTTAGAGAAAGGAGTTGACCAGGCGGTCATAGTTGAGCAAAAAGTTGCTGCATTTGCAACTGCATCGACTTATGCTTCATGCGAATGGTCCAGATCTTTTGCATTTTCAATCTCACAGGCGTTGTAAAATCTTGAAATTCAGTGGACTAGGTGTGTGGTCGTGCACTAACCACATTTGCCTGCTGAGGAAGAGAGTTCTTGCCATTCGCCGGTGGTTTTTGATTCCATTTGTGCAGGGAGTGCGTTTTTTGATTTCGTCTTTGCCTTAAGGAGCGAAGAAATGTCTTCTTTGTCTCCTAATCGCGGTCAGATAAAGCTTCATGAAGAATATGCGATCGGAGATGCATTCACCTTATTTACTAAAGAGGAGCAACACAAAATATTAATTTAACAAAATAGTATAAACAACAATAATATAGAAATGTTACGAAACTAAAAGAAAAATAAATCAATTGAACATGCCGGACCGTGTGCCGGGCGTCGCGTATCCGGCAGTGGACTTCCTCCACTAATGCCGGGTTGAATTTACCCGGCATATTACCCGGCTTGTTCAAACCGAAAGAAATAAATCAAAGAAATACAACCAGGAAAAATGAAAATCATGAATGACATAAAAACGTAAGAGATCATTGACATGAGTCTCGACTATTTACAAAAAAAAAATTGGAGAGTAAATTTGAACAAGCGTGACGACGTGCCGGATACATCCAGTCCAGCGTCGGACTTCCTCCAAAATGCCGGGTGTAAGAAACCCGGAATTATGCACGGCAAGTTCAAACTCTAGAGGACGATAATTAAATAAAGTATAAGAGGAGGGAAAAAAATAAAAGTAATGGCATTCAACTAAAGGCCAAATTATATATAACCCCAACTCTTAAAAAAAATGAAAAAAAAGGCAATGTGATTGAATATGCCGGATAACATGCCGGCTATTTCTTGTCCGGCTTGGACTTCCTCCGTAGCGCCGGATATACTGTATCCGGCATCATATCCGGCCCATTCAACTTAACAGAAATGAAAACAATCGATTCAATGAATAAAGAATAAAAGAATTTGAAAATAAGAAATGTTGAATGTGCCGGGCACCGGATACCCGGCACTGCTCCAGGCATATTCAACCGAAAAACAAAATCAACAAATTAAACAAAGAATCAATGAATCAAAGAATAAAAAACATAAAAACTTAAGAATAGGGCGTTTTACCGAATTTAGGACTTGGACTAATTCCAAGTCCCCGGCAACAGCGCCAATTTGCTAACAGGAAAGTTATAGGGAAAAACTAAATATAAAAAGAATAAAATGATAGACTAAACCTACAACTCTACTACGGGTAGCAAATAAAAACCCGGTTGGAGTATAGTGTAAATATATTATGAACGAGAGTATCGTACCCAAGGGACTTATAGAAAACTAGTCCTAATCCGGGCAAAAGCCTATTCTTTAACAAGGGGGGAATTGAAAGTGACAACTAAACAAAAACTAAATAAACTAACTTGATTGAGAAGATATCAATGCAAAACTATCATATGACCAGTAATCAAGGGTGGAAAGTCTCATAGAGGATTTGTGTCTCGCAAAATGCATATGTCGGGCGACATGCCGGGCCTTGGATACCCCGCATAGTCAAGGCCTTGAATGTGCCGGACAACTTCCATCCGGCATGACATCCGGCATCGTACATTCCGTAAATACCACTTCTTGTTTCTTGGTTCGACAACAAGAACTCATTATCCATACCTGCATCGTGCATAGCCAATACCGCAAATACAACCAGAATAATGGAGAATAAGAGATTAATCCTAAACCTTAGCATTTGTTGCCCCTTTTTAGAACACCAATATTAAAGATTACCGAGATCCTAATCTATCCTATTCTTGCTTTGGCAAGCCTTAAATAGGACTTAGAGATAAGAGAACAATTGGCTAACTCGTTCAACTTTGCATGAAGACTAGAAACCTCCATTAAGAAACTCGTAAATTCCATATATGATCATAAGAGTTTTACAAGGAAATTCATCCCTAACCAGAACCTAACAAAGAATTCTACATCACCATCCACACAACTACAAGAAGATAATACAAAGAGGGAGAAGGAGATGTTAATTGCCTTAACCCGACAAGGTCTTCTTCTTATCTAGCGTGGATGGATCCGTAGACTTCTTTGGACACCAACAATGGAGTGAGGCGGAAATATAGAAGTGAATGGCGTGGATTTGGTATGTTGAAGTGTGTTCAATGATGTAAACTCTCGCCCTATTTATAGGGCTCAATTGTGTCTGTTGTCGGGCGTCGTGCCGGATGAGGAGTAGCCGGCACACGTGGGAAATGTGCCCAACTGTTAACGGTCAAAACCCCCAATTCCGCATGAAACAGTGCATATGCCGGGTCGGAGATACCCGACATCGTACCCGGCACCAGCCCAATCACCAACGGTCAATAACTGCTATCGCTTGGTCAACCGTGGCGACTTTTGACTTATGCCGGATGGGATCTACCCGACATTGTGTCCGGCAAAGCCTCTTTTTTGATCTGTGTTTATGCCGTGCAGGATCAGTTTGACATCAATTGAACTTTTTCCTAGACAATCATTCCTTGCATAAATACATATAAAAACATAAGACTGAACTAATAAAGCACTTTAATACATAATATAGCACAAATAACATATATATAACCTTAATAAAAAGAATAAAATGATAAACTAAACCTACAACTCTACTACGGGTAGCAAATAAAAACCCGGCCGGAATATAGTGTAAATATATTACGACCGAGAGTATCGTACCCAAGGGACTTATAGAAAACTAGTCCTAATCCGGGCAAAAGCCTATCTATAACAAGGGGAATTGAAAGTGACAACTAAACTAAAACTAAATAAACTAACTTGGTTCGGAAGATATCAATGCAAAAGTATCATATGACCAATAATCAAGGGTGGAAAGTCTCATAGAGGATTTGTGTCTCGCAAAATGCATATGCCGGGTGACATGCCGAACCTTGGATACCCGACATAGTCATGGCCTTGAATGTCCAGGACAACTTCCATCCGGCATGACATCCAGCATTGTACATTCCGTAAATACCACTTCTTGTTTCTTGGTTCGACAACAAGAACTCATTATCCATACCTGCATCGTGCATAGCCAATACCACGAATACAACCAGAATAATGGGGAATAAGAGATTAATCCTAAACCTTAGCATTGTTGCCCCTTTTCAGAACAACATATTAAAGATTACCGAGATCCGAATCTATCCTATTCTTGCTTTGGCAAGCCTTAAATAGGACTTAGAGATAAGAGAACAAGTGGCTAACTCATTCAACTTTAAATGAAGAGTAGAAACCTCCATTAAAAACTCGTAATTTTCATATATGATCATAAGGAGATGTTAATAGCCTTAACCCGACAAGGTCTTCTTCTTCTCTTACGTGGATGGATCCGTAGACTTCTTTGGACACACAATGGAGTGAGGTGGAAATATAGAAGTGAATGGCGTGGATTTGGTATGTTGAAGTGTGTTCAATGAGGACTCGGCCTATTTATAGGGCCAAATTGTGTCTGTTGCTGGCGTCGTGCTGAAGAGGAGTAGTCGGCACACGTGAGAATGTGCCAACTGTTAACGGTCAAAACCGCCAATTTCGCGCGAAACAGTGCATATGCCGGGTATGAGATACCCGGCATCGTACCCGGCACCAGCCCAATCTCAAACGGCCAAGAATGCTATCGGTAGGTCAACCATGGTGACTTTTCATTTATGCCGGATGGGATCTACCCGGCATTGTGTCCGGCAATGTAACACCCTTAATCCTAAACCTGTAATGACGTTACAATTCATAGTATAATAAATAGCAAATCGCAGCGGAAAATAAGACTACCTACCTTGGTGTTACACGCCGTTACTCACCCTTGTGGGTAACAAGGCATCGTTACTCTTCCAATAATACAACTCCTCACGCTGTGATGAACAGATACTGAGCACTCTAATTATTACAACCCAAATCCAACTAAATGAGCAACTAATGAAATACAACAATCTCTTTAATACATTACATAATTAAAACCAACAGCGTTTGTTGAAAAACAACAACTACCCCCTTGTCCCGCACTCCGGCTTGAGACTTCTTCAATAACCTGGAATGTTTGGCCCGTTGAAGGGCTCAGCAATCGAAATGCTGGTATGCTAAATGTAGTCTTAAATCATCAAGATTCCTTAAGTCGTTTTAGCCATCTTGATATTAGATTCTTTACATAAATACCGGTTATAATAATAACAGTAATAACTGTAACATTGAACAAACACATAACAGTTCACCTGCAAACATCAGTGTACAATAGAACACATCACCAATAACCACACAATAATAATCCATAGCAATAACCAATAATCACACATCAATAATCCACAATAATAATCAGACAAGATACGCGTATTAAACTGAACTTGTTAGTTGGCCACCTGGCCCTTATCCTTTAAATCAATCATTAAACCCTTTCCAACTAAATTCCACGTCAGGCGTCATGTCAAGACAATCCTTAATAACTTATTAATGGACATTAGTCCCATGGGTTCCAATGGAACCGTTACCAGCTGACCTTATGGCCCTGGACAAATATATATATATCTTGACCGATCCGGTCGAACCTGTGCACCAACGGCAGTGCCTTCCGCCATCCCCGAATGTGGCTGATGGATTTCCTTTGAGTGACTCCCCATTGAAGTCTCTCATAGTGATCACGAATGGCAACCAGAAAGTCGAAACAGTATGGATTCCTCTCTTTATAAGTTAGCCCTTTTTGTCAGTGACATAATAATCAATCCTTGAGTTAAGACTATAACAGTTGACCATCAGTTAGGTTTAATAATACCTAGAGGTCAGTTAGTCTTGTTCCAGTTTAGATGTATAAACTTCCAGTCATAAAACGTTCGCGTAAAAATAGAACGCAGTGGTGTCGAGCAATACAGCTTACAATATCATATACAAAAATCACAGATATCGCTCTTAACAATTTAAACACACAACGTCTGGACCTTAGGAAAATCCTTAGGACATTCAGACCACACAATTAACATACCGTTCACCAAGTAACTGCTAGCTTGACAAATTCCTGTTCAGTAGCCCCTTCCCGTACGCTGTTATCTAAACATGCAACACCGGGTAATATTAATATAACTATTCACTAAACATTACAGTACTGTCACTGTATAACTAATACTTGTAATATACTAGTCCTGTAAGTTCTTTATTTCCCCCCCTTATTTTACAGTGACTCTAGATAGTTCAACAGTTCGTTATTTTATGTGATATTCACATGTGATAATGAATTTCCACCTTGTAGTATATTTCTACTTCCTTAATTATATACTCATAATTGTTTCCACTTATTCTTTATATTATATCCCTGGTCATTATAAACAAAATTATTTTATAAACTTTATATTATACTCCATAATATACCATAATACATTATATTACCTAGTTTTACTTTCTTTCCTTATTAAATTACAAAACCAACCTTATTAATTTGGTATTTTATATTTTATACCCAACAACTTTATAAATTACTAAAAACCACATATAGTTTCCGGTAATCATGATTTTCACCCATTAACTTTTACAACTTACCAAACAACCATATACTAATTTACTAAATACCAATATTAATTTTTGGAATTTGTCAAACAAATATTAACTTCTATTATTCGCCAAATAACCTTATAACTTTTATAATTCACTAACTACCCACATTAACCTTGTAATTATTAATTAACCACATTACCTTTTTAATTTACCAAATATCCACCTTATTTTTCGTAAATTACAATCTCATTATACCAACTTTATAAATTACAAATAAACCCCTTAATTTTTGGTTTTCACTTATATTTCCATTATTCACTTTTAAACCCCAAAACTTTACATAAGTTACATATTAACTTATAAACTATACCTTTAAATTTAATTCTCTTAAAATACCGAAAGGACCCCTATACTTTCGTAAATTATATTTTCTCCCCATGTCCATTTCGGTTTTGACATAAACTCCCACATAATTACATTTTAGCCCTTAAAACATTATATAAGTTAATATTTTATGTCATAAATCATTTTAACCCAAAGTTTTGGGTCAACACTTTGACCAAGACATAATTTCATAATTAATACTTTAATATACCCATAAAATCATATAATTCTCGGCCGTACACCATAGTTTCCAATATTTACAAAATAGTCCCAAAACTTTATTAAATGTCATTTTAACACTTAACCACTTATTTAAATTCACCAAAATTCATAATATTAATTCCTACCTTATATTATACCATAATTATACCAAACAAACCCTTTAATTGTTGGCAACCACTATTAGTATACCAAACTTTTCAAAATTTATATTTTAGCCACATAATATTATAAACTAGCCATATAAACTTGTAGCAATTTATAATGTTCCCAAAATTTATAATATAAGTTAATACACTTATATATATTTCAAAAATCACCAAATAATACATTAAGCTCTCGGCTTTAATAAATCCTTACCATATAGTTTCAAAACTTGATTTAAACTTTATAATATGTACATATAGATGTATATAAGCCATATAACACTTCTAAAAATTATGTTAATGACTTAGAATGATTATAAACGCAAAATAGAACATTTGACCCTTAGGTATTTCGGTTTGAATATATAAGTACAATAATTAATTATTGTGACACAAATTTATACTTTAAGGTAATAATCTTACCTTATATGTTATAAATTATTTTCTTGATATTTTAACCTATGATTTTTGGCCTTAATTTATCTAAAGGTCATACATAATTTTTATACCAGAGTTTGAAGCTTAAACCAAGCTTAATCTTAATAAATCTTAATTATATAAACTTACTCCTTAAATCAAGACAATTCCTGTACTTGATTTCTCTTTGAATTCCAAGCTCTCCAAATGCTATTTTGATGAAGAGAATTCGGCCTCCTTGAATATATTTAGGAGATCTAATTGTTAGACTTCTAACAAGAATTTATAAATAAGATTTGGAGTAGTTTTACAAGAGTTTACCTTATGAATTTAACAAGGTATTTTTGGTACACCTTGAGATGGTTGTAGATCTAAATTTCCTTCATGAAATAATGAAGAGAACATAGGTTTAGAAGTTCATAAATTTTCAAAAATACCTTAAGGAATTTACTTAGGATTTTCAACATGAAAATATACCTTAACTTGATCTTGTTGCTCCTTGTGTTGTTGTTGAATCTAGGAACCTTCTTGGAGTACTAAAGCTTGGCAAAAATTGTAAGGATTCCTTGGATGATTCTTGCTTCAAGACTTAGAAGATTTAACTAGGAAATTACATTAAAATGGTGTTAGAACTTAGATCACCATTAATGGAGCTTAGAAGATCTAAGGAATTACTTAGCAAATGAAGAAGAAGAAGAGCAAGGGAGAGCTTACCATTCGGCCATGGAAGGCAAAGAAGAATGAAGGAGCTCACGTAGGGTATTAAGGCAAAGAAAGAGAAGGAACCAAATTTGGAAATTATTGGCATGTCACATGGCATTATTCTTTGATTTGTTTTTTGATTATTTGACTTCATAATTGACTACTAAAGTCTCTCATTTTAGGCTAGGTTTACGGCTGATTGGAAGAAGATATTGGAGACTTGTTTGATGATTGAAAACTAGAAGACAAGAGGTATGGTAGGTAATTGTCTCCTTTGAATTTTATATGTTGAATACCATGCCAATATTAACTTCTTTTTCCTTGTATTCTCGGTTTGTATATGTTGTAGTTGCCCACCGATTTTTTTGTTGTTTAAAGGCAAGAGAACATGGATGTATAGGTAGGTATCTCATTGAATTTTTATAAGGCAAATTAAGCCTTGTTTCTAGCTTAGAAATCGGACATAGTGCTGTATGGCACACTTGATTTTTGTCTTCATTTGACAATGATTTATGCTAGTTAGGTAAGTGTATTATTTAGACTAAAGTATAGCAATAATTCCCTCCTTTTCCTTGGTCCCCATCGGCAGTCACATGGGTAATAACATGGCTGTTTCATTCACTTAATTGTTTAGTTACAATCCACATGTATAAAGTAGTATAGTTTTGTTATTTTATGTAGTCAAATTTCTATTACTTTTACAAGACTAATATCCTCTCTTTTTCTTGCAGGTCATACGGTGGTGGAGGTTCCAATGACTGAATATATTAGCTACATTCTCATATAGCACATGCTAGGTGAGTCACATTACCATAAGACAATTTTCAAACCAAAAACTAGTCAAAATAGACTAGAAATGGCACATGGATTAGGGACCAAATGGGATTAATTTTTCATTTGATTTTTGTTACACTATTTTGTACTAACACCATACTAATATGTGTAATAGGTTCCAGCATTTAATTGGTACATTTATTCCATGGTAAAAGATGAAAGTTTTAAGGTAAAAATGCTGATTTTTGGTACCTTTTTGATGATAAAATAGGCCCTACTTGTGCTATGAATTTAGCACTGGAATCAATTGATTTATATGGTAAATTTATCCCCTTTTAATATTATCAACTCGTGGATCCTCAAAAACTTCAAGGCAATTGTGTAAAACACATTTTTGACACCTGAAGGTGCGTTTTTGTGCTTTAAGGATTTTTCTAGGAAACAATTAGTCTCTATGAGTTCCAAGTGTTTATTGACATTGTTTATAGTCAATAATAATATGTTAAGGTGTTACATTGAGTTATATGGGGTTATATAAACTCGTAACTCAATTTTCGGGCTACCGGGACACTCCCGGGGCAAAAAGGAGCGTTAAGAAATTCTCTCGAGCACCTTGTGTATTTTTGAAAAAGTAGCTCGAGTAATCTCTTTATAATGTTGAATATAGATGATAGGAACTCTTAGAATAATTTATATTGTAGTTTTTGCCACTTCGGTACCTCTCCTAGGCACTCTCGAGGGTTTATGGGGCCCTCATCGGGACCCTCCGAGCACTTTGTCCTTAACTGAGAATTTATCTTGAGAACTTCATCTTAAATGTTCATTAAAGTGTTATTGTTCATTTAGAATGACGTGTAATGCTTTACTTTATTTTATAAGGTATTTCCGGGACTATCAGGCCTTAAGGGGCCCTGAAGGGAACTCCCGGGCATATTGTATTTTTACTCAGTTCTAACCGAGGACTTGTGTTTTAAAGGTCATAAAATGATCCTTGGTTAACTTCATATGAGTTTTAGAGCTTATATAACTTGTTTATCTTAAGGTCGGGCTTTAACGCACGTTTTTTAACCTTAAGGAGTTTAGGTGAGTTTTTTAACGCCCAAGTGTTTATATGCTTTCTTAGGGTTTAATAAACCCCCAAATAATATTTATTTACTTATATTTAACTATTTAAATATTAGGGGTATTTCAGTCTACCCCCCTTAAAAGGACTTCGTCCCGAAGTCATAACTTATACTTACATATCCTATGGAATCAAGTTCCTCGTATCTATTCCCTATATGCTTATCATTCCTGGGTGTCAATACAATAGTGATACCTCTACATTCCATCTGTAATTCGAGTGTATGCAATTCATACATATACATAGCCTTACTCATGACATTCAATATAATCGTAACACAAATAACTTGGTAAATACTGTAAAGTAAATAAGTGCCTTCATAAACATCCAAGTGTTACGTAGAACACACAAGTAATCATTCAAGTGTCACATAGGACATAACAATAACCAACCAAATGTCACATAGGACATAACCTTCCAACCAATTGCACACATGCGCAACAATCAAACACAAATAACCATACACAAAACCAATATAGACTGCAAATATGCAAGTCGCATGTGGTGCTCTACCCCCCTTAAAAAGGGTTACGCCCACGTACCCCCACAAGTATACACAAAACTAAGATAAAAGTGCTGGATACTTGTCTCGCATGGAGTCTTCTAACTCCTATGTCGCCTCCTCAATGTCGTAGTTTGACCAAAGAACCTTGACCATTCTAAAGGTCTTGTTCTTGGTCTCCCTAGTCTTGGCGTCTCAGATGCAAACTGGGGTCTCCTCCTATCTAAGTGTAGGATCGAGCTCGAGTGTCTCGGGCTCTAAGATATGTGATGGGTGAGGCATTACTACTTTAGTTGAGAAATGTGAAACACATTATGCACTCTCCCAAGCTCAACAGGTAAATCTAATATGTAGGCTAATGGGCCCACTCGCTCCGTAATAAGGTACGGTCCTACATACTTCGGCTAAGTTTGTCTTTCTGCCCAAATCTGAAAACTCCCTTCATAGGTGAAACTCTAAGGAAGACTCGATCGCCTATTGCGAACTCTAGGTCTCTCCTACGGACATTAGCCTATGACTTCTGTCCTACGAGGTATAGTCCTCAAATATCTATTTATTTCCTGACATGTTTCATAGTGCATTAGTATGCTGTTTGTTTGAATCCCGTGGGTGTGGGTGAAGGTGATCTACTATTTTGTACGTTGCCAATATTATCTCATGGCTTGTTTAAACTATTGTATATAACACAATTCCATTAATCGCCTCTTATAGTTGTAATGGTCGGCGCTTTGTATTAATATTGGGGCTTACTTAAAATCTCTCTCTCTCTTTGATCTTCAGATCATCATCTTGTGATTCTGGTATTTGAGTTTACTGTCACCATATTCGGTTTTCATTTCCAATGTAGAGTATGAGCTATGGTCAAGCCGTGCATCTTATGTATATTACAGAAAGTTTTCTTGATATTATTGATTCACCAATTGCCGGTAGTATATACACGATTACTATTGTCTGTTCATCAGGTATACCACAGTAGGGTTACCGCTAAGGTTTCTAACAAGGTATAGTTTCCTCTCAATTGGACATGTTCTTTCAGTTGTGAATCAATTCATGTGAGTATTAGTATAATGTTTCTACTCTTTATATTCTACCATGTTTATAGGTAGGTTCCCATTTAATATATTGGGTTGAATTCATAAAGAAAGACATGGAAGTCGATCTTTCCTTTCAGATGGTAATTTGGCCATAACTTAGAAGCTAGCTCGAGACTACTATCATTATTGATAATTGTCTCTTGATTTCTTATTTAATTTGTTAGCCTGGTTCATGGGATAATAATGGTTAATATTTCCCTCCCAACAGACTATTTTTCCGACATACACGGAGTTGTTTTAGTTATTTAATCTCCTCAGGGTAACTTGGACAACTTAACTCTAAATTTACACCTTCTACATCTCATATACTTATTAGTCAAATTTTATATTAGACTTAAGAATAAATACTTACATATCACAAAAATATGTGACCACTTGTAAGGAGTCTCAGGAATCATCCAACCCTGACGGGGTCAGCATCGGTGTTGAACTATCCCTCAACTCCATTTTGTGTTTGGTTTTCCCTTGATCTGACCAGGATCAAGTTCGACCGCCCACGTCAAATATCAAACAATCACATAATTGTCATTTCCCAAATTTTATCTTATCGAACTTTGTGACATGGTGACTACTACATGTACCTTTTCCTTGATTGTTATACAACTATTCCAATAACTGACATAACCTATACTTGAATCTAGTGTATTCCTTAATCCCCGGAACTAAGTTCCTTTGATCAAATCATCGAGCGGGGAAGCCAGTTTTTCCTCTTGGCATAGAAGATAAATTCTTATTAAAGCATCTAGGCTCATACTGTCCAATAATTATATCCATCAATCATTTTAACTCTTAAATCCACCATCCAAGTATACATTAAGTTATGGACTTTGATATCTTAGAATACCTTCTTCTCTTTAAAAGGTTCACCTATTATTTAACTCATTAGGGCTTTGTTATAGCCTAAACTTTAGTTATCATCATATGGAACAATAACAGTCTCAGTTGGACTCCAAGGAAAGTCTTCATAACTTGATCAACAATTACAGTTCCATAAAGTATTCTTTCCTTCATCTTTAAAGCTTGGCTTTCCTTATTCCATCCAAACTCCATAAATCAGGTGAACCATATGTTCAGCCTAGGTTAAGTGTCTCTTAATACTAGTACCATCTCAAACTAAGGGTTTCCAGTTTGAATCCTACGGATTAGTAACAAGACAATCAAAGCTTATTGTTGTTTGTTTCTATCTCTTAGAAACGTGGTTAATCCACAAGCTCAATGGCTTCCAAAAATATGTGGATTAGGTGTATCAAATAGAGGATTTAAAATTCCTAGAGATTATATAATATAACGTAGGAAAGTTCACGTATAGAATACTTGTTACACATCTATGGGTATGTTTCCCTACTTTTAAGTTTAACTTCCACTTACTTTTAGTGTATATATTAATTCAAACTCTTAATATAATTTACTATACCTTCATTATAAGTGTCAAGGAGAGTTATTCGTTATCATGTTTAGATTAAGATTTATATTGCGTAAGGGGTTAACCTTATTTGATTTACTGTGATCTTTATTCGCATTCATAAATTGAGCTGTCATAGCAGACATATGCTCGTATAGAACCATAAGGATGGTGTAGGACGATAGCCTCAAAATAGGGTAGGTATATTTAATGATACTTTAGCCCTCTGAAATTTATCAATACTCCTCAACGTTTTAGGTTTACAACCTCCAATTTATATATGTAGCATTTGGTAGTGCTAATTAGGTAGTTCTCCCGATTTCAGAAAATATAGATTCGGAGTTTGTTCTCTCCCCTTTATTAATTAGGAGTCCAGCACTGTCACTATACTGATACTAGCTGAGACCCTTGGTATTTGCTTAGGTATTTATAACCCGTGCTTATCCATGATCGATGTTTAGTTATATTTTTTTTTGAGATTCTGTTTCTCTATTGTCATATTTCAAGGTTTTGCACTACCTTCTCTCGAAGTTAATAAGGGATTGTAAGATTTTCTAGTATCGCACTGAGCGGTGAGCTCGGTGCCTGGGTATCCCATAAAATTTCAGTGTTTGATCTTTATGTGTCGGTCTTCCTCAAACCCTTTTGACAATTCTTGCAGTCTTACGTATTTTATATTAATTAATGTATTTTTTTTCATGACATCTGCTCGTTATTTAGGCAGGTCATAATTTGTAGTTACTGTAAGTTTGGACAGTTGATAATGCCCTTCGGCAGTCCATGTAAAACTAACTTGTTATTCCTCACTATACTATCTCGCACCCTTTATCCCAAAGATAAACTCGGTTTTGTATCCGGTTTAATACCCTTAATCCTATGGTACATTAATCTGGATTCTCCACTATATATCAATGCGTCTCCTAACTTCCAAAATAATTTTGTTCGCCTTTTTCATCCTTTTCTTATCACTGTATAAAAAAAACTCAGCATCATCTCCATTCTCCAGCAGGTATCTCTTTCCTTACTCAATCCTTACCCATACACATCATATATAATCTAAGTTTGATTCACTCCCATATCTTGGAATATAAAATCCTCCAAAGGCATATCCCCTAAGTTCTACATTTATTTAAAATGGCTATTTGTTCTTTTATAGTTAAGTATTTCTAGAGTAGGATCATACCGGTCAAAGTACTTGGCATTCTGCCTCTAGATATTCCCAACCTTCGCTCATAGGCTCAGGTGATCTCGGTCTCATAGGTAAGGAAAATAAATATCGAAGTATCCCATTAGGAGAGAGGTTACCTAAGTTAGGTCTCACTAAATTTTGATACTTACTAACACATACAAGTCTCATCGACTGATAAATATAAACACATTCATGCATCATGCATTAGGTTTAAGTTCCAGGCTTACCGGTTTCGCGCTGAGCGATAGCCTCAGCGCCTGAAGTTCCCACTGCGTACAGGGTATTTCTTCATGGAACTTTCTCCTTCCCCTTCCGACTCCCGGATGAGGATGGCTGTCCTACCGGTCCACTAGTATAGGTGTTGTTCTGCGGTGCCTGGCCTCCTCTTGGTCCGCCTGCCTCATTAGCTATTGTTCTCTGTGAACCTCTAGCTCCCTTGTATACTCGGCTCCCTGGATTGGAAAAGCATTCATACTCTCTGTGACCTTCTTTTTGCAATAGCGGCACTCCACCTTTCTTCCTGCGCAATCTACGCCTGAGTGATTCTTCCCACGGCGTTTACAGTAATAGTGACGTCGGGTTGACTTATTGTCTCTAGGTGGTGTTGTTCTTAGTGGCTGAGCATCAATAGCTGGGCCGGTCAGACGAGGGACTTGCTCCTTCGTCTTCTGACCATGGAAATCCTTCCGCCCCTTCTTCTTTTCAAAGAATTTCTTCCCCTTCTTGCAGAATCCGCCAGAGGTTGCTCCATCATCATCTCCTTCAGTACTCTTCCTTTTCTTTCTTCCTGTGTCGGAGTAGTCGACTCCTGGTATATAGTCCAACAAACTGGTGATCCGCGCGTAGTACTGGTCAACTGTTTGACTCCCTTGGATTAAAGTCTCGATCTCCTGCCTTTTTCTCTGTTTTAGGTGTTCGGGGTAGTACTTCTCCCGCAACACTTCTACAAACGCTGTCCATCCAAAGTCCGGTGTAGCTCTACGGTGGCCCTCCACAGACCGCCACCAAACGTCAGCTGCGTCCTTCAGGGTGTATGCGGTGATGTAGACCTGCTGGTCTTCTGGAACTTTGACAGCCTTGAACGCCTTCTGGTGCTCTGCAATGAATTTCTCCAGTGCGGCGGGGTCCGATTCCCCTGAATAAATTGGTACTCTCGTGTCTGCAACGCTCTTCAACCAGTTGGTTTCCCTGGGCTGCGGCAGGTGGGGTATGGCTCCCGTAAGTTGAGCTCCTAGCTGCTGCGCGAAGTCTGCCATGGCCGCTGCTAGGCCAGGTACTGCTGGAACATCTGCCGGTGCCTCGCCACCGCGTCCACTACTGTCTCCATGTGGTCTTCCGCTTGTCGACATCTAAGACAGTATACTATTATTTCTACTCGGTTGATACACCGTCATACACAATCACAGTCATGTAAGTAAGCTAACTACTAGCAATAAAATATCCCTAGGGTTTTTTCTAAGTCACGTATCCTCACAGACGTTTCCCGTATCCCAATATTCCTATGCTCATTGTCCTAGACTCAGTATCTTTTCATCAGAGCGGTACTCCGCTCAGATACCACTTTTTGTAACACCCCTAATCCTAAACCTGTAATGACGTCACAATTCATAGTATAATAAATAGCAAATCGTAGCGGAAAATAAGACTACCTTGGTGTTACACGCCGTTACTCACCCTTGTGGGTAACAAGGCATCGTTACTCTTCCAACAATAAAACTCCTCACGCTGTGATGAATATACTGAGCACTCTAATTATTACAACCCAAATCCAACTAAATGAGCAACTAATGAAATTCAACAATCTCATTAATACATTACATAATTAAAACCAACGGCGTTTGTTGAAAACACAACAGCTACCACCTTGTCCCGCACTCCGGCTTGAGACTTCTTCAAAACCTGGAATGTTTGGCCCATTGAAGGGCTCAACAATCGAAATGCTGGTATGCTAAATGTAGTCTTAAATCATCAAGATTCCTTAAGTCGTTTTAGCCATCTTGGTATTAGATTCTTTACATAAAATGCCGGTTATAATAATCAGTAATAACTGTAACATTGAACAAACACATAACAGTTCACCTGCAAACATCAGTGTACAATAGTACACATCACCAATAACCACACAATAATAATCCATAGCAATAACCAATAATCACACATCAATAATCCACAATAATAATCAGACAAGATACGCGTATTAAACTGAACTTGTTAGTTGGCCACCTGGCCTTATCCTTTAAATCAATCATTAAACCCTTTCCAACTAAATTCCACCTCAGGCGTCATGTCAAGACAATCCTTAATAACTTATTAATGGACATTAGTCCCCTGGGTTCCAATGGAACCGTTACCAGCTGACCTTATGGCCCTGGACAAATTATATATTGAGCGATCCGGTCGAACCTGTGCACCAACGGTAGTGCCTTCCGCCATCCCCGAATGTGGCTGCTGGATTTCCTTTGAGTGACTCCCCATTGAAGTCTCTCGTAGTGATCACGATACGCAACCAGAAAGTTGAAACAGTCTGGATTCCTCTCTTTATAAGTTAGCCCTTTTTCTCATTGACATAATAATCAATCCTTGAGTTAAAACTATAACAGTTGACCATCAGTTAGGTTTAATAATACCTAGAGGTCAGTTAGTCTTGTTCCAGTTTAGATGTATTAACTTCCAATCATAAGACGTTCGCGTAAAAATAGAACGCAGTGGTGTCCAGCAATACAGCTTACAATATCATATACAAAAATCATAGATATCGCTCTTAGCAATTTAAACACACAACGTCTGGACCTTAGGAAAATCCTTAGGACATTCAGACCACACAATTAACATACCGTTCACCAAGTAACTGCTAGCTTGACAAATTCCTGTTCTGTAGCCCCTTCCCGTACGCTGTTATCTAAACATGCAACACCGGGTAATATTAATATAACTATTCACTAAACATTACAGTACTGTCACTGTAGAACTAATACTTGTAATATACTAATCCTGTAAGTTCTTTATTTCCCCCTGTTATTTTACAGTTACTCTAGATAGTTCAACAGTTCGTTATTTTATGTGATATTCACATGTGATAATGAATTTCCACCTTGTAGTATATTTCTACTTCCTTAATTATATACTCATAATTGTTTCCACTTATTCTTTATATTATATCCCTTGGTCATTTTTATTATAACCAAAATTATTTTATAAACTTTATATTATACTCCATAATATACCATAATACATTATATTACCTAGTTTTACTTCCTTTCCTTATTAAATTACAAAACCAACCTTATTAATTTGGTATTTTATATTTTATACCCAACAACTTTATAAATTACTAAATAACCACATATAGTTTCCGGTAATCATGATTTGAACCCATTAACTTTTACAACTTACCAAACAACCATATACTTTTATAATTTACTAAATACCCATATTAATTTCCGGAATTTGTCAAACAATTATATTAACTTCTATTATTTGCCAAATAACCTTATAACTTTTATAATTCACTAACTACCCACATTAACCTTTGTAATTATTAATTAACCACATTACCTTTTTAATTTACCAAATATCCACCTTATTTTTTGTAAATTACAATCTCATTATACCAACTTTTATAAATTACATATAAACCCCTTAATTTTTGGTTTTCACTTATATTTTCCTTTATTCACTTTTAAACCCCAAAACTTTACATAAGTTACATATTAACTTATAAACTACACCTTTAATATTTAATTATCTTAAAATACCGAAAGGACCCCTATACTTTCGTAAATTATATTTTCTCCCCATGTCCATTTCGGTTTTGACATAAACTCCCATATAAGTTAATATTTTATGTCATAAATCATTTTAACCCAAAGTTTTTGGTCAACACTTTGACCAAGACTTAATTTCATAATTAATACTTTAATATACCCATAAAATCATATATAATTCTCGGCTATACACCATAGTTTCCAATATTTACAAAATAGTCCCAAAACTTTATAAATGTCATTTTAACACTTAACCACTTTTTAAATTCACCAAAATTCATAATATTAATTCCTACCTTATATCAATTATACCAAACAAACCCTTTAATTCTCGGTAATCACTATTAGTATACCAAACTTTTCAAAATTTATATTTAGCCACATAATATTATAAACTAGTCATATAAATACTTGTAGCTATTTTTAGTGTTCCCAAAATTTATAATATAAGTTAATACACTTATATATATTTCAAAAATCACCAAATAATACATTAAGCTCTCGGCTGTAATAAATCCTTACCATAGTTTCAAAACCTGATTTAAACTTTATAATATGTACATATAAATGTATATAAGCCATATAACACTTCTACAAATTATGTTAATGACTTAGAATGATTATAAATTCAAAATAGAACATTTGACCCTGAGGTATTTCGGTTTGAATATATATGTTCCCTAATTAATTTTGTGACACAAATTTATACTTTAAGGTAATAATCTTACCTTATATGTTATAAATTATTTTCTTGATATTTTAACCTATGATTTTCGGCCTTAATTTATCTAAAGGTCATACATAATTTTTATACCAAAGTTTGAAGCTTAAACCAAGCTTAATCTTAATAAATTTAAATTATATAAACTTACTCCTTAAATCAAGACAATTCTTGTACTTGATTTCTCGTTAAATTCCAAGCTCTCCAAATGCTATTTTGATGAAGAGAATTCGGCCTCCTTGAATATATTTAGGAGATCTAATTGTTAGACTTCTAACAAAATTTATAAATAAGATTTGGAGTAGTTTTACAAGAGTTTACCTTTGGAATTTAACAAGGTATTTTTGGTACACCTTGAGATGGTTGTAGATCTAAATTTCCTTCATGAAATAATGAAGAGAACATAGGTTTAGAAGTTCATAAATTTTCGAAAATACCTTAAGGAATTTACTTAGGATTTTCAACATGAAAATATACCTTAACTTGATCTTGTTGCTCCTTGTGTTGTTGTTGAATCTAGGAACCTTCTTGGAGTACTAAAGCTTGACGAAAATTGTAAGGATTCCTAGGATGATTCTTGCTTCAAGACTTAGTAGATTTAACTAGGAAATTACATTAAAATGGTGTTAGAACTTAGAACACCATTAATGGAGCTTAGAAGCTCTAAGGAATTACTTAGCAAATGAAGAAGAAAGAGAGAGCAAGGGAGAGCTTACCATTCGGCCATGGAAGGCAAAGAAGAATGAAGGAGCTCACGTAGGGTTTTAAGGCAAAGCAAGAGAAGGAATCAAATTTGGAAATTATTGGCATGTCACATGGCATTATTCTTTGATTTGTTTTTTGATTATTTGACTTCATAATTGACTACTAAAGTCTCTCATTTTAGGCTAGGTTTACGGCTGATTGAAAGAAGATAATGGAGACTTGTTTGATGATTGAAAACAGAAGACAAGAGGTATGGTTGGTAATTGTGTCCTTTGAATTTTATAAGTTGAATACCATGCCAATATTGACTTCTTTTTCCTTGTATTCTTGGTTTGTATATGTTGTAGTTGCCCACCAATTTTTTTGTTGTTTAAAGGCAAGAGAACATGGATGTATAGGTCGGTATCTCATTGAATTTTTATAAGGCAAATTAAGCCTTGTTTCTAGCTTAGAAATCGGACATAGTGCTGTATGGCACACTTGATTTTTGTCTTCATTTGACAATGATTTATGCTAGTTAGGTAAGTGTATTATTTAGACTAAAGTATAGCAATAATTCCCTCCTTTTCCTTGGTCCCCATCAGCAGTCACATGGGTAATAACATGGCTGTTTCATTCACTTAATTGTTTAGTTACAATGCACATGTATAGTAGTCTAGTTTTGTTATTTTATGTAGTCAAATTTCTATTACTTTTACAAGACTAATATCCTCTCTTTTTCTTGCAGGACATACGGTGGTGGAGGTTGAAATGACTGAATATATAGCTACATTATCATATAACACATGCTAGGTGAGTCACATTACCATAAGACAATTTTCAAACCAAAAACTAGTCAAAATAGACTTGAAATGGCGCATGGATTAGGGACCAAATGTGATTAATTTTTCATTTGATTTTTGTTACAATATATTTTACAAAGACCATACTAATATGTGTAATAGGTTCCAGCATTTAATTGGTACATTTATACCATGGTAAAAGATGAAAGTTTTAAGGTAAAAATGCTGATTTTAGGTACCTTTTTGATGATAAAATGGGCCCTACTTGTGCTATGAATTTAGCACTGGTATTAATTGTTTTAGATGGTCAATTTATCCCCTTTTAAGATTATCAACTCGTGGCTCCTCAAAAACTTCAAGGCAATTGTGTAAAACACATTTTTATGACATCTGAAGGTGCATTTTTGTGCTTTAAGGATTTTTCTAGATAACAATTAGTCGCTATGAGTTCCAAGTGTTTATTGAAATTGTTTATAGTCAATAATAATATGTTAAGTTGTTACATTGAGTTATATGGGGTTATATAAACTCGTAACTCAATTTTCGGGCTACTGGGACACTCCCGGGGCAAAAAGGAGCGTTAAGAAATTCTCTCGAGCACTTTGTGTATTTTTGAAAAAGTAGCTCGAGTAATCTCTTTAGAATATTGAATATAGATGATAGGAACTCTTAGAATAATTTATATTGGAGTTTGTGCCACTTTGGTACCTCTCTTGAGCACTCCCGAGGGTTTATGGGGCCTCATCGGGAACCTCCGAGCACTTTGTCTTTAACTGAGAATTTATCTTGATAACTTCATCTTAAATGTTCATTAAAGTGTTATTGTGCATTTAGAATGACGTGTAATGCTTTACTTTATTTTATAAGGTATTTCCGGGACTTTCAGGCCTTAAGGGGCCGTTAAGGGAACTCCCGGGCATATTGTATTTTTACTCAGTTCTAACTGAGGACTTGTGTTTTAAAGGTCATAAAATGATCCTTGGTTAACTTCATATGAGTTTTAGAGCTTATATAACTTGTTTATCTCAAGGTCGGGCTTTAACGCATGTTTTTTAGCCTTAAGGAGTTTATGTGCGTTTTTAATGCCCAAGTGTTTATATGCTTTCTTAGGGTTTAATAAACCCCCAAATAATATTTATTTACTTATATTTAACTATTTAAATATTAGAGGTATTAGCAAGCCTCTTTTCTGATTTGTGTTTATGCCGTGCATGATCAGTCCTGCATCAATTGAACTTTTTCCTAGAAAATCATTCCTTGCATAAAAACATATAAAAACATAAGACTGAACTAATAAAGCAATTTAATACATAATATAGCACAAATAACATATATATAACCTTATTTAGATAAATATAATACTAAATCTAGCACATAAAATATGATAAGTTTGCGGCTTATCAAGGCCCTACACTTACCTTTTGCTAGCCCTCGAGCAAAATTAGATTAGAAAGGAGTAATTACTTATGCACAAAACAGATAAACTTTAGAATGACAATTAGATAAATATTCCCAACTATCTGACTCTAATCTACATGTATGACTTAAACCTCCTTATTCCATCAGAAACATACGAATGGGTATAAAAGCAAACTTTTCAACACCGGTCAAAAACTTTCGGCTATTTTGCATAAGGGATTTTTGTAATCTCTCCTTTTTCTGGTTTCCATCATTCAGCTTTATTTTCAAGTTGGCCACTCATCGAGGGTTTTTTATATTCAGCCCTATTTTGCAAGGGTTTGAATCAACCATGATTTTTCTGCATTGAAGAACGGGGAATTTAGGAGAAAAATAAATGGAAAAACTCTCATTGATTTTTCAAATCTTGAAATTCAGTGGACTAGGTGTGTGGTCGTGCACTAACCACATTTGTCTACCGAGGAAGAGAGTTCTTGCCATTCGTCGGTGGTTTTTGATTCCATTTGTGTAGGGAGTGCGTTTGTTGATTTCTTGTTGCCTTAAGGATGAAGAAATGTCTTCTTTGTCTCCTGATCGCGGTCAGATAAATCTTCATGAAGATTATGCGATTGGAGATGCATTCACCTTATTTACTAAGGAGGAGCACAATATAATTTAACAAAATAGTATAAACAACAATAATTACGAAACTAAAAGAAAAGTAAATCAATTGAACATGCCGGACCGTGTGTCGGGCGTCACGTATCCGGCTGATAGGTGTGAAATAGAATGGTTTTAGTGGTCTTTAACGCTTAATTTTCCTACGCGCATGGATAATATTCCACACTTATCTTACGTTTTCCTTCAGTTTGTTGCTTGTTATGACTTGATACCGTTTTGTATGCTAAATGTAGAGAAAAGCGAGGAAAACAGTGGATTAACTCACGAGGGTGGTGATGCAACAAACGGGGGTCGAATTGGAGTTAGAACGAAGAATTACAAGGTTTTGAAGGTATGTCCGAGCTTGTGTCCAAATCCAAGCTCGGACGCAAGTCGAGAGTTTGACTGCTGTGCCTGATGAAGTGTCCGAACTTCAGTCCTATCTTCGAAGTTCGGACATGGTTCGAGAATCACAATGAAGAAGAGTCGAAGGTCTGATCTACGCTGCATGTCCGGACTTGTGTCCGAACATCTAAGTTCGGACACAAGTCGAGACTTTTGAAATTGGAGCGCTCAAAATGATGTGTCCGAACATTGAAGGTCGGACCAATGTTCGGACGTGACTAAATTCTCAGTAGAAGTTCAGCGTTTTGAAGGGAAAAGAGGAAGAAACTCTATATAAGTGACCTAATCAGAGGAGAGGAGGTATCACATCATAGATCATTACATCACGATACTTCGATGCTCCCGAAGAACGCTCTTCTCACTCAACTCGCTCCATTGACATCAGCTTCACCTTCATCCACATTCATCAAGCTCACCATTGCCATTGCTGAGGAGAGTTACCAGAAAGGAGCCAGTCCACCGTCTTCAACCTTGCGTCGGCGGTCTCTGAGTCTGGATAATCACTCAATTCGATGGTTTTTCTTTCCTTAGATGAATTCTCTTTTGATTGTATTCAATCGCTTCTTTGAAATGTCTGGCTAGTAGGGATTAACTCTAGGGTAGGGTTGTTCACGATGGATACAATTTAGCTAGGATTTCTGCAGTTTGACTATGGGATTGTAATGGATTGTTTTTAGGTTAATGTTAATCATTCATCTTCTCTATTAAATTTGCGCATTTATAGAGTTGTTTTGCGAATCATATTAGGATCAGATAAGGTTATTAATAGGAAGTTCGAATTAACCTGGAGATTTGAGGAAAGATTAGTCGGATAGATAATTTTTCCTGCAAAAGCTAGTAATTCTTCGCACGTAAACCGCCTATATGTGTTTTGCCAACTTCTAGATTAGAGTTGATATGTTCTGATAGGTGAACTCTTCCTTTAACTAAGATTTAGGATTGAAGAGAGCTTAAGAATTGGCCTTTCCATTTCTCATAATTGAATTGTAGGTTCCGCTAGATTTATCCAGCAAAGAACAGCCCAAACCCGGAGTTCCATTCATTATACCAACCTTAACATTTACTTTCATTAATCATTCATTTAGACTTTGATTTGCGTTTTCTCAATTCAGTTACAAAAACAATTCACAACCCCCCTAAATTTCCAGTTTTCTTAGGACTTAGGCTTATTTATTCAAGTCCCGTGGTTCGATACCTGGCTACTTAATTTCCTATGCTACAGTGACCGGGATCTTTGCAACCCGACAGGCTTTTCGTTTTATTATTTTCTAGGTTTTTTCAATTTAGCTTTAGTAGAACATTTTCCTATTTGCAAAATGGCACCGTTGCTGGGGACTTGACATTTGTCCAGTCCTATGCCCTGGTTGTCAATTGTTTTTACTTTATTTTATTTGCGCTATTTATTTCCTCTTTGTTTTAATTCGATTATAGTCTTAATTCTGTGTTTGCTAGTTTTGTTTTAATAGTTTGGAATATATTTCGTTTGAACAATTGTGCTTTATTTTACACTCATCATATTCGTAGTTCGTTTTGTTATTTGTTAATTAGACATTTTATCATTTGTCAGTTTGTTCCTTCTTGTTCATACCAGTACTAACTTAAATTTTCGTGTTTTATTGGGTTAAACTGTGCAAGTGGTTGGTGAATGCACAGTACCCGATCTCGAGGCCCACTGAGATTTAATCTAGACCCAGAGATCAACCGTACAGCTCATAGGGCAAGAAGAGCCCTTACCTTCACCATGGCTGCTAATGGACCAGCGAATAATGAGCAAGCCACATTGGGAAGAATTAATCGCCCGCCAGCTGCTCCTAGAAGAGGACCTGTAACTCTACCAAATCTCACACCATAGTTAACAACAAAATGGCAAAACCTAAAACCAAGCCATCAAACAAATGCTGTCAGGAATCACCCTGCAGGGACCTTTTCAGGCGCAGACCCGACTGATGCGCTCGACCATGTCCATCGTTTCCTAGTTCATTTGGATTCGTTGGGGATGTCTCAAGGGCTAGAGGAGTATGCTCGGCTGTGTTTATTCCGGCACAGTCTATCAGGGGAAGCATCAAAGTGGTTCCATCGTCTACCACCAGGTATCATCACCACCTAGGAGCTGATGACAGAACGGTTTTACGAGAAGTACATCCCCATCTCCAGGACCAGACAGATGATTGCTGACCTGACCGCCTTCAGACAGTCCGGTAGTGAGACAGTCTGCGAAGCCTGGGATAGATTCAAGGAGCTGCTCCGCCAGTGCCCTCATCACGGTCAGACCACAACATATTTGGCCCCGGGGTTCTTCCAAGGGCTAAGAGATGAGCATAGTGGTGAGGTCAGAGCTGCACTGGGTGGAAATTTGCTTGCTAAAAGCGGAGAAGAGTTTATGTCGGCTATGGAGTCCTACTGCGAGGAGCTCCGCCAGTGGAGCAACAGTAGTGGAAGAGTTTTCACAGTTGGTCAGACTTCCTCTCGGACTCCAGACCCTATGATGGAACAAATTGCTGCTGAGCAGGCCCATTTAAGTACCACAGTGGGTAACATGGTGAAGATGCTCAAGCAGCTCACTATGGGACAGACATCTGTGCAAACCGTTAAGAAGGTGTCTACTGGTTCCAGTGAGGTCTGCTGTTCTCAGTGCGGAGACAACCATGAATACGAGGACTGCCCAATGGTTGCTGAGATGAGGCAGACCGAAGAGGTGTATGCAATTGGTCAGTACAACAGGCAGCCTTGGATGCAGAATCAGCATCCAAACCTGAGGTACGGAAATCCGAATAACGCCCTCAAATCACATCAGATGCAGCCTCAGAGGGCGAATCAGGGAGGACCACCTGGCTTTGCTAGGCCCCCGTACAATCGGTTTAGGCCACAACAGTCTCAAGCTCAGCAACCATCCCTGAGCTCAAACAATGCCAATCTAAAGGAGATAGTGGATAAACTGATGGCTTCTCAAGAGCACCAAACAGTGATAAATCAGAATCTGGCAGCTGGTCAGCAAAAACTAGAGAACGCCATGGTGGAGATGCAGGGAACGATGAGTCAGTTGACTCAGTTCCTCCTACAGTAGAGACCTTCTGGATCATTGCCTTCCCAACCAGACCCCAATCCTAAGGAACAATTGAAGGCAGTGTCGGTCTCAGAAGCCGTGGTAGTTGAGGACTGTGCAAATTCTGGAGAGGTAGCGGCAGTTACCTTGAGAAGTGGGAAGCAGCTGATAAATAGAGATCAAGTGGCTGAGGACCAAGCTGACGAAGAGACCGGTCTTCCTTCTTCTAGCACTGGCGCACCGTCAGGGCCCCCAACCCCTCCTGAGGTAGTTGTTAAGGAGACCCAAGCTCTTATTTCTTCCCTTTCTCATACTTTGATTGCTAAAAATTCCAAGGGTAAGGTGGTTCCTAAGGAACTTCCTTTCCCTAATAGATTGAAAGAAAAAGAACTGGATGATCAATTTAGGAAATTTTTGAGTGTGTTTTCTAAGCTTACTATCAATATCCCCTTCATTTATGTTATCAAGCAGATGCCTAATTATGCTCGCTTTGTGAGGATTTAATTTCTAACAAGCGAAAGTTCTAGAAGAGTGAGATTGTTCAGCTGACAGAGACATGCTCTGCAGCCATCCAGTAGAAGCTTCCTCCAAAGTGTGGAGATCCAGGGCAGCCCATCATTCCTTGCACCATTGGAGACATGGACTGTGGTTTTGGACTCTGCGACCTTGGAGCGAGTATAAATTTGATGCCTTATTCGATGTTTAGGAAGCTTCATGCTGGTGAGCTTGTCCCAATTAATTTTAACTTGCAATTAGCTGATCGTTCTTCAATCAAACCTCGTGGTATGGTTGAGAACGTTGTGGTAGGTGTTGGTAACTTCTTCTTCCCTGCTGATTTTGTCATTCTTGATATGGATGAGGATGTTGAAGCGCCATTGATTTTGGGTCGACCGTTCCTTCGAACTGCTAAAACTGTCATTGATGTTGACAAAGGAAAGATCACCCTTAAGTTTAATAATGAGGAACTTAGTTTTGATATCACTAAGATGATGAGAACAAATGCTTCTTCTCATGCTGTGCTTTCAGTTGATTTTGATTGTTTTGATGATTATGAGGCTTTTGTCGCTAAAAATGCTGCTGACTCTTTTTTCTTGCTTGAGAATTCTGATTTGTTAGAGCAGGTGTTATGCCACTCAATTGAGGATGATAAGGAGGGCACTGAGGTAGCTACTATTGTCCAGCAGCTTAATCAGGGACGAACCTACTTTCGCCCTTATGCTCCTCCTGTGGAGCCACTGGACAGGCCTACTCAGAGGCTCGTTCCTTCAATAGAGTAGCCCCCTACTCTTGAACTCAAAACTCTCCCTTCAAATCTTAAATATGCTTTCTTGGCAGAGGGTAGCGCCCTTCCTGTTATTATTTCTTCATCTTTGTCTGTTTCACAGGAAAGCAGACTTTTGGAAGTGTTAAGAAGGCACAAGGGTGCTTTGGGGTGGTCAATGGCAGATATTAAAGGGATTAGTCCAGGGTTCTACACTCATCGAATTTACATGGAAGATAGTATCAAGCCAGTGAGGTAGCCCCAGAGGTGATTAAACCCAAACCAGAAGGAAGTAGTGAAAACAGAAGTTTTGAAGCTCTTGGATGCAGGCATCATTTATCCCATCTCCGATAGCCGCTGGGTTTCTCCTGTGCAAGTTGTTCCCAAGAAAAGGGGAATAGTGGCAGTGCCCAATGAGAAAGGTGAATTGGTGCCCCAAAGACAAACCACTGGCTGAAGGATGTGCATCGATTACCGGCGTTTGAATGAAGCCACAAGGAAGGACCACTTCCCGCTACCGTTTATTGATCAAATGTTGGAGCGGCTAGCTGGGCAAGAGTTCTACTGCTTCCTTGATGGGTACGACGGTTATTTTCAGATCCCCATTGTGCTAGAGGATCAGGAGAAGACCACCTTCACCTACCCTTATGGTACTTTTGCGTATAGGAGGATGCCCTTTGGTCTTTGCAACGCCCTAGCCACATTTCAGCGGTTTATGATGGTGATTTTTAATGAGTTTATTGAGAAGAGCATAGAAGTTTTCATGGACGACTTCTCGGTATATGGCTAGAGTTTTGATGTGTGTCTTGATCAGCTGGATCAGATACTAGGCAGATGTGAGGAGGCCCATCTGGTTTTAAATTGGGAGAAGTGCCATTTCATGGTACATGAGGGTATAGTTCTTCGACACAGGGTCTCCAAAGATGGTATTCAGGTGGACAAGGCTAAGGTGGAGGCCATTGAGGGGTTGCATCTTCCCACTTCAGTCAGGGGTGTTAGATCTTTTCTGGGTCACACAGGGTTCTATCGAAGGTTCATCCAGGACTTTTCCAAAATTGCTAAGCCCTTGTCTGATCTTCTGTAGAAAGATGTGAAATTTCAGCTCTCATAAGAGTGTTTGAAGGCCTTTCAAACTATCAAGAGTAAACTCATTTCTGCCCCTATTGTGGTTCCTCCTGATCGGTCTCTTCCTTTTGAGGTAATGACAGATGCTAGTGATTTTGCTATTGGTGCTGCACTCTGTCAAAGGAAGGATAAAATTTTGAGGGTTATCACTTATGCAAGTAAGACTCTATCTGAAGCTCAAAAGAATTACACCACCACTGAAAAGGAGCTACTTGCTGTGGTGTTTGCTCTCGACAAGTTCAGGCCCGATTTGTTGGGAAGTAAGGTAATTGCGCACACCGATCACTCTGCTTTGAAGTACCTATTCCAAAAGAATGATTCTAAGCCCAGAATCCTGAGATGGATCTTGCTTTTCCAAGAGTTCGACTTGGAAGTTGTTGATAAGCAAAGGAAGCAGAATGGGGTTGCAGATCATTTGTCTAGGCTTGAGACTCCAGATGACGGGGTTTCCATAAATGAATTCTTTCCTGACGAGACAATCTTTGTAATTGGGAAAGTTAAAGAGCCATGGTATGCTGACCTGGCTAACTATCTCGCCTCTGGTATGATTCCCCATGATCTAAGCTACAACCGGAGGAAGAAGTTTCTTTCTGAAGCCCGTCATTATGTTTGGGAGGACCCCTATCTCTTTAGAGTATGTGCTGATGATTTAATTAGAAGGTGTCTCCCCGATGAAGAGGTTGACAGTGTGATTGAGTTCTGCCATTCTTGAGAGGTAGGTGGTCACCATGGTCCTACTAGGACGGCTGCTAAGGTGTTAGAGTGTGGTTTTTACTGGCCCACTTTACACAAGGATGTCCACCGCTTCTGCTCTCACTGTGATAATTGCCAGAGGATGGGGAACACTTCAAGAAGGCATGAGATGCCTCAGAAGGGAATCCTGGAAGTTGAGTTGTTCGATGTCTGAGGTATTGATTTTACTGGCCCATTCCCTTCTTCTCGTGGAAACCACTACATCCTCGTTGTTGTAGATTATGTTTCCAAATGGGTCGAAGCAATCCCCTGCCCTTCTGCTGATGCTAGAACTGTGGTGAAATTCTTGAAGAAGAACATCTTTACCAGATTTGGTATGCCCAGAGCTATCATTAGTGATGGCGGTTCTCACTTTTGCAACAGGGCCATTGATTCCCTGATGACTAAGTTCGGGGTGACTCATAAGGTTGCTTTACCTTATCATCCCCAAACTAATGGGCAAGCAGAAGTGAGTAACCGAGAGCTAAAATGGATTCTTCAGAAGACCGTCAACTCCTCCAGGAAGGATCGGTCAGTCAAGCTTGACGATGCTCTGTGGGCTTATAGAACTGCATTCAAGACTCCCATTGGGATGTCTCCTTTTAGGCTGGTATATGGGAAGGCTTGTCATCTCCCAGTTGAGCTAGAGCATATAGCTTATTGGGCTTTGAAAGCTCTCAATTTTGATTTACGTGATGCTGAAGAAAAGAGGAGATTTCAGCTTTTTGAACTGGAAGAACTGAGAGAACAGGCATACGAGAGCTCAAGGAATTACAAAGAGCGCAAAAAAAGGATCCACGACCGGATGATTCAAAAGAGAGACTTCAAAGTGGGGGATCTGGTGTTGCTCTCTAACTCTAGGCTACGTCTCTTTCCTGGGAAGCTGAAATCACACTAGACAGGCCCCTTCAGAGTAGTCGGAGTTACATCCTATGGAGCATACGAGCTGGAGAACAAAGCTGGTGAAACCTTCAAGGTAAATTGTGCTCGTTTAAAAAGCTATCTTGGTACTGATCATAAGTTTTATTCCATGCAGGCAATATTCTTTGTTCAGAGTGAATCCAATTCAGCAGCAAAGATAATTTCTCCAGAGACGAGTTCAAATATGATGAAGAAATTCTCTTGGCGAATCCGGAAAGAATTGGGAAGGTTGAAGGAACTTGCTGTAGGCTGTTGTAGAGCTTCCAACCACACTTCCTCTGATTGATCAAGTAGGAATTGTCTAGCTAAAGACATTAAAGAAGAGCAGCTGACTGGGAGGCAACCCAGTGTTTTCGTTACTTTAATTCTGTGTTATTATGTTGTTTATAGTTTTCTTTTAGGTTAATGCTTTTGTTTACAGGGGTTTGAGCTCACAAAGAAACAATTTGGTGCATTTTTGGCATTGTCCGAACATGTGTCCAAAATTTGAAGTTCGGACACAGTTCTAGAGTTTGAAGACTGTGCAGAATGATGATGTCTGAATTTCTGTTCGGACATCGAAGTTCGGACCCGTTTTGAGAGTTCAACAAAGGTAAATACGATTACGTCCAAACTTTGGTCCTAGCATCGAAGTTCGGACACAATACGAAGCGCGGCCCAGGTATGTATCACTAGTAGAAAAATGGCCATTTTCGGCCCCCCATTTTCGGCGGTTTTTAAATTTTCGCCGAAAATGAGTGTCAGGACAAGCAATTTTCGGCGGTTGTATATAGGAACCGCCGAAAATAGCCAACTAAACACAGCATTTTCGGCGGTTCATATATACAACCGCCGAAAATTGCCAAATCGAAGCATGATTTTCGGCGGTTGTATATAGGAACCGCCGAAAATGCTGTGTTTAGTTGGCTATTTTCGGCGGTTCCTATATACAACCGCCGAAAATGCTTCTTATTTCTACTACCCTAGCGCCCCGACTCGACATTTTCACGCTCTGCTGCCTCTCTTCTTCCTCGACGTCGCTCTCTACTCCAGCTCGCCCTCAATTCGCCGTCTCTTCTTCTCGGTCGCCGCCCCACCTACAGCCGCCGTCACCGTCGCCGCCTTCCTGCCGCCCCAGTCGCGCCGCTACCCCCGCGGTCTGCTGCTGCCCAAATCGACCGGTTTACCGAGAATCGGTAATGGTTTTCTCCGATTCGAAAGTTTCAAAAATTTGTTGAATTGGGTCCTAATTTATTGTTTATATGTAATTGTTGATTGATATATGTATTCTGGAGTGTAATTAATTGATTGGTTTGATTGGAAATACAATATGTGGGCAATTTTAGAAAATAAACTATACGCTCGCAAGGTGTTCGATGAAATGATTTAACCAATTTCAATGAGTTTTTTTGCTATCTTACCATTGTTTATGTGAATTTTTGAGAAGTAAACGACCTTGGTGAATTGACATATCAATTGTACTGTGTTTTCTTCATTTAGTTACTACACAAGATTGGCGCAGTAGTAGTCGCGTTAGCTAGCTCCTCGTGTCTTCACTCGCCACCCGCTTCCGTTTGATCCTCGTCCATCCAAATACCGGTTAGTTGTTTTTTTCAACCTAAATCAATTTCAATTTGTCATGCATAATTGATTGATTGATATATGTATTCTGGAGTGTAATTGCTTGATAGGTTTGATTGGAAATACAATATGTGGGCAATTTTAGAAAATATACTATATGCTCGCAAGGTGTTCGATGAATTGCTCTGTCCATTTTCTGTTTATATGTTGTTAAAAATATTATTGTTAAGGAATTTAGTTAGTTTTTCTGTTTTAGTAGTATTCATATTGTGGAATGGATAATTATGATTGCACTGAATTAGTTGGATGGGTAATTTATGAAAGTATCTAGATGATTTAATTAGTTAATTAAATTTCTAGTTAGTAAGGTGTTCTGTAAATTGTTTGTGTAGTTAGTTTATTTATATTTAGTAGCTAGTCAGTTGAGTAGGTATACATATAAAATAACAAAATAAAATAACCAACTATATATTTTTTTTATATATATATATATCATCAAGTAGTATATATTATAGATGTGTATACACATATATAATATGCATATAACACAACCAAGTAGTATATATAAAATAGCGTATTATATATTATATAGACTCGCCGTGTACGAACAATATCGATATATATCCTTTTCCGAAGATAGGTTAGTTATTGTTATTTTTTATATTTAATATTTTAAATGTTAGTTAAGTTATTATACATTATAACACTTTTTTCTAAATATTTTTTAAATTTTGACTGGTTGTTTGTAGAATGGACCGTGAATGGATGTACGGTCTGCGAGGGAATTATTTTGAATCGAAAGTGGAAAATGAATTTTGCAAAGCAGCTCTCTATCATCAGAAAAGGATGAACGACACTCACATTCCCTGTCCATGTGCACAATGCGAACTTCGCAACAAATTCCCTAACCTACATGCTATCAGATTTCATCTATCACGACGTGGATTTATGCCAAACTATAAGATATGGTTTTTGCATGGCGAGTCTTTAGAAGCTAGTAGCAGGGTGCATACTTCCACCCAGCAGAACAGTGAAACAAGAAAGGTTACCGATGATACCACATTTCCTAATAATGATTGTGATCAGAGTGACACTGAAATCAACGATGATAGTGAAAAGATTGAACAACTGAACTCTATGCTGCAAGATGTTGAGGATAATTTCACAGACAAGCCCGATGAATATCAAAGATTAGTTGACGCATCACGGTCCCCTTTGTTCCCCGGATGCACCAAATTTTCAAAATTGACATCCGTGCTACACTTGTTCAATATGAAAGCAAGATTCGGCTGGAGTGATAAGAGTTTTACGGCAATACTAGAACTATTCCACGACATGCTTCCAGATGATAACAATCTTCCTACATCCACTTATGATGCAAAAAAGTTGATGTGTCCTATGGGTGTGGAGTACGAAAAGATACACGCATGTCCAAACAGTTGTGTATTATACAGAGGAGAGAATAAACATTTGAATCAGTGTCCAAAATGTCATTTGTCACGCTATAAACATAAGGACGGCCAATCATCCAATTCTAAGAAAAAAAGTCCTCCAGCAAAAGTCATTTGGTATTTACCCATAATACCAAGGTTCAAACGTCTGTTTGCAAATGTCAGAGATGCCCAAAATTTAAGATGGCACGCAGAAGGAAGGAAAAATGATGATAAGCTGAGACATCCAGCTGATTCACCACAGTGGAGGACTATCGATAGAAGATTTGAAGATTTTGCCAGTGATAATCGAAATTTGAGACTCGGGCTATGTACAGATGGGATGAATCCCTACGGCACTCTAAGTAGTCAACACAGCACTTGGCCTGTTGTATTGGTGATTTACAATCTTCCTTCGTGGTTGTGTATGAAGCGAAAATACATTATGTTATCATTGTTGATTTCTGGTCCTAAACAACCCGGACATAATATCGATGTATATCTTGCACCGCTGATTGACGATTTGAAATTGCTATGGAATCAGGGGACAATGGTTTATGACAGTTACGCCAGACAAAACTTCACACTTCGTGCCATGTTGTTTTGCACAGTGAATGACTTTCCAGCGTACGGGAATTTATCTGGATACACGGTGAAAGGCACATTTGCTTGCCCAATATGTGAGGACGACACTTGTTCTGATCGTCTAAAGTTTTCTGGCAAAAACGTGTACATGTGTCATCGTAGATTGTTGCCAGCAGCACCCGTACCGTAAAAAAAGGAAGTTATTCAACGGAAAGACTGAAACACGTGTTGCTCGTATACCTTTGAGTTCTCAAGAGATCTATGAAAAGGTGAAAGACATTGAGAATGTTTTCGGTGTTCCGTCCAAATCTACCCAAAAAAACATCTGGAAAAAATGTTCAATATTTTGGGAACTTCCATATTGGAGACATTTATCTGTTAGGCATTGTCTTGATTTTATGCATATTGTCAAAAATGTTGGTGAGGCTGTTGTTGGGACTTTGCTTAACATACCTGGGAAAACAAAAGACGGAATAAAGGTTCGAAGAGACATGCAAGCTATGGGCATACGTGAGGAGTTGCATCCTCAAGAAAGAGGCAAACGAACATATTTACCTCCAGCATGTTACACTTTGTCTAAGAATGAGAAGATCAGCTTCTGCAAATGTCTTCATTCCCTTAAGGTTCCTACGGGTTATTCATCTAACTGGAAAAGTCTTGTGTCAATGAAGGACTTGAAATTGGTCGGGTTGAAATCTCATGATTATCACGTTCTGATGTTGCATCTCCTTCCTGTTGTCATTCGGGGTATATTGCCGAAGGATGTCCGAAATGCAATTACAAGACTATGTTTCTTTTTGAATGCAGTGTGCAATAAAGTCGTGGATGCTGATACACTTGACAGTCTGCAACGTGATGTTGTTGTTACGATCTGTCAACTTGAAATGTATTTTCCACCCTCTTTTTTTGACATCATGGTTCACTTAGTTGTTCACATTGTTAGGGAAATCAAATTATGTGGTCCAATATATTTGAGGTACATGTACCCGTTTGAGAGATACATGGGAATTTTGAAGGGAAGGATGAAGAATAGATATCGACCTGAAGGAAGTATTATAGAAGGGACAATAACCGAAGAAGTGACAGAATTTTGTACTGAATACTTAAAGGGTGCAGTTGCTATTGGAGTACCACAACCTAGACACACGGGAGGGACAGAAGGTCAAGGTGTTACTGGGAAAAAAATTGTGGCAATTGATTCATCCTCAATGGAGTTAGCACATTTGTTCGTTTTACATCACCTTGAGATTATTGAGCCATTTTTTGAGAAACACATGACTACACTAAGAGGTCAATATCCTGGGAGGAATATTGTTTGGCTGACAAAAGAGCAAAACAAGACCTTTTGTTCATGGTTTAGAGACCATGTTATGAAACTTGCATCACTAGCGCCTGATAATGTAGGTGAAGAGCTCCGTTGGTTAGCTTTGGGACCTGGTTCCACTGCTGTATCTTACGAGGGGTATGACATCAATGGGTTCACCTATTGGACAAAACGACAAGATGATAGATGTTTAAACCAGAATAGCGGGGTGAAAGTAGAAGCAGCAACAACTCTGTACACCCGAGCTTCAGCGATTTCAACCTCGAGGTTGTATTATGGATGTATTGAAGATATTTGGGAACTTGATTATCAGTTTCAAAAGTTTGTTATTTTCAAATGCAAGTGGGTGGATTACAGACACGGTTATCGGGTTCAGGATGGGTTTAATTTGGTTGATTTATCAAGTCTTGGTCCTACACACGATCCGTTCATATTTCCCACGGACTGTGAACAAGTATTTTACATAGAAGATCCCATCGATTCTAGATGGTCAGTAGTTTTACCAGGGAAAAGATTTGTGATCACAAATGTTGATCAAGATGTTGATGACGATGAATTATTATTTGATGAGACACCACCCTTTTCTAACAGTGTTCCTGCAACCAACATTGTTGATATTCCAGACGATGTAGTGTATACTAGGTCTGATCATGATGAGGGTCTATGGGTCGAAAAACCATAAATGATGTGTTTGTTTGTTAGGTAATTAAATATTAATTTTTTATGATATCTGATTATGTATTTTTTATATTATTTGTTTTGTTGTTATTAATATCATATTGTTTATTGTGCAGACAGTTAAATGGATGATATGGACGACCCGGTCGGCGAGATTCTGTGACGCAGCCCGACCGAGGAAGAGGCAAACACGTGGAGGGAAGGGCCGCAAGTCACGGGCCCGAACTGATGAGGGGGGTAGTGGCACCGCCGAGATAGTATGTCTGATGTGCCAGCTGCAGACACACAAGCTGGACCTTCTGGGTCACAGATCCCAGAGAGCAGGATCGTAAAACCTCGAGGTCCTACAAAAGCTCTGAAGTCCAAAAAGATTGAGTCGAAGCCGCTGCAGTTTAATGAGTATCTACAACCGACTGGGGAATGGGCTGGAGACTTCACTACTGAGCTGGGCATCATAGTGCGAGAGTATTGTGATATCACTCTCTCCTGGCCTCAGGTTGACGAAGGATTGAAGAAGCAGATGTTTGAGATCGTACAGGTAAATAAACAATAGTTGCAGTATTTATTGATACGATTTATAAGTATGCATAACTAACATCCTTTTCATTTATGATGATATGCAGAAACGATATCGAATACCTGAAGAAACCGAGTACTACACCATGGTAAAATCGATGATGCGCAAAAAATTTTCAGATCATAAGCATGATCTGGTCAAATGGTTCATCACCAAGAAGCTTAAGCGGCCTGACGGCGACACACGCCAGCCTTGGGAGATCTACACAGCAATAACCCAAGAGAAGTGGCAGCAGTTTTATGACAAGAAGATGGAGACGAAGGTACATACTAACTATTAAATAATTAAGTATTGTATATACATACAAATAGGTTTACATATGTATATGTTTTTAATCATCATCGTGTACTTTTGTTTACTTGATAATAGGAGTATCGTGAGGCCCAGTCAGCGAATGCGAAGAAGAATGAATATCGTCACTTGCTGGGTGCTAAAGGGGTTAACAGAAGAGTTCCTGAGTGGGTGGCAGAAGGGGAGTTGCCATCGGATGTGAGCACTCTAGATGAGCACCAGAAACGGGGTACATTTTGGAAGCTTTCACGCACTAAGAAAGACCCAAAAACTGGAGAGCGTCTGTATCCCTTCGAGAAAACGAAGGAAATTGTTGATAAGATGGTAAGTACTTTTGTTTAATCCTTATTATTTTTTCAAATTCAATATTTCAATCCTATAATTTATTATAAATCCTATATGCATTTACTTCTAAAGGCTGAAATGAACGAGCAAGTAACCCAAGGGACTTGGGCTCCTGATCGACATGATGACCAGCTGTCTCGGGCGCTAGGAAAGAAAGATCATCCAGGCCGAGCAGTGGGGTTAGGGGGGGTTAATATAGGGATAAGAAAAGTATTTGGAAACCCCGGGTCGAGAAAAGGAAGTAGTAGTCAGGAGAGGATGATCCCGTATGATGAGCATTTACGTGTCCTCACTAACTTCAAAGATCAGTTGAGGGATGAGATCCTTGCTGAAGTGCGTCAGGGACTGGTGCACCCCAGCCATATGCTCCTGCTTCTGATCCTTCTTATGGATATGCTCCTGCTGCTGATCCAGCTACTGATCCTGCTGGACTGCACACAAGCACAGAGTCTAATGATCCGTATCCTTACGCATATGTACAGGTAAATTTTTATATCTTTAACTGTTTTATTACTTGTCATATCGTTTATTACTTATTTATCAGTTCAATCATCTACTAATCTGATTAAATTGTAGGATCCAATAAACTGCAACCTCTTGCTCCCGTACAACAATCAAAATATACCAGTTGCAGAGGGAAGAGTGTACACATCACGCTCGAATGACGTGGTCCATGGCATGCCATTACAGCCGTATCACGGGAGAGTGTCTGTGGACGAACCGATTTACACGTGTCCTGATTTAGAACTCCCTGTACCTACGGAGGAGTACAGCACGGTTCGGTCCGCAAAGGGTGCATTTCTTCAATGGCCTGTTCGCCTGATTCAGAAGTGTATGAAGGTACGCCCAATACAACCTTTAATATAGTTATTGTAGTAAATTATAAGTGTGTGGATGTTCAGTTCATGATTAGTAATGTATGTCGATTGCAAATAGGCATTAAAGGAGAAATCAAAGTCTCTGAAAAAAAGAAGTCAAAGATTACATCTTCTGGATACAGAGCATCCACCAATGTCATTACCAAAGAAAACTTGGTGGATGATTCAATATATGCACGCTTGGGGCCAAACATGAAAGTGTTGCATGATGTGATCCGTGACTTCCCAGCTGATAAAGATTCTATCCTTCTTAGCTTTGAACTTGACATTCTTCACTATGAAGAAGTTTTAGAAGTCGACTTGTGGACAAACGACGTGCAGGACATCCTGAAATCTGACTGGGTGCCTATCACTGTTGTCCACTCATTCATTCTGTAAGTATTAGTCTTTTTTGGTAATTAAGTTATAAAGTGATGCCCTGAAACAATGTTAATTACTATATCGATCTTTTAATTAATGAATAGGTCTTTGCATGAGAAAATGCAAACTTTTTCACTTACCAAGTATGGATTTCTATGTCCTGAGAGAACGTCATACACTGCTGTGACGTCTGATGTACAAGGTAGTAAGCTCTACTTACAGCGTGCGATTGCAAACAGCATCAATGCGAGAAAGAAATATCTCCTGCTGCCCTACCATCAAAGGTAATAACTTGTGTTTATCATTTTAATTCCATTAAGCATGATCTACTTATTGATTTTGACATTATACTGACATGTTAGTGTTTTGGTATTACATAGTGGTCATTGGGTCCTACTGGTGTTGTGTTTGGATCGTGCACGTATACTATATCTTGATCCGCTTCGGCATACAGTGCCGAATAATATCAAGATAAAGCCACACCTTAACACATAAGTACATTATAAACCACTTCTTTATGCATTTCAATTCTTTTAATTTAATTTTGTTGTGCATGGATATCCTAATTTTATTAATATACATTTATGACATTTAATGTGCAGTATATATCTAAGTGTTATGATTTCACATCTTTGTATAAGGATAAAAGGTGCTGTCCCCTGGACTGCAGTGAAGGTACATGCATCACTTGTTTTTCATTGATAAAACAAATGTCTTATGTAATTAATCCTTTTTCTTTTCTCTGTTTAAGTGTCCACGTCAACCCGGGGGTTCGGAGTGTGGGTATTATGTCATGAGATATATGCATGACATAATCACCCTTTTTGGTGATATGCAGGATCAATTAGAAAATGTATGTTGAAGTCATATATATATTTTTAATTTTAATATATTTGTTTAACGATTAACTCATTTTGTATTGTTTTGTTTTTCAAAAGGTTTTCCCTAATGTTGGCGAATACGACAGACAAACGATCAACGCTATGTTGGAGGATTGGGCGGAGTTTGTCTATATGAATTTAGTTTGATTTTCACTTTGTTTTTTCGATCGAATTGTTATTTAGAACGTTAATGTTTAGAAATTTATGGCTAGGTAGATTGTGAAAGATGACCGGTTTGAGTAGAATGAATATCTTGGTAGTTGTATATCTATATGGTCATTTGTGACCATTTGAAATGGTTTGTATATGGTCATTTGTGACCATTTGAAATGTGTTGTTGGTCATTTGTGACCATTTCATCATTTTTTGATTTTTTGACAATTCTCTTACAAAGAGTGATTGACATCCTCTACAATATGACGTAGAGAGATGTTTGGATATATCTGGATGTTGTATCTGTATATTTTACAGGTTTGTTGACATATGTGGGATTGTAAACTAAAACAAAAAAAACCAAAAAAAAATATAGACATTTTCGGCTGTTCCTAGTAAGAACCGCCGAAAATAAGTAAAAAACTGGCAATTTTCGGCGGTTCTTAGCTTAAGAACCGCCGAAAATTGCCAGTTTTTTACTTATTTTCGGCGGTTCTTACTAGGAACCGCCGAAAATGCCAGTTTTTGGCGGTACCATCATTTTTGAGTTGGGACAGCCGTTATTTTCGGCGGTTTTTGCGTTTGGAACCGCCGAAAAAGGTTTTATTTTCGGCGGTTATAAAACCGCCGAAACTTTGGAAGGGCCTTTTTCGGCGGTGTAATATTCTGCGGTTTAAAACCGCCGAAAAAGGCCCAAAAGAACCGCCGAAAATGACCCTTTTTCTACTAGTGTATGTCCAAACTTGTGTCCGAACTTCAATGTTCGGACACTACGAAAATTCTGAAACTTAAGAATGCGGATGACACTGTTCGAAGTAAAAAAAAATTTCCCCTCTCGCGAAAAACAGCAGCGCCGCGGTTCCTCCCTCTCCTTCAATCTCTCACAACTCTCTCATTTCTCCACCAAATCTTACATTCTTGGTATCAATCTCCTCGTTTTTGAATTCTCTACCACTCTAGACCTCTAAATCGACAAGAAAATCCCCAAATAAGTCCAATTTTGAGCCTGTTTGAACTCGAACCCTAACTGTCAAATTTGGGGGTTTTTGAAGTTGAAATCTTGCAGATTCTATTGTTCTTCCAGCTTCTAACTACTCATTCAACTTGAACAAGGTACTTTTTCCACGTTCCTACCTTTTTTATTGTGTTTGTGCTAAATTGTGGAATATAAGGCATAGTTAACCGGGAGGGTGCTGTTTTGAGTTGAGTTTTCGGGACTAAATCTGCTTGTATTAGGTTTGTTTTTTGCTGCGATCTGAGTTGCTGGATAGAAGTGGTTAGACCACACTATTATGATTTTATTTTGTACATGTGAGTGTGGGGGTTGGATTTTGCATGGCTGAAGTACGACCATTGACTGAGATTGCGTGGAAAATGTTGGAATATAATGCTTTTCTGTTGGATTAAGTCTCTGCTGGTCACTGGTTGTAGTAGTTCACCGTTGCAAATGAGAAATCTGATAGATCTTTATTGAGGAGATTAATGAATTTTACGGGGAGACTCTGTCGAATTTCGAATAACCATGTGCATACATTGAACTATTCCCGATATCTTTCCTTATTTAACATTGGTTGCCTTTGATTTGAGCAGATGTTGAGTAGAATTACTGGCCGTTCTAAGAAGGCTGGGAGAGCCGGTGCAAGTTCAATTCGTCGAGCTCAGCAGGATGATTTTAGAGACAACACAGCCAAAGAATGGTTTGCCAAGAACATGGACATTATTGCTGAACGTGGTGTGGCGCCTGAGCTGGAGCGTCATCTGGGGCTGAGGGAATTACTGGATCCGTTTAGTTGGGGTAAAATCTTGGACATGGGAGGCCCGTACCCAGAGCGAGTAGTACGAATGTTTTATGCCAATGCTGTCCTCCAAGATGGCCAGATCAGCTCTACGGTTGACGGTGACCGAGTGATAGTCTCCACGATGGAGATTGCACAGTATCTCGGCCTTCCTTATCCTGCCCCCGATCATCCTGAAAACCTCAACCCTCATGACTTCCAAGCCGCAGCCCTAAACCACTACACCCCACTCCTGGTTTAAGGACCCCGACGACGCCAAGGAGATGACCCGTCGAAGCAGGTCATCCCTGCTGATCTGCTTCAGGACCCCAAAGAGAGAGTCCTCTTCGCCCTGTTGGTTGCGAATATCCTCCTGAGGCAGAGCTCCGATCTGAACCATACGGACTGCCTTCTTCTTCAGCGTGTGATGAACCCGAACTTTGCTGGGGCTGCTGAGGTCACTTACCTGTCATGGGTCATTACTTTGCATCTGCGTCACATTGTGGAGCACAAGGACCGACACAAGCTGGGTTATCCGGTCATGATCTGCCACATACTTCGGAAGCAGATGGTCACCATTCCATCTGCAGGGCTGCATGCTGCGTGGTCTCCTATTGATGTTGGCGCCCTGAAGAAGATGTGGTTCGAGTGTGATGGGATGGCATGGAGGAAGAAGGCTGCCCCACGTCCACAGAAGCGCCAGCGAGATGCGGGTGAGGGCCCATCAGAGCCCGCTTGAAATACCCCCAAACCATAATATGGTAATTAATTATGTAATTATGATTTTCTAAGGCTAATTAAGTCCTTAAGATCGTTGGTGAAGTAATAAAAACCTAAAAGAAAAAGAAAATGCGTAAAAGTCACAAAACGTTAAAATGCATATTTAATTATTTTAGGAAGTATATAACCTTCAATAGGGTTATAAATATATTTGGAAAAATTACACTGCCCACCCATGACCTTTGGCGAAATTACACTACCCACCCATGACCTTTCAAAAATAACAATGCCCACCCATGAGGTTTTATCGATATTACATCCGTCACCAATTTATGTCATTTCCGTCCACGACCGTTTTTGACCGTTGACTTACGAATATGACCAGTTTTACCTCCAAACTTGCCCTAGTAAGAAATTAGAATACTTGCTTGGTTGAAAGTTCAACGTCTCTCGCACTCGGGGTGAAAGTTCTTCTCCTCACTGGGTATGTTCCTGCTCATGAATTTTCCTGATGATTTAGTCTCCCCCATTTCGATTTGTGTTAGTGTTTCACACCTCCTGATTCACACCTGTTGTATGCTCTGATTCTCACCTCCTCTATGTGATTTCTGGTAACACTAATCGTGGGTATTTGTGCTTCTGATTGTTTTCTCTGATTCGCTATTGGTCTTTGCGATGTAGAATACTTGCTCACTGGGTATGTTCTGGTAACCTGAACTTACGTCCTCTTTGCGATGTGAACTCCTTCTTGTTCTGGCCACCGGGAATGTATTGGCTGTGCTCGCTTGTACCTCTGGTTTCAGTTGATTTTCTTTGCTCGCTTCTGTACCTCTGGTCTCACTGATTATCGGTGCTCGATTCTCTACCTCTGGTTTCACTCGATTATCTGTGCTCGCTTCTGTACCTCTGGTTTCACTCGATTATCTGTGCTCGCTTCTGTACCTCTGGTTTCACTCGTTTTTCTGTGCTCGCTTCTGTACCTCTGGTTTCACTCGATTTTCTATGCTGGCTTCTGTCTGGGTACTGCAATGGCTTCACTCAATGTCGATAATGATGTTTCTAAATGATTCACTCGATTTTCTGTGCTTGCGGTGGTACATCTGGTTTCATTGGATTTTATGTACTGCAATGGCTTAACTGAATGTTGATAATGATGTTTGTAAATGATTATTACAATTGTGTTTTTGTTTTATTTGGCTCCAGGATTCTTAAATGAAGAACTGATTTGTAAGTATGGAAGTCCATGTTATAGCGATATCGTACAAAGGATGGACATTCTGCTTCCCAGAGTTAGACCCCGATCTATATTCGACAATCGAGTTGATGCGGGACTACATGGAAGGAATGGCAAGACAGCATATCGATTCTCCTAGTAACACTACGTTCTTCTACAAGCACCCAAAGAGTAAGAAGTACATTGAGATCTGCAATGATACATCTCTGGTTAACATGTTCAAAGCTTGTTCCGCCATGGAGAAGATAACATTGGATGTAAGGGAGGCTGAGAATCATTCATTGTTGATGGATATGTGGAAGGCATATGAGCAACATCAGGGGATGGTTCCAATTCAATCTATAGAACCCGATGAAATGTTCTATTCTTCTTCTCCTCCTCCGGCTAGCCAACCTAACACACAAACACAACCTTCTCCTCATACTACCCTACCAAACCCTCTATATCAGCCTCCTTCACATGCACAACCTCCTCCCCCTACTGTCCAACCAAACACCCTACATCAACCATCCTCTTCACGTGCAATACCTAGTGATCCTTCTTCGACAGCCCCTGCTAAAAGAAAGCACAAGAAGAAGGTACCTAGAGGGCTAAACAGTTCGTTCACAATACCAACTACATCTTGTCAAAGTGTTGCTGCCCATGAGCCTACCACACAATTGAGATCTGCCCAAACTAGCAACACTACCCCAAGAAGTGTTAATACACAAACTGGTGCTCAAGGGGCTGAAAGTGTTGGCGGAGATAATGATATCACTATTGAGAGTGGTTTTGACGGGGGTGATGGTTCACATGTTGGTCCAGACATTGCTGCTGATGCTCCGGGTGATGATAATGGTCCAACATTTTCTGATGATTCATGGTGTCACATGGATAATGAAAATACTTGTGCGGTGGACACCGACTCCAGCTTTTCAGATGATGATGAGCTTCATGACGATGATGATGATGATGATAAGCTGGAAAAAGTGGAGGCAATAACTGATAGTGGGTACTACTCTGCAGATGAAGAAGACTGTGCACTTAAAGAACCACAGTATTTGAAGAATGGGCTTCACTTTGAGTACGAACCTGACAGAAAGGTTGTGTTAAGACCATACCATATGTTTGAAAGTTTGAGGGTGTTCTTGGAGGTGATCAAGGACTATGCTTGCTAGGAGGGTATTGATTTACATAGGCTGAGTAATGATCCTGAGAAGTATACAGTGAGGTGCAACAACACTGACATATGCCCTTGGAGATTGCATGCATCTCGTCTTCCTAACAAAACTACTTTTATGATCAAGACCCTCAGAGGGGAACATGATTGTATGAGGATTGCCAAGAACCCAAAAATAATTTTTATACCCTAATTACACACTAAGAACATGTGGGAAAAATTCTGGAAGAAAACGGATCCAAATAATGCGTTAAACGCTAACGGAGCCTTAAAGCGTGTTTTTCGAGAAAAACCCGAAAACGTGACTTTAAATGGTCAAACGACCCCGTAAAAATTATAGTTCATCAAATAACTATAATTAAACATTAATGGAAGCTTAAGAACCATTAAAATTAAAGAAACAAGAAAATTCCGGAAAACGGGCCCGGTTAGTGAATAGTGCTAAAACCGGGTAAATTAACGAGCGTTTTCAGTAAAAGACGAAAAATGCTCCAGTGTGTATATAATAGTGGGCCGGTTTTATTAGTGAGTCATCCCCCTCTCTCACACACAAATAATAAATAAAGAAACAAAAAGGAAGAGAGAGTAAAGTAAAAAGCATAAAGTAATTTTTTTACCTCTCTCCTCTCATTTCCTTCTCTCTTTCCTTCCTTTCCTTTCTTCCAACCGTGAGCTGCCTTCTCCTCCCCTTCCTGGAGATTTGAGCTGCTCCACACAGCAACCATGGCAGCCTCCCTTTCCCTCCATGCTCAAGTCATTTTAGAGCTCCAAATGAAAAACCGAACACATATTCTTCTTCCCCTCTTCAAGCTCCACACTTCTCTCTTTTCAAAATTCGAAAAGGATGAGGTTCATTTTTGTGGGTTTTGCCCATTTGAAGAGAAAAGGGCACCACCTTGTAGCTTGGAGCCTCCTCTTTCTTCTAAGGTAAAAAGTTCCAAAGAAAATTCATTTTTCTTCACCTTTCTCTCTTGACCGATTTTTGCTCTTTGTAACACCTTGTTTTCTTGTTGATTTTGAGCTCAATTCAACTCTCCAATGGTGGTGGAGTTTCCCCTTTGATTCATGAGTGAGAACCCCTCTCAAAAATCTCCAAAGGTAAAACCCTAACTTGTGCTCTAAGCCTTTTTTGTTGAATTGGAATTTCCTAAGGGTTTAGATAATTAATAGAATGTATTTTGTGTTTCTTGAATGTTGGGAAAGAGTTTGGAAACTCCATTCCCTCTTGACCGATTTTGAGGAGATGAGGAGCAAGAGGAGAATTAAGGAGAAACTTGTGAATTAAGGTAATAAATCTACCTTAATGCATATATTAATTGTTTTAGAATTGGGTTTGGGAAAAATGAAAGATGATAAAATCTGGAGCAATAATGTGCTTGATTGTGGTTAGTTGGGTTTGAGAATTAATGGTTTGAATTGAGGGCCTTGGAGCCAAATGAGTTGAGTTTGTGTTTATATTATGGTTTATTGAGATTTTGGTGTTATGTTATTGTTGATGGACTTTGAGGATTTATTATGTGCTGGTAGGACCCTTGTAAGGGTGTGGCTAGATTAGGAATGAAAATGATGAGAATTGATGGAAATGGATTGTTAGGTTTATGGGGAGGTTATGGCGAAATTTTGGTAGAAAATAAGTGTTTTGATGATGGCTTGGTGAATGGGAGAACCTTGGTGTTTATAGGGTTGAGTAGAGTGGATTAATGGCCTTATAATGGTAGATGGATAATGGAGATAAGAGAGTGCAAAATCTGTAGCATAATGTAGGAATGATTGGTAAAGGTCATTGATGGATTTGGTAAGTTTGGTAGGAGGTAAGAACTATCAAAAAGGAAATAGAAATGCACAAGTGTGCAAAATGCAAGAATGTGAAAAGTGAGTTTGTTGAATTTGAGCATGTAACACCCCTACCGCTAATACCGTCATTACCGTACCATACTTACCTTCGTAGCGGATATTACTTACTCAACGGCGGGTGTACAATGCCGTTAGTCACCCACGTGACTAACAAGGCGAGTTACAATACTACATACTATCGGTCTAATGAAAATGAACAAACCGAGTGCTCTACACAATACATTACTTCCCCTGGCATACTAATCCATAATTCAATACAACTCCAATACAATACTATACCGAGTATACAACAATCCTTAATTTACCGATACAGTTTGGACTTCCAATTTCATAATACATTACAAGTACAATCCCTTTATACAACTATCCATGCCTACATGGCAGTCCCCGTCCTACTCTCTCGAACGGGTGGTCAGCTTCGAGTACCTGCACACTAAAAACGTTCCCCCGAGGGGGTCAGCTTACGCTGAATATGAATTTCGCATATATCGCGTGCTAACCGCGGTACATCGACTACATTGGGTCGAATATACATGGAGTTCATTTTACATGCGTACATACATACACAGAGTGCACAATACCTTACAACAATACTTACATACACATACAGGGCACAATACTTACCAAAGAAGACAATTCTATAGTCAACCGTTCGTATTAGTTACTTATTCAATACTCTTTCGTAGTGCTACTCATTACTCTGTTCGTACTGGGTTCACTATTTGTTACTCTACTCATACTCACTCTTTACTCTTGCATACTCATCACTCCATGTTCAGTACTCTGCTCGTACACGATCCTTACTCTGTACTCATTACTATACTTGTGTATACTTGCTACTCAATACTCCATACTTACTCATACGTACTCAATACTTACTCGTACATACTCAGTACTCATTACTCATTACTTTGGCCTCTGGGCGGAGTCATACACAAGACTCGCCACCGGACCTACAATACGAGGGCTATACGCTTAGCTCCTCAAATACTCAATGTTCGTTTTTACCGGACTACTCAAATTCCCACACTCTTCTCTCAGAGTATAATACATCTCATGGATTAGCCTAGAAGTATCTCTCTCGATTACCTCTGCTAGCTTAGGGAATTACCACTGTCTAGTATCCTCAGATTTAAGGGTTTCCCCAACATATCGGATACTCTCTCGTTCGGGCATACTTACATCAGTCGGGTCCTCTCATAATGGGTCGACTAATTACTAAGGGGTTTGGAGATACCTCATCATTCTTTACTACTCTCATGGTTCATGTTTTGCACCAAGATTAATTCCTCTAGTAGAGGTTACTTATATATTTCCACTACTTTTGTTTGTGGATTATTCATTTCATTTCTCCTACCGTTATCGGAAGGTCATTACTCCCGTACACTCTCTCACATTCTAGTGAGTTTGTTGGGTTGCGTTATCGTTTATTGATTCGATAGTTTAGTGCTTGCTACTGTTCCATTAGTTCACGACATGACTCTTACAACGAGTCATTACACAACAAGACTCATCTATGAGTCGATCTACGCACTAAGTGAAGCCACACAATCAATCAAGAAGGGTTAGCTCATACAACATACAACAAGACATACAATGAAAGACAATAAACCGTTTTCATGCTTTAGTTTTGATTAGCCGGCATACAGCATACAAATCAACGTAACTCGGTTAGCATACGGGGCATGAGAAACTCATACCTTTCACCGGAGTTAGCTTTACCATGTGTTCCCTTGTTCCTTGGTTCACACTTGTTCCACTGATAATGTTTCCAACATTGTTATTAATACTATGCTTATACGATATACAAGTAATTACTACTCCCTTACTTACCCCGTTATCCCGGTACACTTAATGTTCTTATACTTACAACTTCCCTAACTTGTTTCCTTACTCACATGTGCATTTCCTCATCCTTTCTTTCCATTAATGATGTATTACTACATTTTCATATACCTATGTGTATAGGCATATACTTATATAAATATGATAACTCTAATCATATATATATATATATTTTGTTTTGACTCGACCGACCTTACCCAGGGTCGGTCCCAAGGTCGGTCGAAGTTAGTAAGGAGCTACGCTGGAAAATTACAGGGCCGACCGACCTTGCAAGTCCGGTCCCAAGGTCGGTCCATTCCAGTGAGTTACTTGACCGAAAATTTTAGCCCGACCGACCTTGCAAGTCCGGTCGCAAGGTCGGTCCATTCCAGTAAGTTACAAGACGGGAAAATTTTGAGTCGACCGACCTTGCAAGTCCGGTCGCAAGGTCGGTCCATTCCAGTAGGTTGCATTACGGGAAATTTCTTCTGGCCGACCGACCTTGCATGTCCGGTCCCAAGGTCGGTCCATTCCAGATGGTTTCCGTCCTTTGCAAATCTGGGCTCGACCGACCTGCAAGTTCGGTCCCAGGTCGGTCCGGCCCAGTATTTCAGTTTTCATTTCTGTTTTCAGTCCTCTCCTTTACCCATTACTTCCCCATTGTTCCTACACTTAATCCCACATATTTTAACACTACTTAGGCCCTCAACTTTGCCTTGGTTCATCCAACAATTCCTTACTCATCTCTAAATCCACATACACAATTTCTCCTCACTTCCTTTCAATTCTTACAACAGGTTTTGTTACACTCATGCTACAGATTTTATAATTCAATCCTCCCATCCAATACTTCCTCAATCAATGCCATTCCAAGCATTCTAAGTACCTCTCCTTACCATGCCAATTCATTTCCATGCCATTACACTACCTACACTCGAGTTCCAACTCTCATTTTATAAAATCCTGCACACCAATTTCTTTCTAGTTCCACAATGCACTTTGGTACTTCTCTTGCTACAGATTTTACATCCTAATACTCTCATACCACAATTACCATTCCATGGTCATTAAACACCTTCACTAAATCCAATACACACCTTGGTTTTCCCATTTACCAAGTCATCCATAAATGTACATACTCCTACCAAAGTTTTGCCATAGCTTACCTAAAATTCTAGCTTCTCCACATACATACTTCTTTATCCACTTCATTCCTATTCTAGCCACACCCATACAAGGTTCCTATCAGCAACCAATACAATATAAATTCACCAATACTTCTTCAATCCACAATACTAATACTCATATACAATGATTTGGCTCTAAGGCCTACAATCCACATACTTACTCACAAATACTCAAACTTCCACAACTACAATACTAATACAATAATTTGGGTTCTTTAATTAGGTTTACCCATTCCCATTACACTAATGCATTAATTAAGCATTAAGAAGGAGCACTTACCTTGAGCTTATCATTTCCTCCATTCCTTTCCAATTCTCTTCTTCCTCTCTTTCTTGTCCAAATCAGTTTTGTGGGGGAATGGAGTTGCCACACTCCATTCCCATCACCCAAGCACACAAAGACAAGTAAAATTAATACACTAACCCTTAGATTATGCTAGTTCATTGAAGTGTTTAAAATAAAATTTCAAGGGTTCACCTTTGGAGTGCTTTAGGAGGGATTCTCACCCTTGAACCAAGAAGGGGGTTACTCCACCATTGGAGGGTTGAAACAATGCTCCAAAGCAAGAGAAAAACAAGGTAAGAGAGAGAGGCAAAATCGGCCATACAAAGAGATGGAGAAATATGTAGAGCTTGAAGAGGGGAGTTCAAATATGTATTTTATTTTACATTTGGAGCTCAAATGGAGCTAGAGCATGAGGAAGAATGAAGTGAAGCCATGGGAGAGCTCTCAAAATCGCCCAACTCAGAGAAGGAAGGAGGGAGACGGTGAGAGAGGGAGAAATGGGAGAGAGAGAAAAGGGAAAAGTGAGAATGAGAGGTGAGAGAGGGTTATTTTACTTTTGTACTTTTATTTGTTTTGCTTTTTGGTTCCCTCTACTTATTAGCTAGTTACATGTGTATGAGAGGGTTATTTGACCCATTAAAAATCGGCCCCACACACTACTACTAGCTGGAGCGTTTTTCATCTTTTACAGAAAACGCTAGTTATTTTACCCGATTTAGGTACTATTCATTAACCGGGCCCGTTTTCTGGAATTTTCTCGTTTCTTTATTTTTACTGTTTATTAAGCTTACGTTAATGCTTAATAACAGTTGTTTAATAATTTATAATTTTTACGGGTTCGTTTGACCACTGAAAATCACGTTTTCGGGTTTTCTCAAAAATGTGCGCTAAAGCTCTATTAGCGTTTTAATACATTATTTGGATCCGGTTTCTCCGGGAATCATTCCCGTATACTAATTAGGCATGAATAAGCCTTAGGAATCCTTACGATACTATAACCGAGGTCTCGTACCTCCTATGGTTATTTAACGCTCATTTTAGCGTTTTCCGCTTTCTAAGCGTTTTTCTCATTTCTTTGGATTTATTTTCTTTACCAAAATTACTTAGGAACTATTAGGCCCTTAAATACCATATTAAAATATTCTAATCACCATATTTAAGTTCGGGGTATTTCAGAGCAAGAATTGGGTGGTGGATTAAACCAATTATTTGGAGTGGTTTAGAGCATGTTTTGAGGTGTTTAATTATGTAGGAAACTTGTGGAAAGTTTATGGAAAGATTAGGGGTGGATTAAGGGTTGATTTGGGGTTGAAAAATGACCTTAGTAGCAGTTTTTAGCAGGGTCCGGGACCTAGGATATGTACCAAGTCCCGGACCGCATCAAAAAACATGCCAAGAGTGAACGCAGGAATTGGTCCGGGACTAAGTCCAGGACCAATGCCAAAAACAAGCCGAGAGTAATTTCTAGAGGTGGTCCGGGACCTTGGGTCCGGACCAAGTCCCGGACCAGACCAAAAATGGCCTAAAATGAGTTTTATAGTGTTCTAAAGGTGGGGGATTGATGGGTAATGGTTTTGGATGTTGTTAAGGCCTTGTTTGGTGACTTTTAAAGGTCCTAAGAAGTATAAACAAGTGTTGGAAGTGATTGAGAAAATTGTGAGTTTAAGTACACAAAGTTAAACCGAAATACCGGGATAACGGGGTAAGTACGGGAGTAGCAATTACGTACCTACCGTAACACCTTAATATTAATTGAACCATTTGACATGTAAATAGTGGTTCAAGAGTAAGACATGAGGAACAAGTGTGAACCGAGGAGCATGAGAACACCCGGTAAAGAAATTCCCCTGCGGTGACAGGTATGGTTTTCTTGCAACTTGTGTCCTACCGGATTACACCGGCTTGTATGCCAATGTGTTTTTCTGAATGTTTGCCACCTTTTAAGATAAAACATGTAATGAGTTTACAGTTTTTTAACTATGTAGAGTGCGTGGTTCCGATTCCGTTTAGCTTTAAATATGTGCTAAACTTAACTAACCGACTCTAGGATTACATAGTAGATCGGTATTCGGATTTAGCGACCCAAACCATGGGCACGTTCTAACCGCGGCTATGCGTGAGTTAGTTATGTGATGTTTGTGCGTGCTAATATGTTCACTACTCTCATGTGTCTAACCCAGTTGTAATACTGTAAGGTGTAAGGATGTGATAGGTTCCACAGTGGAGCCCTTAACTATGTTTATGTATATATTATGGGGGGTGAGGAATCCGGTTGTTCCGGTCACGCGTTGTTTGGGAGTTGATGTATACAGTTTCTTCAGCTTCCTCTCTGTTGGTTGTTTTCCTTCGTTGGTCTTCAATCACCCCTGAGCTTAACCAAGGCTTTTGACTCACGTCTGTTGGGGATTATGTACGGTGTGTTTGGATCACTATATCTGATCCATCTTTATGTTAAGTTACTCGTCCGACTAACAGGACGGTAATGAGTGATGTAAAAAGCTTATCATGAGGGTATATTCATTCTCTGGGCTTCCAAGTTAACTAACTATGTTTAGGTCGGTTCGTAAAGAGAACCGTTACCGTTGTGTTATGTGTTATTGTTGCGCTGCAATTCTTATTGCGATACGGCGTTATATGTACGTGAAAAATGTGGAATGAATTGTTATGTGAAGTATGTGGATTATGGATATGAATCCCAGTATATAAAAGAGACGTTTATGGATAACCCGACTAGTGGGTAAGTGTTGTCTATTGAGGAAATAGCTCCATTAGTGGAGAAACACTCTAGGGTCAAAGAACACAAAGAGTGATTTATTAAGTGTAGACGTGTTGTCTGTAATTGCTGAGACCTTGTTGTGGATTGCAATGTGTTGTGTGTTTATAGTGTACATGCATGATTTAAATATAATCAACCGCATGCTAAGACGACAATTAGTTGTGCATGGCCCGGTAGCATGCGGGCTGCGGTATCACCATACCAGCAAAGGTGCTGAGCCCCTTGGGGGCCACCCTTTCTTTCATATTTTTCAGGTACAAGGAGTTGGAAGCCATTCGAGAGTAGGACGGGGTAGTTGTTAATACATGGGTTGCCGTTTAAATTATGTATGTATGGTAGGTGTTGTAAGACCGAAATTGTTATCGGCATTAGTTTGTAAATACTCGGTACAATTGTAATGTATGTATGTTTATCAGTTGTTGTTAATGGAAAGAAAAAGTAATGTGTAGATGCTCGGGAATCTAGTCCATCAGAACGATACAATGTATAAGGGTTAGCCTTGTTAGCCACGTGGGTGGTTAACGGCGTGTAACACCATTGGGTTAAGTAATGTGATGAGTTAAGTTTTCCGCTGCAGTTTGTTGTTAAGTGTACGGTTGTAGTAGGGGTGTTACAAAAAGTGCTATCAGAGCGAAGTATCGCCCTGATGACTGAATACCGAGCTTAGGAAGTACCGAGTTAGGATTTTAGTACTTGGGGTTAAGGGTTGAGTGATAGCGTGAGAGATACGCTAGTTGGGAATTACTAGTGTGTACTGGAAACCTACAGTATCCTACCCACCCTCCACAATCCCTGTTTTATAACTCGGGAAAGAACGCTAGAGAGATGAAAGTCCTCTCTTACTCGGGAATACCCGATCTGGCTGTTATTAAGTACCTCTGTAAGTACGGAGAACCTGTCATACGGTGGACTCTGAAAACTAGGAATCCCGGAGACGGTTTCCATGTGAACAACATTAACCACATTTAACAGCAAGGAATGAAGAATCCTATGCATAGTAGAATGGAATTTCCGGCAACCTGGGTCGACATGCTGAGCAGTCGAGAACAACCAGTTTGCAATGCACCAACCGTGCAACATGCAAGAAGTGAAGTAATGGAACCCGAGACGCGTGTCTACGGGACCGCAATTATCAAATAATGTCGCCAACGGTATACCAACCGACTAAGGAAACTACAACGTAGTACCCCGAACAAGAGACAAGTCTCAGTAGCCACATCAAATGCATGGAACAGGCTACCAAGAAGATGCAAAACTATGTAAAAAGGGGTCTCCCAGAATGGGAAACACCCTAGTTAATGGTTATTATGCGAATACAGTGAGAAGTTGCCGAGAGGATTAATTGGCAAGACCGTAAGAGCAAGTAAGGGCCAACAAGGCCACTAATGACAGTGCGGGTGAAAATAGTACCGCAACCGGTGTGTGTTGATCCGATAACCAGTTAACATGGCGCACTTGCCATGGCAAGTGCTGCTATAACGGGACAGTTCGGGAATTTTTAACAACTACAAGGTGCTCAGTAAAGTACCATGAAGTTAAGTTAGATCATCATAATCGTGGGAGGGCTTAACAGTATAACCTCTGTAATTGGAAATACACCAGTCAGCAAGAAGCTAGACTTGGTTAAGGCAAGAAGACATTGTGAAACCACTAGAATTTTTCTTTCAAAGTCACATTTATTTTAAACTCTTTTCCTTCAAAACCAAATTTTCTTTCAAAACCACACTTATTTCTAACCTTCTTCTAAACCAAACCAGAGAACCTACACCGGCCTCAGCGCCACATGATAGGTAAGCTACACCCAGTTCACTTTTGAATAACCAGACAGGAACCGATCAACCCAAGGGTAGCAACCCGAGGGAATGGATTGAATTCATCATAATACAACAGTGGATAAACCTTCCCTTGATTAAGTTCAGGAAGCACAGAATACATATTATCACAGGATGATATAAGGGAGTTGACGACATAATACTTCACCTAGGCGTGTGACGGACACTACGAGTGTACCAACTGAAATGTGGGACGACCGCACTCCAATAGGAGCTTGTGGGCCTGACAGGTCTACTTATGGGTTAGTCGGGTAAGTAGCAATGTATCAGTATGGTACCCCACATATGTGTACGAGTAGAGTCCGGAACACGGGAAGTAGTCGACTCCATACTACGGTCAGCAGTAAAAGTCAATCAAGAGCAAAGAATTACCAAGAATGATTGAAGTAAAGGAACCCAGTTAAGTTAAAGGGATTAAAGAAATTAGTGAATTTATTTCAAGGAAATGTTTAAGAGTCAAAAGTGCGAAGTGCACTGACTTGTAAGTAAAGACATAGCATATGTCTCAAGTGTCACGAGGAATAAAGCAGGATAGCTGGAACGAATACACAGCCTATTCATGGCAAGGCAGATGCCTAATATGGACACACTAATGTGTAACCAACGGGATGAAATTCCCGGAATGATCACTTAGACTACAGGGGAATATCGACCTCACGGGAGAAGGTATTAAACCCATATAAGAACGTAAACGGCGTTGTTAACTAAACATGCCAGTAAGTACAAGCCAGATGTGATGGCATAACCTAGATACACCCAGGAGCTGTCCTTGATGGGTGTTGGGGTTAACTGAAGTTGAGTAAAATGTAGTGGTTGAAACGCAAGAAGTGAAACTAATACTCGGTTTAAACACCGAAGGGAACCCACTTAACAGTAGGACCGTAAGTTGCCAAAGAGACAACTTGGGAGGAGTCGTGATGCGACGACCTTGTCATGGAGTCAATACTACCTCCAAACCATGTAATGTTGTACTGAGAAGTAAATGTGTGTGAACAGCCTACAATGAGCAGAGCTCGAGGTAGTAGGTCTTATAAGCCACAAGCAAATGTGTTATGTAAATTTGAATCGATTGTAGAAGTTTATGTTGTACAAGTAAACGGAGCAGAGAACGAACCACTGCTTTAAGAGTAGGGATACCTCTCGATATTGTGAAACCGCAGGAGCGGTAGTTGTGTGAACCAAGTACAAGAAATATGTTAAGGATGGACTATGTTATTATTGCGGGAGAGCAGTTAGTTTAGTAGCATGTGTGTATAAAGTGAAGCACGAGCTGAATAACGCCGGCTTGTAACTCGAATAAGCAACACTCAAGGAGCATTCAGTAGTCATCCAAATGAATGACGAACCATAATACGAATGATGTAAGTATATGTGTGGAAGTTAATGTGACAGTAAATACCATGTAAGTCAGTGTTATGCAATGAGTAAGAGCACGGTGCACAATAAGCGACCGTTGTATAGGTATTGATAAACGATAAGTGATAGCAAATAACTAGGTAGTAAGCCAGTAGCCAGTATTACGAGATAAGAATCTCAGTGAAACACGGTGTGAATTCCATTGCGAATCGCATAAGAGATTTACTATCAAGGGTTTACGCCTCTGCACTCTATATGACTGAGTGTTTTGGTATTGCACTTGTGCAGTAATGACCGAGTGGGATAGCTAGGATTCGGGAAATTTTAATGGCAGTGGAAATAGAAAGCGGCTTATAACGCCATAGTGATTGATGCATAGGAAATGCAAGGTCCTACCAATGAAAGAGTACTTGTACAGAACCAAATGTGGAGGCATGATTAGCAATAAGTGACTATAGTAACACGGGATACAAAATATCGGTATGGAATATACCTCAAGTGTGGGAAATAACCGAGAGAGCACTACAAATTAGGTAGTAGCTCAACCTCAACTGACAGTAAGTCGGAAGGAATCAAGTCAATCATTGTGAAATACGTAGCAGTTTACGCAGTAAGTTATTAGAGAAGTAGATGGAAAGTTTTGAAACTCACCGAATTCGCTCACGGTAAGAGATACCACGCGTCGGTTGAGAAACCGTTATTACCAAGATAAAGGTGATAATTGGAGATGTACAATACAGTAAGAATAACGAGTGGGGCAAACTAAGCTCTACAGTTATCAGAGTTGCGCAGCAGAAACTAGTGAGCCAGTGATTCAAGTGTTGAATTTGCATAATGAACATGAGCGAATGGGTAATTATTAATGCCTAGAAGCCTCACAGGCCAGAACCGAAACCAGTTAAGAGTTAAAGCAAACTCCAATGAGAATTCTTGGTTTAGGGACTAAACCGCCAACATGGTTAAGATCCTCTAACCAGAACACATTGTATAACCGGCCGCGTGGAAGTTAAAACACTTCACGACGGTAGAACTTTTCAAACCAATATTCAGTGGTCGATTACGTGGGCGTAATCCCTTTTAAGGGGGGTAGAGCGTAAAACCGCTTAGTGTGTTTTACCGTAGGAGTGTACGTGAACTATGTTGTGCATAGCAAAAAATAACTTGTTTTGATGATTGGTGTGTGTGTTACATAAACATACGCATTCATTCATGGTTTAATTGTGGTAATTGCGCACTGAAGATGCGAATACCATTGTGATAATTGTGTTTATTTTGTTAACAGTTGTGTGTGGGATTACAAGTACAAGGGAGTAGAGAAACTCTCGGGCAAATAAAACCCCGACAATATATGTACTTATAATACTAATTGTAAAACAGTGTATCGTATTTTGCAATATATATATATACAGTATTGTGATCTATGAAGGGGTATGAAACCGATATAGAACCTAGTAAGAATTAAATTCCCTAGGTAACTTGGATTAAGTAGAATCTGGAAGATAACTGATAGACGGAGTTCTATCCTTTGGAGATGTAATGATTATGACTAGAAAGACTAAAAGATAGAAAACTAGAAATGGGTGTATTATCTGATGCTTGAAAATGAAGTGGGAGGTGGAACTTGATTTGCATGTGATCAAGGGAAGCCGAACACAAATTGGGGTGGAAGGATAGTTCAACACTGATGCTGATCACATCAGGGTTGGGTGATTCTTGAAGCTCCCTATAAGTGGTCACATATAACCACGCTAAGAAGAGAAGCAAAGAGCATAAGCTGGACTTGGAGTTGTATGTGTTTTAGAAAGGGTTTTGAATCGGTATTTATAAAACGTCGATAGATACTTTACATGATGAAGGTTCTCCTACTTAACAAAGAATATTTTCGTAGTACTTACTCATGGGCTGAGGACGTTTGAGCCTTTGTCTTCGGACCCGTGACATAGGAAGTATATATGTTAAAAAAACTTAAGTGATTGTTTTGATCTCCCAAAGGAACGGGGACAGAAGGTGTCCATCGCGACTGGGTTCTGCGGGATCGTAGTGTATACAAAAGATATTTTTGGTTGCCATACATGCTAAGACATGTTGTGTGGTATGTGTAATAAATATTATTTTGACCTATGAGTCTAACCGTTGTTATGTTACCTAGACCTATGAGTCTAAATGTTGTTATGTTACCCAGACCTGAGAGTCAAGGGTTGTTATGTAAGTACAATGTTGTTAAGATACCCGGACCGTTGAGTCCGAGGTTATCATGTAAGTATGTTATGATATGTATGGATGTGTATATGTTACCCGGACCGTTAAGTCCGAGGGTGTGATGTAAAGTATGTGTGGTTATGGAAGTTTTATTTTGTAAGTAACCCCCGTGTTCTAATTCAATTGATGCTTGGGAAGTGTGAACTTCGAGGACGAAGTTCTTTTAAAGGGGGTAGATTGAAATACCCCCAAACCTTAATATGGTAATTAATTATGTAATTATGATTTTTCTAAGGCTAATTAAGTCCTTAAGATCGTTGGTGAAGTAATAAAAACCTAAAAGAAAAAGAAAATGCGTAAAAGTCATAAAACGTGAAAATGCGTATTTAATTATTTTAGGAAGTATATAACCTTCAATAGGGTTATAAATATATTTTTATACCCTAATTACACACTAAGAACATGTGGGAAAATTTTTGGAAGAAAACGGATCCAAATAATGCGTTAAAACGCTAAAGGAGCCTTAAAGCGCGTTTTTCGAGAAAAACCCAAAAACGTGACTTTAAATGGTCAAACGACCCCGTAAAAATTTTAGTTCATCAAATAACTATAATTAAACATTAATGGAAGCTTAAGAACCATTAAAATTATAGAAACGAGAAAATTCCGTAAAACAGGCCCGGTTAGTGAATAGTGCTAAAACTGGGTAAATTAACGAGCGTTTTCGGTAAAAGACGAAAAACGCTCCAGTGTGTATATAATAGTGGGCCGGTTTTATTAGTGAGTCATCCCCCTCACTCACACACAAATAAATAAAGAATGAAACAAAAAGGAAGAGAGAGTAACGTAAAAAGCATAAAGTAATTTTTTTACCTCTCTCCTCTCATTTCCTTCTCTCTGTCCTTCCTTTCGTTTCTTCCCACCGTGAGCTGCCTTCTCCTCCCATTCCTGGCGATTTGAGCTGCTCCACACAGCAACCATGGCAGCCTCCCTTTCCCTCCATGCTCAAGTCATTTTAGAGCTCCAAATGAAAAACCGAACACATATTCTTCTTCCCCTCTTCAAGCTCCACACTTCTCTCTTTTCAAAATTCGAAAAGGATGAGTTTCATTTTTGTGGGTTTTGCCCATTTGAAGAGAAAAGGGCACCACCTTGTAGCTTGGAGCCTCCTCTTTCTTCTAAGGTAAAAAGTTCCAAAGAAAATTCATTTTTCTTCACCTTTCTCTCTTAACCGATTTTTGCTCTTTGTAACACCTTGTTTTCTTCTTGATTTTGAGCTTCAATTCAACTCTCCAATAGTGGTGGAGTTTCCCCTTTGATTCATGAGTGAGAACCCCTCTCAAAAATCTCCAAAGGTAAAACCCTAACTTGTGCTCTAAGCCCTTTTTGTTGAATTGAGATTTCCTAAGGGTTTAGATAATTAATAGAATGTATTTTGTGTTTCTTGAATGTTGGGAAGGAGTTTGGAAACTCCATTCCCTCTTGACCGATTTTGAGGAGATGAGGAGAAAGAGGAGAATTAAGGAGAAACTTGTGAATTAAGGTAATAAATCTACCTTAATGCATATATTAATTGTTTTAGAATTGGGTTTGGGGAAAATAAAAGATGAAATAAAATCTGGAGCAATAATGTGCTTGATTGTGGTTAGTTGGGTTTGTGAATTAATGGTTTGAATTGAGGGCCTTGGAGCCAAATGAGTTGAGTTTATGTTTATATTATGGTTTATTAAGATTTTGGAGTTATGTTATTGTTGATGGACTTTGAGGATTTATTATGTGCTGGTAGGACCCTTGTAAGGGTGTGGCTAGATTAGGAATGAAAATGATGAGAATTGATGGAAATGGATTGTTAGGTTTATGGGGAGGTTATGGCGAAATTTTGGTAGAAAATGAGTGTTTTGATGATGGCTTGGTGAATGGGAGAACCTTGGTGTTTATAGGGTTGAGTAGAGTGGATTAATGGACTTATAATGGTAGATGGATAATGGAGATAAGAGAGTGCAAAATATGTAGCATAATGATGCTTGGTAACTTGGAATTTCAAGAAAAATAGTTGGTGTTGTAACTTGTGAAACGAGGAGTGAATGTGGGTTTTAGAAGTGCATTTATGTAGGAATGATTGGTAAAGGTCATTGATGGATTTGGTAAGTTCGGTAGGAGCTAAGAACTATCAAAAAGGAAATAGAAATGCACAAGTGTGCAAAATGAAAGAATGTGAAAAGTGAGTTTGTTGAATTTGAGCAAGAATTGGGTGGTGGATTAAACCAATTATTTGGAGTGGTTTAGAGCATGTTTTGAGGTGTTTAATTATGTAGGAAACTTGTGGAAAGTTTATGGAAAGATTAGGGGTGGATTAAGGGTTGATTTGGGGTTGAAAAATGACCTTAGTAGCAGTTTTTAGCAGGGTCCGGGACCTCGGATATGTACCAAGTCCCGGACCGCATCAAAAAACATGCCGAGAGTGAACGCAGGAATTGGTCCAGGACTAAGTCCAGGACCAAGTCCAGGACCAATGCCAAAAACAAGCCGAGAGTAATTTCTAGAGGTGGTCCGGGACCTTGGGTCCGAACCAATTCTCGGACCAGACCAAAAATGGCCTATAATGAGTTTTATAGTGTTCTAATGGTGGGGGATTGATGGGTAATGGTTTTGGATGTTGTTAAGGCCTTGTTTGGTGACTTTTAAAGGTCCTAAGAAGTATAAACAAGTGTTGGAAGTGATTAAGAAAGTTGTGAGTTTAAGTACACAAAGTTAAACCGAAATACCGGGATAACGGGGTAAGTACGGGAGTAGCAATTACGTACCTACCGTAACACCTTAATATTAATTGAACCATTTGACATGTAAATAGTGGTTCAAGAGTAAGACATGAGGAACAAGTGTGAACCGAGGAGCATGAGAACACCCGGTAAAGAAATTCCCCTGCGGTGACAGGTATGGTTTTCTTGCAACCTGTGTCCTACCGGATTACACCGGCTTGTATGCCAATGTGTTTTTCTAATTGTTTGCCACCTTTTAAGATAAAACATGTAATGAGTTTACAGTTGTTTAACTATGTGGAGTGCGTGGTTCCGATTCCGTTTAGCTTTAAATATGTGCTAAACTTAACTAACCGACTCTAGGATTACATAGTAGATCGGTATTCGGATTTAGCGACCCAAACCATGGGCACGTTCTAACCGCGGCTATGCGTGAGTTAGTTATGTGATGTTTGTGCGTGCTAATATGTTCACTACTCTCGTGTGTCTAACCCAGTTGTAATACTGTAAGGTGTAAGGATGTGATAGGTTCCACAGTGGATCCCTTAACTATGTTTATGTATATATTATGAGGGGTGAGGAATCCGGTTGTTCCGGTCGCGCGTTGTTTGGGAGTTGATGTATACAGTTTCTTCAGCTTCCTCTCTGTTGGTTGTTTTCCTTCGTTGGTCTTCAATCACCCCTGAGCTTAACCAAGGCTTTTGACTCACGTCGGTTGGGGATTATGTACGGTGTGTTTGGATCACTATATCCGATCCATCTTTATGTTAAGTTACTCGTCCGACTAACAGGACGGTAATGAGTGATGTAAAAAGCTTATCATGAGGGTATATTCATTCTCTGGGCTTCCAAGTTAACTAACTATGTTTAGGTCGTTTCGTAAAGAGAACCGTTACCGTTGTGTTATATGTTATTGTTGCTCTACAATTCTTATTGCGATACGGCGTTATATGTACGTGAAAAATGTGGAATGAATTGTTATGTGAAGTATGTGGATTATGGATATGAATCCCAGTTTATAAAAGAGACGTTTATGGATATCCCAACTAGTGGGTAGGGTCGTCTATTGAGGAAATAGCTCCATTAGTGGAGAAACACTCTAGGGTCAAAGATGGAGTTAATGGTGGTGTTTGTTTTTGATTTGGATAAGTGAGCTAGATTTTACAAGAGGTCAAAGATGGAGTTAATGGTGGTGTTGGTGTATTACCGTGAGAGAACAAGAAGAAGAGAGGTTGAAGAAGAAGGGAACCGTGTGAAATGAAGAAAGAAATGAGAGAAATGAGATTGGTTTTGCTTTTTGAAGATATTTATAACTTAAAGCAAATAGTATCCTATGAGTCATCTTTATTTACTTAACAAGTTAACATGTTTGATGACTCATTACTACAAAAACCGGCCCCCTTTATATCACTAAGGGTATTATAGTCTTTGTTGGTCAATTTAATTACTTTTAACAACATATGTTACAAACTAGCTTATAAAAATCACTATTCACAAAAACAAGGCACATAGAAGTGAAATTTTTGATTTCCCATTGATATAGACTTCCAAATGTGATAATATAGTACACATGTTAATTAAAGAGTAATGATGGACATTTAGCCATTCAAAACTCATTTACAAGACAATTTTTCAAAAATGTGCTTTAAGACTCCTTAAAGCACATTTTGTGTTTTAACTTGTTTTCAAGCTTGGTTTTCTTTAGTAATTGATTTAATATGTTCATTAACATATAAACAAGGTATAGGTATGACCATTAGGTCTTATACAAATTTATTCCAAGCTTAGAGCACATTTTGCTCTTATTGACTTTAAGGTATTTACTTGTGTTTTGTTTGGTTTCATTGTCTACTAAGGTTTCCTAAGGACTTAATTAGCCTTATTAAATCATACTTGAATATGATTAAGTCTTGGTAGGCTCTTTGGGTCCTAACCAAGTTCGCTCATAGCTTAGAGCATGTTTTTGCTCAAACTGTGTCTTAGTGCTTTATTGCATTTACTATGGTTTAAATTGTTCATTGATGTTTCTAAGGCACTTTTTAGCCTTTACATACCATAGTTTAATATTTAAACCACATATCAAGGTTTGGGGTATTTCACATTTAAATCATGCATGTAACAAATAACACAACTCATTACAATCCACAACAGTGGTCTCAACAAATACAGACAACGCATCTACACTTAATAAATCACTCTTTGTGTTCCTTGACCCTAGAGTGTTTCTTCTCTAGTGGAGCTATTTCCTTAATAGACGACACATACCCACTAGTCGGGTTAATCCATAACGTCTCTTTATAAACTGGGATTCATATCCATGATCCACCTACTTCACATTTTAACAACATATAACATCACATCGCAACAAACATTGTAGTACATCAATAACGCATAACATAACGGGTACGGATCTCTTTAGGAACCGCCCCAACATAGTTAGTTCATTGGGAGAGCCTAGAAGATGCTGTCACACTCATGCTAAGCTCGTTTAAATAACTCGTTACCGTCCTGTTAGGCGAACGGATAACTTAACATACAGATGGATCGGATTTAGTGACCCGAAAACACCACACAAACACACGTTCCCCCTAAACCGATCATAAGTCAGAATAGCTAAGCTTTTGGAGTAAGCTAATGGGAGATCGTAACCCCACTATGGAACCTATCACATCAGCACCCAATACAGTATTACAACTGAGTTAATCACACAAAGGAGGGTCGCACGTTCACAGCAACATCACACACTACATCACACCGCCAACTCACGCATAGCCATGGTTAGAACGTTCCTTAGATTGGAACGTTATTACCGGATACCGTTCTCTTACGTTACCTAATAGTGGTTAACTAGCCTTTCATGCGCATTCGAGGTTACCGGTATCGGTACGTAAACACACAACAACAATAACGACGGTAAACTCCTTTCATGATTTATCTTAAAACGTGGCAAACACACAGAAAAAAACACATTGGCATACAAGCCGGTGTAATCCGGTAGGACACAGGTTGCAAGAAAACCATACCTTGGTCCTTGCTGCATACGAGTCCCGCCAAACGTCGTTCCTAGACATGATTGATAATGTCGGTTAATTACTTATTAAATTCCGGTTCACTAAACATTTTACATGATTGTGTAACATGTTTTTATACTTAACTTACACTTGGTTGTCATCATTATACCCACTAGGGTTTACCACTTAAACCACACTTAGTTTTTTTGTTTTTTTTTACATGTTTTAGGTCGTCCGACCCACAAACTGGGTCGGACCGTTCCATAAACTTTTTCCGTCTTTCAAATCCACCCGTCCGACCAATGTCCGACCCAAGACCTCTGGGTCGGACCATTCCAGAAACATCAACGGGTGAATTAACAGGGGCTGTCCGACCCACCCTGGGTCGGACCACTGGGTCGGACAACACCAGAACTTGTCCAAAACTTGTCAAACTTTCTCAAAACTTCTCATCAAGCCTCCTAATGTGTTCTAACATCATTTGGCACATTTACCCTTTATAAAACAACCATAAAACTCATTTTATAACTCCATAAACACTTACAATGTTTCTTACCAAAATTCCTAACACTTATAATGTTTTCTCTTTAGTTCCTCTAAGTGGTGTTTCATAATTATGATAACCACTATGCCAAAAGTGTTTCCTCACCATCATAACATCATCTCCCAAACATCTTTTCTTACTAACTAAATCTCCTTTTTTACATCTTACCTAAACATCATTTCCTCCTTGTACATCAACATTCCTAAACCTTAAACAAACTTCTCCAAGGCTTTAATACATCCTCAAAAACACTCATTGAATTCCTAGAACTTCCAAGATAATACCTAAATCCTTGTATCACTCTAAATCACCTTAATACATGCTTTCTTCCCTAGTAAAACATTTATTCATTCCTAACACTTCTAGTTCACTAACACTCATTTAAGCACTTAAACTTCTTATACATTATCCAAATCTTGCCATGGGTTCTCCGAGCACATCAACACTCTAAAACACATTGTTTTTCATCATTAAACATTCAAAAACACCTAAACCCATCAAGAACCTTCTCACACACAAAACTTCACCTAATTTACACTACATCACAATATAGTGCATATTTAAATTGCTTGGCACTTAGGCCCTTAAATTGCATAAACCATAAACACTGAATTTCCACATGTATATTGCCTTTGACCTGCAAATACACCCAATAATACATATGTCCTTAATAAAATCCTTGAGAGCATTTTACTAGCTCATTTGCCATTGGCTCCTTAGGTATTTTATTAAGCAAATCAAGCTCATTTTCCTAAGGCATTTAAACTACATTGAGATAGTTTGTTTACCTCTTTTCTTCAAGATTTTTACTTGAACATTCTTGTTCTTCCTTGTTTGGAAATCGGCAAGAGCACTTGATTACTTGCCAATGTTCTAATCATTACATAAGTAAAACCTATGAGCATTCAAGCTTCATGCTCACACTCATTTAGAAACCCTAGGTTATATATATTGTCTTAACATATTAGGATAGTTTTTTTACCTTGGAAACAAAAGAGAGCTTGAATAAGCATCAAGAGAGGACTCCACCAAGCCCTTGGAAGATTGGAATGACGCTAGAACAAAGCAAGAGAAGACACCATTAATGGTGAATTTTCGGCCAACACAAAAACATGGAGGAAATGTTGTTTTTCTTTGATTTTCCTTACCTTGAAGCCAAGAAGAATGACAAGGCATGAAAACATGAGCTCAAGCTCCTTCAATGGTGAATCTCCATGGCACCGAAGTGGAGCATTTGAATATTTGAAAAGAGGGAAATGAAGAGCTTGCTCCAACTAGAAGAATGGTGGTCTTGAAATTGGATTTGATCAATGGAGGTAGAAGATACAAGCATTCAAAGATGGAGATGGCATGTTTTGCTGTAGAAAACCGATGGAGAGAGGAAGGAGAAGGGTTGGCTACGGTGGGAACAAGAGAGGAATGAGAGAATGAGTGTTAAGTTTGCTTTTGGAAGAAATTTATGTTATAAAGTAACTTTCTTCTTTTTACTTACTTTTCCTTCCTTTCTTTAATTGATTCTTACATGATGGTGACTCACCATAATAAAATCCGGCCCCCATCATCTACTTAGGGGTAGTTTGGTCTTTGTTGACCAATTAACTCACTTATATTGACTTATGTCATAAACTAGCATATTTTGGTTACTATTCATAAACTAAGGCACATATTTGTGAAATTTTTGATTTCTCATTGATTTATACTTCCTAATGTGATACTAAGTAGTACAAATATTAATTAAAGAGTAATGATGGACATTTAGCCACTCAAAACTCATCTACAAGACAATTTTTCAAAAATGTGCTTTAAGACTCCTTAAAGCACATTTTGTGTTTAAACTTGTTTTCAAGCTTGGTTTTCTTTGGTAATTTATTTTATAAGTTCATTAATATATAAATAAGGTCTGGGTAAGCCCATTAGGTCATAACCAAGACTATCCCAAGCTTAGAGCACATTTTATCCCATATTGACCTTAAGGTATTTATTTGTGTTTTGTTTGGTTTCATTGTCTACCAAAGTCTCATAATGACTTATTTAGCCTTATTAAATCATAATTGAATGTTAATAAGTCTTGGTAGGCTCATTGGGTCCTAATCAAGTTCACTCCAAGCTTAGAGCATGTTTTTGCTCAACTGGTGTTGTAGTTTTATTGTGTTTTACTATGGTTTAAATTGTACACTGATGTTTCTAAGGCATTTTTAGCCTTTAAATACCATAGTTTAACATTTAAACAGATATCAAGGTTTGTGGTATTCCAATCTACCCCCCTTAAAAGAACTTCGTCCTCGAAGTTCACACTTCCCACACATCATTGGACTAGAATACGACAATTACTTGTAAAATAAAACTTCCAAAACCAAACACACTTTACACCACAACCTCGGACTTAACGGTCCGGGTACATATACACATCCATACATAACATATCATACTTACATAGTAACCTCAGACTTAATGGTCTGGGTACCTTAACAACATTGTACTTACATAACAACCCTCAGACTCATAGGTCCGGGTAACATAACCACATTTAGACCCATAGGTCTTAATAACATAACAGCCTTTAGACACATAGGTCCATGTAACACAACAACATTTAGACTCATAGGTCTTGATAACATACACTTTTGGAATTCACCCTCATTAGGACTCAAGGTCAAAATAATAATTATTGCACATACCACACAACATGTCTTAGCATGTATGGCAACCAAAAATATCTTTTGGAAACACTGTGATCCCGCAGAACCCAGTCGCGATGGACACCTTCTGTCCCCGTTCCCTTGGGAGATCAAAACAATCACTTAAGTATAAGAAATTTCTTTATTTAAAGTACCTATAGAAGGTTTTGAAAACACCAATTGAAAATCCTCTTTGAAAACGCACACAACTCCAAGTCCAACTTAAGCTCTTTGCTTCTTTTCCTAGCGTGGTTATTTGTGACCACTTTTAGGGAGCTTCAAGAATCATCCAACCCCGATGTGATCAGCATCAGTGTTGAACTATCCTTCCACCCCAATTTGTGTTCGGCTTCCCTTGATCGCATGCAAATCAAGTTCCACCTCCCACTTCATTTTCAAGCATCAAATAATACACACCTTTAAAATTTTCTATCTTTTAGTCTTTCTAGTCATAATCATACATCTCCGAGGGATAGAACTCCATCTATCAGTTATCTTCATTCACTCTAATCAGTTACCTAGGGAATCTTATTCTCACTAGGTTCTATGTCGGTTTCATACCCTTTCATGGATCACAATACTATATATATATACATATGTATATCAAAATACGATGCACTGTTTTACAATTAGTATTATAAGAACATATATTGTCGGGGCTTTATTTCCCCGGGAGTTTCTCTACTCCCTTGTACTTGTAATCCCACACATGTACTTGTAATCCCACACACAACTGTTAACAAAATAAACACACTTATCACAATGGTATTCGCATCTCTTGTGCGCTATAACCACCATTAAACCATGAATGAATGCGTATGTTTATGTAACGCACGCACCAATCATCCCAACAAATCATTTTGTGCCATGCACAACATAGTTCACGTACACTTGTACGGTAAAATACACTAAGCGGTTTTGCGCTCTACCCCCCTTAAAAGGGATTACGCCCACGTAATCAACCACTGAATATTGGTTTAAAAGTTCTACCGTCGTGAAGTGTTTTAACTTCCACACGGTCTGTTATACAATGTGTTCTGGTTAGAGGATCTTAACCATATTGGCGGTTTAGTCCCTAAACCAAGAATTCTCATTGGAGTTTGCTTCAACTCTTAACTGGTTTCGGTTCTGGCCTGTGAGGCTTCTAGGCATTAATAATTAGCCATTCACTCATGTTTACTATGCACATTCAACACTTGAATCACTGGCTCACTAGTTTCTGTTGCGCAACTCTGATAATTGTAGAGCTTAGTTTGCCCCACTCGTTATTCTTACTGTATTGTACATCTCCAATTATCACCTTTATCTTGGTAATAACGGTCTCTTAACTAACGAGTGGTATCTCTGACCGTGAATGAATTCGGTGAGTTTCAAAACTTCCATCCACTTCCATAATAATTTACTGTGTATATTGCTATGTATTTCACAATGATTGACTTGATTCCTTCCGACTTACTGTCGGTTGAGGTTGAGCTACTACCTAATGTGTAGTGCTCTTTAGGTTATTTCCCCCACTTGAGGTATATTCCATACCGTTATTTAGTATTCCGTGTTATTGCAGTCACTTATTGCCAATCACACCTCCATATTTACAAGTATCATTCATTGGTATGGCCTTGCATTTCTTATGCATCGGTCGCTATGGCGTTATAAGCTACTTTCTATTTCCATCACCATTAACATTCCCCTAATCCTAGCTATCGCACTCGATCATTACTGCACAAATGCAATATCAAAACACTCAGTCATACAGAGTGCAGAGGCGTAAACTCTTGACAGTAAATCTCTTATGCGATTCGCAATGGAATTCACACTGTCTTCACTGAGATTCTTATCTCGTAGTACTGACTCACTACCTAGTTATTTGCTATCACTTATCGTTTAACAATACCTATACAACGGTCGCTTACTGCGCACCGTGCTTTTACTCAGTGCATAACACTAACTTACATGGTATTTACTGTCACATATTCTCACATCATTCGTATTATGGTTCGTCATTCATTTGGATGACTACTGAATGCTCCTTGAGCGTTGATCACTCGAATTACAAGCCGGCATTATTCAGCTCGGTGCTTCATTTTATACACACATGCTACTACACTAACTGCTCTCTCGCGATAATAACGAAGTCCATCCTTAACATATTCCTTGTACTTGGTTCACACAACTACCGCTCCTGCGGTTTTACAATATCAAGAGGTATCCCCACTCTTAAAGCAGTGGTTCGTTCTCCGCTCTGTCTACCTATACAACATAAACTTCTACAATTGATTAAATTTATATAACATATCTTGTTTGTGGCTTATAAGCCTTATTGCCTTGAGCTCCGCTCATTGTAGGCTGTCCACACTTATTTACTTCTCTGTACAACATTACATCAGAGGTGGTATTGGGCTCCATGACAGGGTCGTTGCATCACGTTTCCGTTCATGGAATGCCCCTTAGGATTGTCAGTCTGTCTCCTGATGACTTATGTTTAAACTGGGTGTTAGTTTCAACCCTGACGTTTCGGTCATGTCATTTCATACCACAACTGTTGATGCAAACACCCTTCAAGGATTGCCCCAGGGTGTTGCTAAGTTATGCCATTACATCTGCCTCCCCCTTATTGGTATATTTAGTTTTCTACGCCGCTTTGCGTTCTTCACTGGGCTTACTATCCTCGTCTATGGAGGTCGATATTCGTGGTAGTCCAAGTAATCATTCCGGGAGTTTCTTCCCGTTCGTTGCACATTAATGTGTCCACATTAGGCATCCGCCTTACCATGTATAGGCTGGGTCATCGTGCCAGCTATCATGTTTTATTCATCGTGATTCTTAAGACATATGCGATATCTTTACAAAACAGTTAGTGCACTTCGCACTTCCAGACTGTTAAACATTTCCTTGAAATGAATTTACTAATTCTTTTAGTCTCGTTAACTTAACTGAGTTCCTTTACTTTAACCATTCACGGTAATCAATTGCTCTTGCTTGACTTTTACTACCGACCGTAGTGTGGAGTCGGCTACTTCCCGTGTTCCGGACTCTACTCGTATACATACGTGGGGTACTATACTGATACATTGCTACTTACCCAACTAACCCATAAGTAGGTCTGTCAGGCCCACAAGCTCCTATCGGAGTGCGGTCGTCCCACATTACAGTTGGTACACTTGTAGTGTCCGTCACACGCCTAGGTGAAGTATTCTGTTGTCAACTCCCTTATATTGGAACGCGACCCATTAATTACGGTCCAAAACCGTGTATAATTACGGTTCTGGACCGTAATCTACGCGGGCGTCAATAAAGATGGCGTTTCTTTAATTACGGTTTAAAACCGTAATTAAAGTCCCTTTTCCGGGCCGCGTGTCATTGACTTTACATTACGGTTATTTGTAAAACCGTGATCTAAAGTCCTTTGGCGTGCGCGAACCAAAGGACTTTAGATCACGGTTTTACAAATAACCGTAATGTAAAGTCGACACTTTAGATGACGGTTTTGGCAATAACCGTCATCTAAAGTCTTTTGGCGCGCGCGCCCAAAGGACTTTAGATTACGGTTATTGTTAGAACCGTAATCTAAAGTGTAATTTTTTTATTTTTTTACAAATCTACACAATTGCAACAGAGACAGAATTGTAACAGATAAGCAACAGAGGGCAGAAACTGCACAATTGAACCACCTGAATCAAATACCAACAACACAAATTCATTCTCTGCGCACAATTGCAACAGAGATAACATCTAATAAAGCACCAGATCGAAAATCTGTAACATATTCAATCTGTTACACAATTGCAACAGAGATAACATCTAATAAAGCACCAGATCGAAAATCTGTAACATATTCAATCTGTTACACAATTGCAACAGAGATAACAATTGCAAATTCATTTCTGCGCACAATTGCAACAGAAACATTCAATACAACAGCTAGAATCTGTTACAGCAGCAGCTAGCATAATTCATTACAAACAGAATCAGAGCAACTAACAAAAAATATAATTTGTTACACAATATAATCTGTTGCAGCAGCAACTAACAGAATCAGAGCAGCAACTAACAAAAAATATATGTTACAGCAGCAGCTAGCTAGTCTACCACTCCATTCTCATAAACATGGCTGCCATGCTCTCTCTGACATGCAACAAGTCGGCAGGAGCATAAGTCTTGAATCTGGCATAATGCTCTTTAATCTGCAACAAGAAAAGGAATGGAACACATAATGAGATTAAGATAAAGACACAAAAAATCTGCCGAAAGAATTAAATACAAGACAGCGTTCGTATTACCTTGTCAATATCATTCTTAAAACTTGGGAAGTACCCGCAGAACTCGTACATATACCGCATCACGTAGTACCCGCAACTCTTAGAATCCTTTTGGGTAGGGCACTAAATCACCAAAATTCACAAATGTAAAACAATTGTACAAAGATAATAGCAGCACGAATGAAATACATGAATTACCAAACCTTGATGTAATTGACGGTCAAATCACCAAACTCTCCCTGAGGGGTTTTTTTGTAACAACTGTTACATATATTAACAAAAGCGTTTAGCAAAATGAACAAGTACATTAATTTTGGTTCAAAAAACTTACAAACAATTAAATAGTAATAAAAACTTACTCTTTGATTAAGTCTTCAGTGTTGAATTCTTCCACTGCCCTAGTGGATCTAGAACGAGCAGAGTAGCGGTGGCAGCGCAGAATATAAACAAAGCCCAGTGGTGGCTACAATGTCAAATACAAAATGAAATGAGAAATGAAGGTAAAAAGTTAGCTAATTAGTATGTAATTTTATATTAGAACTCACGTTTGGTGATACGGCATTAGAATGAATAATTTATTCTGTTGATCAACAACATTGAAGCAATGAATCATGTATTCACAAAACCTCCCCGGGTCCCTAGTGACTGTCGTACGATAAACGCTCCGGGCACACCGCAGTAATGGAGGTCATGTCCTTCTCACACATCTCTCAAGCAGACATCTATTATATCACATGTACTATAAAAAGTTAGCCAATGCAACTTCATAGATACTTATTCTATATGTTTTTACAGTATGAGGAAAGAACACTTACTTTAGATAAGCTTGAATAATGTTAATGTTCAGATAATCTCCACACATCATCTCTCTGATGTCCTCAAAGTTGATTGCCGTCATCATATCTTCTTCGTAGTGAAACATCGACTTTGGAAGCGTCATCATGAAGTTGTTAGTTTGAGATGACTTCAACATGATCTTGTCGTAGAGATTCATCTGCTTGGCCCCAAAACATTAACAAGTTTTTGTGGCAGTGCGAGCTTATTTTTAGGCGCCTCAGAAGTCCTGGTGCGACCCCGGACGGGCGCTGGATTCTTACCTTTCGCACCCCGACTCACTGGATTCTTACCCTTCACACACAAACAGTAAAGCATCAATGTAAAGATAATTACTAATTGATTATTATAGTAACATTAAACAATTATCTAGAACATACCCTTGTACTTCTGACAGGATTCGCCGGCGCGCAGATCTCTTCTTCTCTGGGCCGGGATACGCGGCGAGGAAGCTCAGGAGATCAGGATTCGCCGGCGCGCTGGTCTCTTCTAGTCTGGGCCGGGTTACGCGGCGAGGAAGCTCAGGGATCTATAATAGATTAGATTAGACACTTAATGCTAAATAATGCATTTTATTAGATACTAAATGGTTGTCAAACAGTCTTACCTCATCGGTGACAACAATATAACATGCTGGCCAGGGCAATATGTCTCCCTTCGCTTCGATCAGCGTGCATTTGTTGTCAAACGCCATCGGAAGGTATGCATGCTCAAATCCATCAACTATCAGGTCCAAGGTCACACGCGCGTAGAATGGGGGTAGACGTACGAAACTGATGAGCGTGAGTGGACCTGATGGCAACACCGTCCCGTAGGCCGCATCTACAGGGTGCCCGTCTAATGGTATTTGGAGACGACATTTTTTTTGCTCCTTTAATAAACAGAGATAATACGTGAAATAAATAAGTGAGTCCAATCTAATACTATTTAAATAACTTTATTTTAGGAGAAAAATAGTTAAACAAAGTTAACCTGGATGTTGGCAAACGGGTACGGGTCAGCGGCCGGAGCACAACTAGACGAGGAAGACGTCGAGGAGGATCTAGCTGCTGCTGCTGAGTAGTCGCATGTGCAATCGCATTCAACGCTTCCTGCAGCCTCTCCTCGATAGCCCGGCGCTCAGCAGCCTTTCTCGTCATTAGCTTGGCGCTCAGCAGCGAACTTACGCTCTACCATCGCCTCGACTTCAGCAGCACTCATCTGACCCTTCCTAGCAGATGGCGGGAATACGTTCTTCTGACGTACTTCTCCCCCAAATCCTCTAACACGCCCCGGGTGATCCTTCTTCCCAAGCATTTGATTGAGCGCGTCGTCTTGAGAAGGAGGAGCGTGTAAGTCTACTTCTCCTCTCTGTGCCGCTTCGTACTGTCCAATTTTCAAAGAAGTTAACACTAAATTTAAGATCAACAAACACTTGAGTATATAAGTAAATTATTTAACAGCTACTTTCAAATACTTACAATTTGGTTAGCCAGTTGTTCCATCGCAGCATTAGGAAATATCCTCTGACCTTCGCTGGTCGTTTTCTGGCGTCCCAGTATGTACATCTGCACCCTCCTCGCCTCAGAGACATCCTCGATCGGGCATTCACTTCCATCCTCGTTCCTCCGTGTCAGCAAACCAGCTTCTTTCCATCCCTCGAGGCTGCCCACATATCCCCTTCGTCGTGTGGTGTGGGGGTAGAGATTAGCTTCACGGTTTTGCCGTGCTTGTTCTTGTACTTGCTGTTAAGAAAGTACAACAGGAAATTAATTAGAAAATCAGGGATAAAGCATTATGAGCATTAATTAAGAAAAGAGTACACACAAACATACCCTGAACTCGGGGGTGGCGTGCCGCTCAACGAACTCCTTCCACTCCTCTTCAGTGATCATGCCGTTGTACACAACATACGGCGGAGGCTCACGTGGGGGCACCCTGTTGATCCAATGCTCAACCAAGTAGTGGCGGAATGATTTAGCTTTGCCGGACACCAAAGAAAGAACGGTCTTCTTCACTTCTTCTGGGATCTTGTACCGTTCTTGCACCTTCTTCCAGATGGTCTCCTTTACTTCTTGCGGGACTTGTTTCCATGTGTGGTTGATGCAGCAATGTGATCTGGCCAGAGTCCCTAGCATACTACCGAACTCTGACCTGCTGCCCCCACCATACCTCCCATACTGGTCCCACAGAAGACTAATCTGATCCTCTTTCTGCAGTTTCAACCCACGGGTCGGACCTCTACCTCTGGGTCTCTGAGTAGCACTCGTAGAAGGTGCACTCATGGAAGGGCCAACAGCATCAGCGGCAGATGTGGATGGGACAACAGTAGCAGCGGCAGATGTGGATGGGGCAACAGCAGCAGTGGCAGATGTAGATGGGACCGGTACCATTCGCTGCTCATTTTCCTCCTCACGACATAATAAATCGAACTCTGCATCAGCCATGTCCTGATCAGCCATGCCTGCAAGGATTGAAATACAATTTGAATTAAATTAAGCATTTCATAATGGTCATAAACAAGCAATAAATAAAAGAGTGGTAATTTCATATAAATTTTTATAGTAATAACTTACATACACCATTATCTCTCAACCCACATTCCCTCGTTATGGTCTGATCGTATATACTCACGATGACCTGTGACCTCAGCCTCTTCCAATGAAATAGGAACAGTTGGAGGTTCATCTTCTGCATCATACTCATCCTCATCAACCACACCATCCACACCAACTATTCCTCTTCTCCCTTTAAGCACAACAGACCATCTAGGATTACAGGGATCAGTTACAAAAATATCTGCTTAACCTTCGTCCCAACAACGAATGGCTCAACCGTGGGAGTAGCTCTAGACAGATCAACCAGTTTCATACCATGCTCCTCCTCACGGTAGCCATGAATGTTGTTAACCCAGTTACAGCGGAAAACACACATTTCGTAGCTGTTGTAGTCCAATACCCAGATGTCTTGTATAACACCGAAATATGATTGTTGTACTGAGACAGGACTATGACCCACGACACCGACGTCATATAAGTTTTGATAAGCTTCAAGCTCTACACCACTGTTTTGATTCGTTGACTTCTGATCCTGACGTTCTGTGAAAAAGGTGAATCCGTTGACATCGTACCCCTCATAAGAAATTACATCCAGATTTGGTCCAAATGCAACTACTTTAATCAGTTCAGGCACATTCGTGGACTGATCGGACAACACTCTCTCTTTGAACCATCGGACAAATGTCCTATTCTGCTCATTTTGTAGTCTGACGTCACTCATGTTTGGATATTGTGCTCTTAAAACACACAAGTGTTCATCAAAGTATGGTTCAACATCTTCAAGATGACTTAGCACAACTAAATGAGCTTTGTTAAGAGTGTCTATGTCAATTCTTTTCAGTTTCCTTCCAACCGTGCCAACACCCTTCAATCTGCCCTCGTGTCTAGAACGTGGAAGTCCAATGGTATCGACACCTTCTAGGTAATTGGTGCAGAAGTCTACAACTTCCTCTGTGATAGTGCCCTCTATAATACTACCCTCTGGGTGACGACGGTTCTTCATTTTCTTCTTCAGGACACCCATGTACCTTTCGAACGGATACATGTAGCGAAGGTACAAAGGACCACACATCAGAATCTCTCTTACAAGATGCACGAGGAGATGTATCATTATGTCGAAGAACGATGGAGGAAAATACATCTCCAGCTGGCACATTGTCACAATAAGATCCTTTTGTAATTTAGACAGAGTGTCCACATCAAGAACCTTAGACGAAATGGATTTGAGGAAGACACTGACGTTTGTGATTGTGTGTCTGACAGCATCCGGCAAGATCCCACGTAGTGCAATTGGCAAAAATTCTTGAAGTAGGACATGATAATCGTGAGATTTCATTCCTACTAATTTGAAATCTGTCATGGACACTAGGTTTCTTATGTTTGAGGAGTAACCTGATGGCACCTTGATGTTGTAAAGGGTACTGCATAGACTATGTTTCTCTTCTTTAGACAGAGTGTGACAGGCAGGAGGCAAGAATGTGCGTTTTCCACGTTCTTGCGGGCCAAGCTCTGTGCGTATGCCCAACTCAATTAAATCTTTTCTTCCTTTCAAATGATCCTTTGTCTTTCCTTTTATGTTCAAAAGGGTGCTAGTGAACTTTCACCCACGTTCTTCTCGACATGCATCCCATCGATACAATGTCTAACCTCCAGATGCTGCCAGTGTAGTTCCCAAAATATTGATTTCTTTTTCCAGACACTTTTTTCACCACTTTTGGTTGGCGGCCCGAAGTTGTTCACAATATTATCCAACTTTTTGTAAATCTCTGTACCTGTCGCAGGCGCGCGCTGCTGTGATCAGTTTTCCCATCGAACTCTTTCGCCATCTTTCGATACTTATGTCCTTTTGGAAGCATTTTTCGGTGGCCCATATACACGGTTTTCCCACTATGTTTCAAGCGAATGCTACAAGTGTTTTCACCACAAATCGGACACGCCAACGCCCCCTTGATTGAATAGCCTGAAAGATTACCATAGGCGGGGAAATCATTGATTGTGCAGTACAACATAGCACGCAAATTGAAGTCCTCTTTACTGAATGAGTCGTAAACCGTAGCCCCTTCATTCCACAAGAGTTGTAGATCCTCTATCAAAGGTTGTAGGAATACGTCAATTTTGTTGCCCGGTTGCTTTGGACCAGATATTAACAAAGACAACAAGATGTGTCTTGGTTTCATGCATAACCACGGCGGTAGATTGTAAATAACCAAAAGCACAGGCCAGGTACTGTGTATGCTACTCAAAGTACCGTAAGGGTTCATCCCATCCGTGCACAAGCCTAGCCTTAGGTTTCTCGGTTCGTTACCAAACTCAGGAAATTTTACGTCTATGTTTCTCCACTGTGGTGCATCAGCGGGATGTCTCAATCTGCCATCCTTTTTCCTGTGAACTGAATGCCACCGAAGATTCTCTGCGTCTTTCTCAATGGAGAACAAACGTCTGAACCTTGGAATGATGGGCAGGTACCACAATACCTTAGCTGGTGAACCTTTCTTACTACCGCTGATGTGAGTTTGTTGTTTCTTATACCGTGACGCTCCACATGCTGAACAGCTTTCAGCAAATTCATCCGATTTCCAAAACAGCATGCAACCATTTGGACAAGCATGAATTTTCTGGTACCCCATACCCATTGGGCACATCATTTTTTTGGCTGAGTACGTAGTCGTTGGTAAAACGTTGTCCACCGGAAGAACGTATTTCAATAGTTCCAGGAGGTCAGTGAAACTTACGTCGCTCCAGCCATGTTTCGCTTTCAAGTTGAATAGCTTGAAGACGACACTCAACTTGCTTAACTTTGTAGGGTCACACCCGGGGTACAACGGTGTTTTGGATGAATCCAACAAATTTTCATGCTTGTCTGGCGTGTTAGAGTAATGTTGTTCCACATCTTCAAGCATAGTCTCAATGTCATCATCCCAGAAATCTGGCACAACGTTCGCTGTAACGTCTTCTGGATCACCAGCAACTGTATCATCTCCAAGTTCTGTTTCTGTGTTTGCCTGACCATTATCCCCTTCGTCAGGCTTAATAACATCGAACGCACTCTGACCATGCCATCGGATTATGTCTTGGAAATCTTTTGTAAAACCGCGGCGGATCAGATGTTCCTTAATTGTTTCAACGCCGCGATATCTCAGATTGTTTTGGCAGTCGATACACGGACAAAATATGTATCCCTTGTCTGTAGGTTTCAGATTGTTCGCCAACACCGTGCATAACTTATCAACTCCTTCTAAAAACTTGTCGTCCAAATTTCCGCTGTAAATCCACGAATGTTCCATCTCCTTCTAGCTATTTATATGAAGGCAGCCATTTCATACCGTCACCCGTGGCAGAGTCTTTACACTTTTGTATCTTATCAACCTAAATCCATCCATGAGTATTAAATCCCACCGGTGAACGTGTTTTTAATATGTAATTTATTGAAAATTTCGGCAGCATCTCCCTACAGTTCTTCAAATGCACGATATTATGATATTAATCAATAATATATGCATTCGAAGAACAATAAAGAGATACTGCTGAAATAATCAATAAAGTACATATTAAAAGCACATTCAACCCTAGGTGTGTGATTTAACAATCGTGGATAGTCCCGACAGGGACTGCGAAGATATACCTCTATTAGGTATATCTGGGCGGATAACTATGTTTGGTAGTTTGTCAAATATTATATGTATATATAAATCTTACCTCTGGTAGACGATTAGCCGATGCTAAGACGGTTGAGGTCGGAAGCCTAAATAAAGTCGTAGTCCTGATGCATAAATGAAAAACGACAACATTAGAATTCATCAAAAAATCAAGGTTAAATGCTAGCTAAACCGCGGAAAAAAATCGACAGCATCTCCCCTATATTTCTAACGTCTCCAAATCAGTTTTATCAAAGTCAAATTCGCACACACCATCTAGAACTGGTAACATACATAAACTTATCTTCACTGATGTATTTAGTTTACAGAAACAGAAAAACGACAACATCTTTCTGCTGCCTCTACTGAACAGATTCACACAGAACTCAAATAGAAATAGAAACTGAAAGAAAAGAAACAGACAGACAGAGACTGGTGTATGACTCCTCTCTGTTTGTTCACGTGTTTGAATTCTCAAACCTTTCTAAACTGTCGATCCTGTCAATTTGGTGTGTTATAAAGTTTCTAACTCAACTAAACCCAAGGCAACTTTGTTACAGATGCAGAATTAGTCAGAACCTGATCTGATACGAAACTGAAGCTGAAATCCAAACTGAAATCAAAACAGAAACTGAGTTGTGTTCTTGCTTTCTTCCCTGTTTGTTTTTTTTCCTTTCAACTGATTATACTTCTCCTAACTCCTTACCCAGTTACTTAAATATTCCATTAAACTTTTAAATCCAGACCAAAACTCAAACAACTTGTTACAGTTCTGTTCCATTCATGAAACTGAGATATGCTACAGTTCTGTACCATTCATTTTTCAGGAATCGGTAATATACTTGAACTTACTTTCTTTCCTGTGGCAGTTTTAAGTAGTAGCATTTTTAAAACTACACTATTATGTATTAATTGTAATACTAAATGCTAAGAACAAATAAATACAGCAGTTTACAGATTGGTTTGCAAAGTTACCGTAACTAAGCACCGAAGTGGGCAAGTAGTGTAGAAATCAGCCCACGAACTAGGTCGCAATTAACTGTGAATCTGGGCACAAATATATGAACAAGGTTAGAACATTTGCCATTACACTCTCAGGATTCGATACAAACGAGGTTAGAACTTGCAATCGAAATGCATGTATATGAACAAAGTTAGAAAAAAACGACAATCAATCGCGATCGCATACCCAATACGCGATAGAGACGTCGACGGTGAGACCAGTGGTAGATGGGTGGTGACCGGCGGCGATGGGAGTGACAAAGGTGGTGGGAGCGACGGCGGTGATGGCCGTTAGCAAGGTGACGGGAGAGAGGAGGCAATTTCAGTGAGGAAGATAGCGCGAAAGAGAAGAAGAGTTACTGTGAGTAGAGTGTGCAGAGTGTAGGCAAATGTTTAAATGGACTTTAGATTACGGTTTACATGTAAACCGTAAACTAAAGTCACACTTTACATGACGGTTCTCACAAAAACCGTAATCTAAAGTGTAACGAAATTAAAAAAAAGCGCGAAAATTATTTGGCATCTGTTGGGTTTCAAACATAGGTAACACATTAATATAAATTTTTTATTAATCTAAAATACACTGGTAAAACGACGTCGTTAATGTAATCTAAAGTGTAACGAAATTAAAAAAATAGCGGGATAATTATTTGCCATATGTTGGGTTTCAAACATAGGTAACACATTAATATAAAGTTTTTATTAATCTAAAATGCACTGCTAAAACGACGTCGTTAACTGTAATTTAGATTACGCGCGGAGTCGAATAAATCAAATAATACGGGAAATTTTTTTCGTCAGGCCAAAACGACGTCGTTGACGAGGTTGGCGCGCCTTTTTTAGGAGGGACTTTAGATGACGGTTTTTAGTAAAACCGTAATCTAAAGTCCTTTGACCGTAAAGCGCGCGTCAACACGGGACTTTAGATTACGGTTTTACTAAAAACCGTCATCTAAAGTCCCTCCTAAAAAAGGCGCGCCAACCTCCGATCGATTATTGATTACGGGTTAATCAATCATCGTCGCTAATAAATTCCGGCCTTCCTATTAATCACGGTGTCTGTTTAAGCCGTGATTAAACCACCGTCATTAAAGCCTCGCGTTCCACTAGTGACGTTTGTCCACAGTTGTATTATTATGAACTCCATCCATTCCCTCGGGTCACCACCCTTGGGTTTACCGGTTTCCGTCCGGTTATTTAAAGGTAAACTGGGTATAACTTACCTACCGCATGGCGCTGAGGCCGGTGTAGGTTCTCTGGTTTGGTTTAAAAGAAGGTTAGAAATAAAAATGGGTTTGAAGGAAAATCTGGTTTTGAAAAAAAAGAGTTTGAAAATAAGTCTAAGTTTGAAAGAAAAATTCCCATGGTTTTTCAACGTCTTCTTGCTTTAACCAAGTCCAGCTCGTTGCCGACTGGTGCATTCCCATTTACAAGGTTAGGCTGTTAAGCCGTTCCACAACTATGATGATCTCACTTAACTTGATGGTACTTATCAAGTACTTGTTGTTGTTGAAGATTTTCCCGAACAGCCTTGTTATAGCAGCACTTGCCATGGCAAGTGCGCCATGCTAACTGGCTATCAGTTCAACACACACCGGTTGCGGTACTGTTTTCACCCGCACTGACATCAGTGGCCTTATTGGCCCTTACTTTGATCTTACAAGCTTAATGATAAATTCTTTGGGTACCTCTCACTGTTTTCACGTATTAATCATTAACTAGGGTGTTTCCCATTCTGGGAGATCCTCTTTTACTTAGTATTGTATCATTCTCGTAGCCCGTTCCACGCATTAGTCGTGGTTACTGAGACTTGTCCCTTATTTAGGGTACTACGTAGTAGTTCCTTAGTCGGTTGGTATACCGTTGGTGTATTATTTAACATTTATAGTCCCGTGGACATTCGTCTCGGGTTTCATTCCTTTACTTCTTGCCTGTTGCACGGTTGGTGCTTGCAAGCTGGTTGTTCTCGACTGCTCGGCATGTCGACCCAGGTTGCCAGAAATCTCATTCTTCAATACACAAGATTCTTTATTCTTCGCTATGAAATGCGGTTAACATTGTTCAGATGGAAACCGTCTCCGAAATTCCCAGTTTTCGGGATCTTCCGTATGGCAGGTTCTCCGTACTCACAGAGGTACTTGATAACAGCCAGGTTGGGTATCCCCGGGTAAGAGAGGACTTTCATCTCTCTGGCGTTCTTTCCCAAGTTATTAACAGGGATTGTGGAAGGTGGGATGTATATAGTAGGTTTCCAGTATTCACTGGTAATTCCTAACTAGCGTATCTCTCACGCTATCCCTCAACCCTTAACCCAAAGTACTAAAATCCTAACTCGGTATTTCCTAAGCTCGGTAATTCAGTCATCAGAGCGATACTTCGCTCTGATACCACTTTTTGTAACACCCCAACTAATACAACACACCTAATAACGAAATGCAGCGGAAAACATACATCATCTCATTACTTAACTCGTTGGTGTTACACGCCGTTAACCACCTATGTGGCTAACAAGGCTAACATTTCACATTGTATCGGTCTGATGGACTAGATTCTCGAGCAAACATACATTACTAATTCTTCCTACTACCAACATTCGTTTATAGAACATTCTAACTGTACCAAGTATTCACAAACTAATGCCGATAACAATTTCGGTCTTACTACACCTACAATACATGTACAACTTATATGGCTATCCATGTATAAACAACTACCCCGTCCTACTCCCGAACGGCTTCCAGCTCCTTGTACCTGAAATAGGAAAGAGTAGAAAGGGTGGCCCCCCAGGGGCTCAGCACCTTTGCTGGTATGGTAATCTCGCAGCCCGCATACTACCGGGCCACGCACAACTATTTGTCGTCTTAGCATGCGGTTGATTACATTTAAATCATGCATGTAACAAATAACACAACTCATTACAATCCACAACAGTGGTCTCAACAAATACAGACAACACATCTACACTTAATAAATCACTCTTTGTGTTCCTTGACCCTAGAGTGTTTCTTCTCTAGTGGAGCTATTTCCTTAATAGACGACACATACCCACTAGTCGGGTTAATCCATAACGTCTCTTTATAAACAGGGATTCATATCCATGATCCACCTACTACACATTTTAACAACATATAACATCACATCGCAATGAACATTGTAGTACATCAATAACGCATAACATAACGGGTACGGATCTCTTTAGGAACTGCCCCAACATAGTTAGTTCACTGGGAGAGCCTAGAGGATGCTGTCACACTCATGCTAAGCTCGTTTACATAACTCGTTACCGTCCTGTTAGGCGAACGGATAACTTAACATACAGATGGATCGAATTTAGTGACCCGAACACACCACACAAACACATGTTCCCCCTAAACCGATCATAAGTCAGAATAGCTAAGCTTTTGGAGTAAGCTAATGGGAGATCGTAACCCGTGGAGGAGCAACCATAACAGAGAGGAGGGTAAAGCTAAGTAGGATACCCACTCCCAAACAACGCGCGACCGGAACGACCAGATTCCTCACCCCCCGTTAGTACATATTTACATATAGATAAATAGTTAGAGCCCCACTATGGAACCTATCTCATTAGCACCCAATACAGTATTACAACTGCGTTAATCACACAAAGGAGGGTCGCACGTTCACAGCAACAACACACACTACATCACACCACCAACTCACGCATAGCCGTGGTTAGAACGTTCCTTAGATTGGAACGTTATTACCGGATACCGTTCTCTTACGTTACCTAATAGTGGTTAACTAGCCTTTCATGCGCATTCGAGGTTACCGGTATCGGTACGTAAACACACAACAACAATAACGACGGTAAACTCCTTTCATGATTTATCTTAAAACGTGGCAAACACACAGAAAAAAACACATTGGCATATAAGCCGGTGTAATCCGGTAGGACACAGGTTGCAAGAAAACCATACCTTGGTCCTTGCTGCATACGAGTCCCACCAAACGTCGTTCCTAGACATGATTGATAATGTCGGTTAATTACTTATTAAATTTCGGTTCACTAAACATTTTACATGATTGTGTAACATGTTTTTATACTTAACTTACACTTAGTTGTCATCATTATACCCACTAGGGTTTACCACTTAAACCACACTTAGTTTTTTTGTTTTTTTACATGTTTTGGGCCGTCCGACCCATAAACTGGGTCGGACCGTTCCAGAAACTTTTTCCGTCTTTCAAATCCACCCGTCCGACCAATGTCCGACCCAAGACCTCTGGGTCGGACCATTCCAGAAACATCAACGAGTGAATTAACAGGGGCTGTCCGAACCACCCTTGGTCGGACCACTGGGTCGGACAACACCAGTACTTGTCCAAAACTTGTCAAACTTTCTCAAAACTTCTCATCAAGCCTCCTAATGTGTTCTAACATCATTTGGCACATTTACCCTTCATACAACAACCATAAAACTCATTTTATAACTCCATAAACACTTACAATGTTTCTTACCAAAATTCCTAACACTTATAATGTTTTCTCTTTAGTTCCTCTAAGTGGTGTTTCATAATTATGATAACCACTATGCCAAAAGTGTTTCCTCACCATCATAACATCATCTCCCAAACATCTTTTCTTACTAACTAAATCTCCTTTTTTACATCTTACCTAAACATCATTTCCTCCTTGTACATCAACATTCCTAAACCTTAAACAAACTTCTCCAAGGCTTTAATACATCCTCAAAAACACTCATTGAATTCCTAGAACTTCCAAGATAATACCAAAATCCTTGTATCACTCTAAATCACCTTAATACATGCTTTCTTCCCTAGTAAAACATTTATTCATTCCTAACACTTCCTAGTTCACTAACACTCATTTAAGCACTTAAACTTCTTATACATTATCCAAATCTTGCCATGGGTTCTCCGAGCACATCAACACTCCAAAACACATTGTTTTTCATCATTAAACATTCAAAAACACCTAAACCCATCAAGAACCTTCTCACACACAAAACTTCACCTAATTTACACTACATCACAATATAATGCGTAATTAAATTGCTTGGCACTTAGGCCCTTAAATTGCACAAACCATAAACACTGAATTTCCACATGTATATTGCCTTTGACCTGCAAATACACCCAACAATACATATGTCCTTAATAAACTCCTTGAGAGCATTTTACTAGCTCATTTGCCATTGGCTCCTTAGGTATTTTATTAAGCAAATCAAGCTCATTTTCCTAAGGCATTTAAACTACATTGAGATAGTTTGTTTACCTCTTTTCTTCAAGATTTTTACTTGAACATTCTTGTTCTTCCTTGTTTGGAAATCGGCAAGAGCACTTGATTACTTGCCAATGTTCTAATCATTAGACAAGTAAAACCTATGAGCATTCAAGCTTCATGCTCAGACTCATTTACAAACCCTAGGTTATATATATTGTCTTAACACATTAGGATAGTTGTTTTACCTTGGAAACAAAAGAGAGCTTGAATAAGCATCAAGAGAGGACTCCACCAAGCCCTTGGAAGATTGGAATGAAGCTAGAAAAAAGCAAGAGAAGACACCATTAATGGTGAATTTTCGGCCAACACAAAAACATGGAGGAAATGTTGTTTTTCTTTGATTTTCCTTACGTTGAAGCCAAGAAGAATGACAAGGCATGAAAACATGAGCTCAAGCTCCTTCAATGGTGAATCTCCATGGCACCGAAGTGGAGCATTTGAATATTTGAAAAGAGGGAAATGAAGAGCTTGCTCCAACTAGAAGAATGATGGTCTTGAAATTGGATTTGGTTCATGGAGGTAGAAGATACAAGCATTCAAAGATGGAGATGGCATGTTTTGCTGTAGCAAAACCGATGGAGAGAGGAAGGAGAAGGGTTGGCTACGGTGGGAACAAGAGAGGAATGAGAGAATGAGTGTTAAGTTTGCTTTTGGAAGATATTTATGTTATAAAGTAACTTTCTTCTTTTTACTTACTTTTCCTTCCTTTCTTTAATTGATTCTTACATGGTGGGGACTCACCATAATAAAAACCGGCCCCCATCATCTACTTAGGGGTAGTTTGGTCTTTGTTGACCAATTAACTCACTAATTGTTATACCCAAAATTTCAACCCCCCGGAAGAGAGTCTCTACTAGTAGGCTAGTAGCGAGGGTTCCCAATTGGATCGGCACATTTCAGAGTACTAGGGACAGCTTAGTCATCTCCAGGGGCATTTTCGTAATTTTTCAAGGCTCCTAAGCCCCCTATAGGCTTTCTCTCTCCTCCAAATAAGGGTCAAATCAATTCAAAATGCTTTGAAATTTTAACCCATGATAGAGGATGACATCTGAAGCATAATGGCGTTGGAATTTTGATTTTTCGAATTTCCAATAATTTTCTAGCAATTTCTGATTGAATCTGACGAGAAATTGAATTTAAAAATATTCCAACATTTAAAAAATTCGTTTCCACTTTAGAAACTTCAGAAATATCATCCTTTACCCATGTGTAAAATTTCATAATCAAATTCCTTTTGGAAGCCCTTGAGCTAAAACGTCGGTAAATCTCGGTTTTTACCGGATTTTTCTATCTTTAAAGAGGCCTATATAAGGAACCTTATCCCATGATCAAAGAAGAACCTCAAGAACCCTAGACTCTCAAAGAAGGCAGCCGTCTCTCTCTCTCCACGTTTTGAACCCCAGAGCCACGATCAAACACCGAAATCTCACCAAAATCAACACCAAAACACATTTTTCAACTCCCACAACATCATCCATCATCAAACCCCCACCAAAACAGCACCAAAACGTGAAGAACATCAAGAACAACAAGGAGTCAGAAGCTGGGTTCGAAGTTCTTCTGGATCCGCCCTCAACGAGGCCTCCGAAGAATCCCGACGTGAAGAATCCTCCTAAATTCGAAGGTAAAACAGGTTGCAATTCTACTTTTCTAACTCTCCACGACCTTATTAACTCTCTGTCAAATTTTGGGTTCAAACTAACCTTTTTACGCTTCTGTATTGCTAATTACTTTTGTTTCTACCTTGTTACTTGTTCGCCAAGTTTCGTACATAATTCGACTTCAAACTGCAATCTTTCAATTACTAACGAATTGTACACCCTTCAGGCTACGCGTGCATAAATTTTGAGCCGAAAACACCTTCGGGAACCACCATAAAACCCCTGTCCGTGGGTGGTCCGGGATCCCGGACCTATGGTCCGGGACCACGGACGGCGGCGGGATTTAAAAATTTTAAAAAATTTAGGTTTTGTTAAACTATGTCCGGGCCTACGGACATCCTGTCCGTGGCCCCGGACTTTTCAAATTTTTGTTTTCTGTTTAATTTGACTTTTATTTTCACACAGATTAACTAGGGTCCGTGGTTACGGACATTAGGTTCGTGGCTACGGACGGAAACAAAATTTGACCTAATTCTGCCTCCGAAACCCTAGTTTAGGTATTTTCAACTTTCACTTTTATTTTCAGTCAAAAAATGCTAAAAAACACAAAAAAACAAAAGCTCGCGCACTTAGGTTAAAACGACTCGTAATAAGCCGTAAATAAACCAAGTAGAGGAAAAACGACCTAGGAAGGGTAATGAAAGTAATTGAACCCTAACCAAGTCGAATATCAAGCCCCCGAACCCGAACTCTCCTTTCCTAATTTGATCTAGGTTAAAATTAGGTGGCGACTCATAATAGGTTCCAGTGAGCTAGCTTAGGTTTTAATAATTATTGTTATATGACATAGTTATTAATCTTAGGCTATAAGTGGACCTAAAACCCGATTAGATCCCAATCATATTAATCCACATAGGATAGGGTTTAAAATCGAGGCTCACACTAATATTGACTTATGTCATAAACTAGCATATTTTGGTTACTATTCACAAACTAAGGCACATATTTGTGAAATTTTTGATTTCTCATTGATTTATACTTCCTAATGTGATACTAAGTAGTACACATATTAATTAAAGAGTAATGATGGACATTTAGCCACTCAAAACTCATTTACAAGACAATTTTTCAAAAATGTGCTTTAAGACTCCTTAAAGCACATTTTGTGTTTAAACTTGTTTTCAAGCTTGGTTTTCTTTGGTAATTGATTTTATAAGTTCATTAATATATAAATAAGGTCTGGGTAAGCCCATTAGGTCATAACCAAGACTATCCTAAGCTTAGAGCACATTTTATCCCATATTGACCTTAAGGTATTTATTTGTGTTTTGTTTGGTTTCATTGTCTACCAAAGTCTCATAATGACTTATTTAGCCTTATTAAATCATAATTGAATGTTAATAAGTCTTGGTAGGCTCATTGGGTCCTAATCAAGTTCACTCCAAGCTTAGAGCATGTTTTTGCTCAATTGTGTTTGTAGTATTTTATTGTGTTTTTACTATGGTTTAAATTGTACACTGATGTTTCTAAGGCATTTTTAGCCTTTAAATACCATAGTTTAACATTTAAAAAGCATATCAAGGTTTGGGGTATTTCAATCTACCCCCCTTAAAAGAACTTCGTCCTCGAAGTTCACACTTCCCACACATCATTGGACTAGAATACAGGAATTACTTGTAAAATAAAACTTCCAAAACCAAACACACTTTACACCACAACCTCAGACTTAACAGTCCGGGTACATATACACATCCATACATAACATATCATACTTACATAGTAACCTCGGACTTAATGGTCCGGGTACCTTAACTACATTGTACTTACATAACAACCCTCAGACTCATAGGTCCGGGTAACATAACCACATTTAGACCCATAGGTATTAATAACATAACAGCCTTTAGACACATAGGTCCATGTAACACAACAACATTTAGACTCATAGGTCTTGATAACATACACTTTTGGAATTCACCCTCATTAGGACTCAAGGTCAAAATAATAATTATTGCACATACCACACAACATGTCTTAGCATGTATGGCAACCAAAAATATCTTTTAGATACACTGTGATCCCGCAGAACCCGGTCGTGATGGACACCTTCTGTCCCCGTTCCCTTGGGAGATCAAAACAATCACTTAAGTATAAGAAATTTCTTTATTTAAAGTACCTATAGAAGGTTTTGAAAACACCAATTGAAAATCCTTTTTGAAAACGCACACAACTCCAAGTCCAACTTAAGCTCTTTGCTTTTTTTCCTAGCGTGGTTATTTGTGACCACTTTTAGGGAGCTTCAAGAATCATCCAACCCTGATGTGATCAGCATCAGTGTTGAACTATCCTTCCACCCCAATTTGTGTTCGGCTTCCCTTGATCGCATGCAAATCAAGTTCCACCTCCCACTTCATTTTCAAGCATAAAATAATACACACCTTTAAAATTTTCTATCTTTTAGTCTTTCTAGTCATAATCATACATCTCCAAGGGATAGAACTCCGTCTATCAGTTATCTTCATTCACTCTAATCAGTTACCTAGGGAATCTTATTCTCACTAGGTTCTATGTCGGTTTCATACCCTTTCATGGATCACAATACTATATATATATATACATATGTATATCAAAATACGATGCACTATTTTACAATTAGTATTATAAGAACATATATTGTCGGGGCTTTATTTCCCCGGCAGTTTCTCTACTCCCTTGTACTTGTAATCCCACACACACACTGTTAACAAAATAAACACACTTATCACAATGGTATTCGCATCTCTTGTGCTCAATAACCACCATTAAACCATGAATGAATGCGTATGTTTATGTAACGCACGCACCAATCATCCCAACAAATCATTTTGTGCCATGCACAACATAGTTCACGTACACTTGTACGGTAAAATACACTAAGCGGTTTTGCGCTCTACCCCCCTTAAAAGGGATTACGCCCATGTAATCAACCACTGAATATTGGTTTAAAAGTTCTACCGTCGTGAAGTGTTTTAACTTCCACGCGGTCTGTTACACAATGTGTTCTGGTTAGAGGATCTTAACCATATTGGCGGTTTAGTCCCTAAACCAAGAATTCTCATTGGAGTTTGCTTCAACTCTTAACTGGTTTCGGTTCTGGCCTGTGAGGCTTCTAGGCATTAATAATTAGCCATTCACTCATGTTTACTATGCACATTCAACACTTGAATCACTGGCTCACTAGTTTCTGCTGCGCAACTCTGATAATTGTAGAGCTTAGTTTGCCCCACTCGTTATTCTTACTGTATTGTACATCTCCAATTATCACCTTTATCTTGGTAATAACGGTCTCTTAACCGACGAGTGGTATCTCTGACCGTGAACGAATTCGGTGAGTTTCAAAACTTCCATCCACTTCCATAATAATTTACTGTGTATATTGCTATGTATTTCACAATGATTGACTTGATTCCTTCCGACTTACTGTCGGTTGAGGTTGAGCTACTACCTAATGTGTAGTGCTCTTTATGTTATTTCCCCCACTTGAGGTATATTCCATACCGATATTTAGTATTTCGTGTTACTGCAGTCACTTATTGCCAATCACACCTCCATATTTACAAGTATCATTCATTGGTATGGCCTTGCATTTCTTATGCATCGGTCGCTATGGCGTTATAAGCTGCATTCTATTTCCATCACCATTAACATTCCCCGAATCCTAGCTATCGCACTCGATCATTACTGCACAAATGCAATACCAAAACACTCAGTCATACAGAGTGCAGAGGCGTAAACTCTTGACAGTAAATCTCTTATGCGATTCGCAATGGAATTCACACTGTCTTCACTGAGATTCTTATCTCGTAGTACTGACTCACTGCCTAGTTATTTGCTATCACTTATCGTTTAACAATACCTATACAACGGTCGCTTACTGCGCACCGTGCTTTTACTCAGTGCATAACACTAACTTACATGGTATTTACTGTCACATATTCTCACATCATTCTTATTATGGTTCGTCATTCATTTGGATGATTACTGAATGCTCCTTGAGCGTTGATCACTCGAATTACAAGCCGGCGTTATTCAGCTCGGTGCTTCATTTTATACACACATGCTACTACACTAACTGCTCTCTCGCGATAATAACGAAGTCCATCCTTAACATATTCCTTGTACTTGGTTCACACAACTACCGCTCCTGCGGTTTTACAATATCGAGAGGTATCCCCACTCTTAAAGCAGTGGTTTGTTCTCCGCTCTGTCTACCTATACAACATAACTAACTTCTACAATTGATTAAATTTATATAACATATCTTGTTTGTGGCTTATAAGCCTTATTGCCTTGAGCTCCGCTCATTGTAGGTTGTCCACACTTATTTACTTCTCTGTACAACATTACATCTTTTTGAGGTGGTATTGGGCTCCATGACAGGGTCGTTGCATCACGTTTCCGTTCATGGAATGCCCCTTAGGATTGTCAGTCTGTCTCCTGATGACTTATGTTTAAACTGGGTGTTAGTTTCAACCCTGACGTTTCTGTCATGTCATTTCATACCACAACTGTTGATGCAAACACCCTTCAAGGATTGCCCCAGGGTGTTGCTAAGTTATGCCATTACATCTGGCTCGCCCTTATTGGTATATTTAGTTTGCTACGCCACTTTGCGTTCTTCACTGGGCTTACTATCCTCGTCTGTGGAGGTCGATATTCGTGGTAGTCCAAGTAATCATTCCGGGAGTTTCTTCCCGTTCGTTGCACATTAATGTGTCCACATTAGGCATCCTCCTTACCATGTATAGGCTGGGTCATCGTGCCAGCTATCATGTTTTATTCATCGTGATTCTTAAGACATATGCGATATCTTTACAAAACAGTTAGTGCACTTCGCACTTCCTGACTCTTAAACATTTCCTTGAAATGAATTTCCTAATTCTTTTAGTCTCGTTAACTTAACTGAGTTCCTTTACTTTAACCATTCACGGTAATCAATTGCTCTTGCTTGACTTTTACTACCGACCGTAGTGTGGAGTCGGCTACTTCCTGTGTTCCGGACTCTACTCGTATACATACGTGGGGTACCATACTGATACATTGCTACTTACCCAACTAACCCATAAGTAGGTCTGTCAGGCCCACAAGCTCCTATTGGAGTGCGGTCGTCCCACATTACAGTTGGTACACTTGTAGTGTCCGTCACACGCCTAGGTGAAGTATTCTGTTGTCAACTCCCTTATATTGTCCCGTGTCAATATGCATTTCGTGCTTCCCGAACTTAATCAAGGGAAAGTTTGTCCACTGTTGTATTATTATGAACTCCAACCATTCCCTCGGGTCACCACCCTTGGGTTTACCGGTTTCCGTCCGGTTATTTAAAGGTAAACTGGGTATAACTTACCTACCGCATGGCGCTGAGGCCGGTGTAGGTTCTCTGGTTTGGTTTAAAAGAAGGTTAGAAATAAAAATGGGTTTGAAGGAAAATCATGTTTTGAAAAAAAAAAGAGTTTGAAAATAAGTCTAAGTTTGAAAGAAAAATTCCCATGGTTTTTCAACGTCTTCTTGCTTTAACCAAGTCCAGCTCGTTGCCGACTAGTGCATTCCCATTTACAAGGTTAGGCTGTTAAGCCGTTCCACAACTATGATGATCTCACTTAACTTGATGGTACTTATCAAGTACTTGTTGTTGTTGAAGATTTTCCCAAATAGCCTTGTTATAGCAGCACTTGCCATGGCAAGTGCACCATGCTAACTGGCTATCGGTTCAACACATACCGGTTGCGGTACTGTTTTCACCCGCACTGACATCAGTGGCCTTATTGGCCCTTACTTTGATCTTACAAGCTTAATGATAAATTCTTTGGGTACCTCTCACTGTTTTCACGTATTAATCATTAACTGGGGTGTTTCCCATTCTGGGAGATCCTCTTTTACTTAGTATTGTATCATTCTCGTAGCCCGTTCCACGCATTTGTCGTGGTTACTGAGACTTGTCCCTTATTTGGGGTACTACGTAGTAGTTCCTTAGTCGGTTGGTATACCGTTGGTGTATTATTTAACATTTATAGTCCCGTGGACATTCGTCTCGGGTTTCATTCCTTTACTTCTTGCCTGTTGCACGGTTGGTGCTTGCAAGCTGGTTGTTCTCGACTGCTCGGCATGTCGACCCAGGTTGCCGGAAATCTCATTCCTCAATACACAAGATTCTTTATTCTTCGCTATGAAATGCTGTTAACATTGTTCAGATGGAAACCATCTCCGGAATTCCCAGTTTTCGGGATCTTCCGTATGGCAGGTTCTCCGTACTCACAGAGGTACTTGATAACAGCCAGGTCGGGTATCCCCGGGTAAGAGAGGACTTTCATCTCTCTGGCATTCTTTCCCAAGTTATTAACAGGGATTGTGGAAGGTGGGATGTATATAGTAGGTTTCCAGTATTCACTGGTAATTCCTAACTAGCGTATCTCTCACGCTATCCCTCAACCCTTAACCCAAAGTACTAAAATCCTAACTCGGTATTTCCTAAGCTCGGTAATTCAGTCATCAGAGTGATACTTCGCTCTGATACCACTTTTTGTAACACCCCAACTACTACAACACACCTAATTACGAAATGCAGCGGAAAACATACATCATCTCATTACTTAACTCGTTGGTGTTACACGCCGTTAACCACCTACGTGGCTAACAAGGCTAACATTTCACATTGTATCGGTCTGATGGACTAGATTCCCGAGCAAACATACATTACTAATTCTTCCTACTACCAACATTCATTTATAGAACATTCTAACTGTACCGAGTATTCACAAACTAATGCCGATAACAATTTCGGTCTTACTACACCTACAATACATGTACAACTTATATGGCTATCCATGTATAAACAACTACCCCGTCCTACTCTCGAACGGCTTCCAGCTCCTTGTACCTGAAATAGGAAAGAGTAGAAAGGGTGGCCCCCCAGGGGCTCAGCACCTTTGCTGGTATGGTAATCTCGCAGCCCGCATACTACCGGGCCACGCACACCTAGTTGTCGTCTTAGCATGCGGTTGATTACATTTAAATCATGCATGTAACAAATAACACAACTCATTACAATCCACAACAGTGGTCTCAACAAATACAGACAACGCATCTACACTTAATAAATCACTCTTTGTGTTCCTTGACCCTAGAGTGTTTCTTCTCTAGTGGAGCTATTTCCTTAATAGACGACACATACCCACTAGTCGGGTTAATCCATAACGTCTCTTTATAAACTGGGATTCATATCCATGATCCACCTACTTCACATTTTAACAACATATAACATCACATCGCAACAAACATTGTAGTACATCAATAACGCATAACATAACGGGTACCGATCTCTTTAGGAACCGCCCCAACATAGTTAGTTCACTGGGAGAGCCTAGAGGATGCTGTCACACTCATGCTAAGCTCATTTACATAACTCGTTACCGTCCTGTTAGGCGAACGGATAACTTAACATACAGATGGATTGAATTTAGTGACCCGAACACACCACACAAACACATGTTCCCCCTAAACCGATCATAAGTCAGAATAGCTAAGCTTTTGGAGTAAGCTAATGGGAGATCGTAACCCGTGGAGGAACAACCATAACAGAGAGGAGGGTAAAGCTAAGTAGGATACCCACTCCCAAACAACGCGCGACCGGAACGACCGGATTCCTCACCCCCCGTTAGTACATATTTACATATAGATAAATAGTTAGAGCCCCACTATGGAACCTATCTCATCAGCACCCAATACAGTATTACAACTGAGTTAATCACACAAAGGAGGGTCGCACGTTCACAGCAACATCACACACTACATCACACCACCAACTCATGCATAGCCGTGGTTAGAACGTTCCTTAGATTGGAACGTTATTACCGGATACCGTTCTCTTACGTTACCTAATAGTGGTTAACTAGCCTTTCATGCGCATTCGAGGTTACCGGTATCGGTACGTAAACACACAACAACAATAACGACGGTAAACTCCTTTCATGATTTATCTTAAAACGTGGCAAACACACAGAAAAAACACATTGGCATATAAGCCGGTGTAATCCGGTAGGACACAGGTTGCAAGAAAACCATACCTTGGTCCTTGCTGCATACGAGTCCCGCCAAACGTCGTTCCTAGACATGATTGATAATGTCGGTTAATTACATATTAAATTCCGGTTCACTAAACATTTTACATGATTGTGTAACATGTTTTTATACTTAACTTACACTTGGTTGTCATCATTATACCCACTAGGGTTTACCACTTAAACCACACTTAGTTTTTTTGTTTTTTTACATGTTTTGGGCCGTCCGACCCACCGTCCGACCCACAAACTAGGTCGGACCGTTCCAGAAACTTTTTCCGTCTTTCAAATCCACCCGTCCGACCCAAGACCTCTTGGTCGGACCATTCCAGAAACATCAACGGGTGAATTAACAGGGGCTGTCCGAACCACCCTTGGTCGGACCACTGGGTCGGACAACACCAGAACTTGTCCAAAACTTGTCAAACTTTCTCAAAACTTCTCATCAAGCCTCCTAATGTGTTCTAACATCATTCGGCACATTTACCCTTCATACAACAACCATAAAACTCATTTTATAACTCCATAAACACTTACAATGTATCTTACCAAAATTCCTAACACTTATAATGTTTTCTCTTTAGTTCCTCTAAGTGGTGTTTCATAATTATGATAACCACTATCCCAAAAGTGTTTCCTCACCATCATAACATCATCTCCCAAACATCTTTCTTACTAACTAAATCTCCTTTTTTCACATCTTACCTAACACATTTCCTTCCTCCTCCTGTACATCAACATTCCTAACCTTAAACAAACTTCTCCAAGGCTTTAGTTCATCCTCAAAACCCTCATTAAATTCCTAGAACTCCAAAAATACCTAAATCCTTGTATCACTCTATATCACCTTAATCATGCTTCTTATCTTCCTAGTAAAACATTTATTCATTCCTAACACTTCCTATTCACTAACACTCATTTAAGCACTTAAAACTTTCTTATACATTATCCCATCTTGCCATGGGTTCTCCGAGCACATCAACACTCCAAAACACATTGTTTTTCATCATTAAAATTCAAAAACCCTAAACCCTCAAGAACCTTCTCACACATAAAACTTCACCTAATTTACACTACATCACAATATAGTGCATAATTAAATTGCTTGGCACTTAGGCCCTTAAATTGCACAAACCATAAACACTGAATTTCCACATGTATTGCCTTTGACCTGCAAATACACCCAACAATATATCCTTAATAAACTCCTTGCGAGCTTTTACTAGCTCATTTTCCATTGGCTCCTTAGGTATTTTATTAAGCAAATCAAGCCTCATTTTCCTAAGGCATTTAAACACTACATTGAGATAGTTTTGTTTACCTCTTTTCTTCAAGATTTTTACTTGAACATTCTTGTTCTTCCTTGTTTGGAAATCGGCAAGCACTTTGACTTGCCAATGTTCTAATCATTACACAAGTAAAACCTATGAGCATTCAAGCTTCATGCTCACACTTTCAAACCCTAGGTTATATATATTGTCTTAACACATTAGGATAGTGTTTACCTTGGAAACAAAAAGAGCTTGAATAAGCATCAGAGAGGACTCCACCAAGCCCTTGGAAGATTGGAATGAAGCTAGAACAAAGCAAGAGAAGACACCATTAATGGTGAATTTTCGGCCAACACAAAAACATGGAGGAAATGTTGTTTTGCTTTGATTTTCCTTACCTTGAAGCCAAGAAGAATGACAAGGCATGAAAACATGAGCTCAAGCTCCTTCAATGGTGAATCTCCATGGCACCGAAGTGGAGCATTTGAATATTTGAAAAGAGGGAAATGAAGAGCTTGCTCCAACTAGAAGAATGGTGGTCTAGAAAATGGATTTGGTTCATGGAGGTAGAAGATACAAGCATTCAAAGATGGAGATGGAATGTTTTGCTGTAGCAAAACCGATGGAGAGAGGAAGGAGAAGGGTTGGCTACGGTGGGAACAAGAGAGGAACGCGAGAATGAGTGGTAAGTTTGCTTTTGGAAGATATTTATGTTATAAAGTAACTTTCTTCTTTTTACTTACTTTTCCTTCCTTTCTTTAATTGATTCTTACATGGTGGTGACTCACCATAATAAAAACCGGCCCCCATCATCTACTTAGGGGTAGTTTGGTCTTTGTTGACCAATTAACTCACTTATATTGACTTATGTCATAAACTAGCATATTTTGGTTACTATTCACAAACTAAGGCACATATTTGTGAAATTTTTGATTTCTCATTGATTTATACTTCCTAATGTGATACTAAGTAGTACACATATTAATTAAAGAGTAATGATGGACATTTAGCCACTCAAAACTCATTTACAAGACAATTTTTCAAAAATGTGCTTTAAGACTCCTTAAAGCACATTTTGTGTTTAAACTTGTTTTCAAGCTTGGTTTTCTTTGGTAATTGATTTTATAATTTCATTAATATATAAATAAGGCCTGGGTAAGCCCATTAGGTCATAACCAAGACTATCCCAAGCTTAGAGCACATTTTAGCCCATATTGACCTTAAGGTATTTAATTGTGTTTTGTTTGGTTTCATTGTCTACCAAAGTCTCCTAAGGACTTATTTAGCCTTAATAAATCATAATTGAATGTTAATAAGTCTTGGTAGGCTCATTGGGTCCTAATCAAGTTCACTCCAAGCTTAGAGCATGTTTTTGCTCAACTGTGTTTGTAGTATTTTATTGTGTTTTTACTATTGTTTAAATTGTACACTGATGTTTCTAAGGCATTTTTAGCCTTTAAATACCATAGTTTAACATTTAAACAGCATATCAAGGTTTGGGGAATTTCATAAACATCATCTACAACCATTACCATTCAATCCCCCATCATTAGGAGCCAAAAACAAATTTGTTTCATTTTTTCTACACTGGACCGCCCCTCTGGGGTGGTCCCAGGGGCGGTCCCAACCAGAAGCTATTTTCCTGCAGAATTCGACTGGACCTCCCCACAGGGGCGGTCCACAGCAGAACCCATTTTCCAAAGTGTTTTTCTTCTCATTTTCAACTCCAAATTCACCCCAATATTTTTCCCACTCATTCCACAATCTTTCCACATATTTCCTACATGTTTAAACACCTTAAAACATGAATTAAACCTTCCTCAATCATCACCAAACTTGTCACTCAATTTCTTACAAAATTCTTACACTTAACACTTGATTCCTTACACTTCCCTATTGTGACTTTGCCTAAGACCTCAACTAATCATTATGTAACTTCACAACCATCTTAACTACTTCTCAAGCATCATCATGCATACCCATTTGCTTTACTCAAACTTCTCAAAGCTATATATAATCTAGCATATGCTTACATCTTTATAAGTCCTTATACCTTATTTTTCCTTCAAACTTTGTACAAGTTTCCTAGCTTCCTTCACCATGGTTTTGGTGTCTTAAATTCACCATTGGATCCCCTAGTCCCACTTAGACATCCCTAGGTCTTCCTAGTACTCAAGAACTCCATACTTTATCCATTTTCACCAACTACCCTTAATGTTTACTATAACATCCTTAGTCATAAAATCTCCTTAGAACACCTTAAACACTTAGTTTCCTCTCCAAAATTTTGACATGGCTTCCTTAGTATATTACTACACCCAACGTTTAGTTTCTCACCCTTAATACAATCATTGAAATACCCCGTAATTAAAAATAGTACTTAATTAGGCTAATAAGTAGTTTAGAAGCTTAATTATGCATAAATAATCATGAGGGAACAAATCCCGAAGAAAACGGATCCTTAAAACGGATTAAAAACACTAACGAACCTTAAAGCACGTTTTTCGAGGAAACCGGGAAAACGTGACTTTAAGCGGGTCAAATAGAATCGTAACAATTTCGGTCAACTAAATAATCATTAATAAATATTAGTGAAGCTTTAGAACCAATAAAATCAATAAAACAGGAGATTAGTAAAAAACTGTCAAAACGGGAAGTTGTGGGGTAGAAATATAAATAACCAAAACTTATGTGTCCACTTTTAAAATAAAAAGTAAAGTTGTGTGTGTGTGTGTGCTGGTGCCAGCCGGCCCTATCTCCCTCTCTCACACACTCTATTAATTCCTCTTATTTACAAAACAACAAAAGCAATTAAAAACAATAAAGTAATCTTACCTCTCACACTCTCTCTCCTATCCCCTCATTCTCCTCACAACACTCACGTACACAGCACTCCCTTCCCCTCTCTGATTTTCCTTCTTCTTCCTTGGAGCCTCTAATGGCGATTTTGAGGAGCCAAAATAGCCACCCACTTCTCTCCTCTTGTTAACCCACCAAACCTTCTCCAAAAATTATAAAAATACCACAATTGTGTTCCTCTCACCAAGTAGATCATTCCTATCTTTTCAAAATTCGAAAAGGAGCACTTTCATCTCCATGGGTGTGGAGCATTTGGAGCTTCAAGACTACCATTAGAACCACCTCCTTCTCCTTGTTCTTTTGAGGTAAAAATCTTCTTGAAACTCCATCGTTTTTCTAGCCTTGTGGGCAAAACGAAATTTGCAAACTAAACCCTTGTTGTTCTTTTGTACCTAGCCGATTTTGGCCTTGTTGGTGGAGTTGGAATCTTGCTCTTGAGCCACTCCAAACATTACTTACACCCTTGGAAGGTAATATATTCCTAAACCCTAGAAACTTACTTAAAAACATTAATGTAATCTAAGGGTTAGTTTTGGTATTGAAATGGTGTGTATGTATGGGCAGTAGTGGTAGAGTTTGATTTACAAACCGGTGGGAAGAGAAGAGGAAGAGGAAGGGAAGAAGCAAGAAAGAAGGAGAAAGAAAACTAGAGGAGGAACAAGGTAATTATGCTTATCCTTGTGTAGTTTAGTAGTGTATAATGTAACAGATTTTAATGGTGTAAATGTGTAGTGTACAATGGTAATGAGTAGAAGCATAATGTAGGAAAAACCAAACTGTTTATAAACCTTTGAAAGACAATTAAAAACTGTCACAAATGGGATGAGAATTGAATATAGTGTGCAGGAATTCTTGTAGTGTTCAATGTGTAGTATTTGTGTTGAAGAACTTGGTATTGTTGTTGTGTATAAAGCAGGTGAAATAAATGATAATGTGAGTGTAAACAATGTGGTGAGAGTGTAGAATTATAGGGGAGGTTATGGCAAAATTTACCTAGGACTAGAACACTTAGTGAACTAGAAACTAGGTGGATAATGTAGTTTGTAACAGATTTTGATAGAGAAAGATAGAGGGTATATTAGGAGAGATAGTTAATGTAGTTGTAATGCATTAGAGGTGCTAGAAATGACATTAGAAGAGGGAACTAAAGATGGGGAGTGTTAGAGTAAAAATCTGTAGCAAAATGCATTAAGGAAGAAAACAATGTAAGTGTTGAAGTGAAACTTGGACAATTGTGTGTATAAGTTAGTATAGGATTTGTGTAATGAATTAGCATGATTTAGAGTGTTTAAATAGTACTAAAACATGTTAGGATGTATGTAGGAAGATTGGGGAAGCAGTGGGTGAAATTGGGAAGGAAAAATAAGGCCTGTAGCACAATCTGCTACCGTCCGACCCAGAGCCTGGATCGGACCGTGGGTCGGACAAGGCTTAAACAACGAAATGTAAACATTCTGGAACGGTCCGACCCAGGGGCCGTGAGTCGGACATGGGTCGGACGGAGCTTGGACAACAGGACCGAAACTTTTTGGAACGGTCCGACCCAGAGGTGTATGGGTCGGACGGGACAGTTCTGGGTCGGACAAGAGGAATTTGAAAGAACGAAAACCTACTGGAATGGTCCGACCCAGGGCTTGGGTCGGACGGTGGGTCGGACGACCCATAACTTACAAAAAAATAAACTAAATGGTTATTACTAGTATATATGTATATATATGTATACCCACCTATACATATGTACATATATATGTAAGCACAACTGTTATACCCAAAATTTCAACCACCCCGGAGTAGTCTCAAAGGCATACTTGTTACAAAGGGCAAAATGGTCAAAATGCACCAATACAGGATTTTCCAGGGACATTCTAGGGATTTTCTATTTTCATATGACTTGTTCATTATCTCCAAACACTTCCAAATATCATAGTCATTATGAAAGGTATTTCATGATTTTCTGATAATATTTATTCTGGAAATTTAGCTTTTAATTCATATTATAAGCTAATTTCTTTAATTAACACATGAAATAACCTCAAAATAGAAATAATAAAAGGTTTCCAAAATTAAAATAAAATTTTCACATGGTTAGCATGACTACATACAGTCATAAACCTGAAATTATTTTATTTGGAACCTTAACCCAAAATTTAAAAGAGATTCAATCATTTTTGCAATTTTCTCTCTCCTATGGAAAATACCGAAATCAAAACAAAACGTCATGAAATTTTAACACAAGATAGAGGATGATTATTAGAGACTAATGCCGTTGGAATTTTGTTATTTCGACTTTCCAATAATAAGTTATGAATTATGGGAGATTCCAGATTGTGAGATTTTTATCTACTCGGTTATTTATCAAAATAACCCAATTCCAACTCTCAAAATTCTTAAAAATCATTCTTTAACTTCAGTTAAAATTCATAATTTTTATCGGCCTAAAACATATTTTGAAAAATCGGATTCCCTTAGAGCACAAAATCAAGGTTTTAGATAAAAATCTTGTTCTATCAACATGACCTTGCTCTTTCTATAAAAGGACCTTCCAAAAACGACCTAGGGCAGAGGAGAACACTTCCAAAGTCAGAGAACACAGCCACAAACCTTCTCCCCACGTTTTTACACTTCCAAGCCTCAAATCAACACCGAAACTCTGCAGAAATCACCCCGAAATCACCAAAAACTCATCCTTTCTTCTCCCATTGAACTTCCAAGCACCAAAAACACACAAAAACACCACAAAAACAGAAGAAACACGTCCTTAACAGCATAAATAAGAAGGAGTCAGAAGCTCAATTCGAAGTCAATCCAGAACCGGCATCAACGAAGCACCAAAAGACCCTCGATGTGAAGAGTCTCATTAAACCCGAAGGTAAACAGGTTGAAATCAAATTTTTCTGACTTTGCTCGGCTTTAACTATTCTGTGTTAAATTTTGGAGTCGAATTGACTTTTTACCGCTCCTGAATTAACGTTTGCTTTCGCTTCTGCCCAATAACTTGTTTGCTAAGTTTCGTGTTTAATTCGTACTCAAAATGCAATCTTTTGATCACTAACGTGTTTAGAATCTTTTAGGCTACACACCCATAAAATTTGAGCTCAAAACACCGTCGGGAACATCCCAAACGCCGCCGTCCGAGGGCGGTCCGCACCCACGGACGCTATGTCCGGGGTCCCGGACGCCTTGTCCGTAAGCGTGGACGCCCCCGGACGGTGTCGGTATTTCAAAATTTTCAAAATTTAGGTTTTCTAAAATAATGTCCGGGCCCACGGACATCCTGTCCGTGGTCCCGGACCTTACAAAATTGTGTTTTCTGTTTAATTCAACTTTTATGTTCACATAGGTTAACTAGGGTCCGAGGGTTCGGACATTAGGTCCGTAGCCACGGACGGAAACAAAATTTGACCTAATTCTGCCTCTGAAACCCTAGTTTAGGAATCTTTAATTTCACTTTAATTTTCTGTCAAAAAATGCTAAAAAACACAAAAAAACAGAAGCTTGCGCACTTAGGTTAAAACGACTCGTAATAAGCCGTAATTAAACTAAGAAGAGGAAAAACGACTTCTAGGGGTAATGAAAGTAATTGAACCCTAAATAAGTCAAATACCAAGCCCCCAAACCCGAACTCTCCTTTCCTAATTTGATCTAGGTTAAAATTAGGTAGCGACACATAATAGGTTCCAGTGAGCAAGCTTAGGTTTTAATAATTATTGTTAAATGACATTGTTATTAATCTTAGGTTATAAGTGGACCTAAAACCCGGTTAGATCCTAATCAATTTAATCAACATAGGATAGGGTTTAAAATCGAGGCTCACAGACTGGCGACTCTGCTGGGGACAAGATTCTTAATATTAACTTGTTTAATTTTAAGAAAGAGGGCTTAACTTGAAAATGTTTATTTATGGCTTTTATTACATTGTTTGTTTATCTTTGTGCGCACTTTAATTCCTGCACCTTTGCATCATATGAGAGCGAGGGTCCACGCAAACCGATGTCACCCCGGGGCCCGTTTGAGGGTCCCCTGTCAGGGACTCACACCTTTTTAGGTGATGTGAATAAGCGGGGGAAAAGAGGAGGGTGTCGTCTAACCACACCCCCTTAATACCTGGGCCTTAGCCCCAAGCGTTTTCCTGGCAGTGCCCTTACCTAGCCCATTGTTTGGTCAGTCAAAGACCCGATCGTAGACGCACACCTTCAGGTGATGTGAAAAGAGTGGGGAAGCCCAAAGAGAATAGCGTGCAAGCCCTATTCCTTTGTGGTGACCTGGGCCATGCCCCAAGCACCTCTCCGGATCGACCCATACCCGGTTTGGTTTAAACGTCTAGTGAGGACATGTTGAATTTGTATGATCGGCCCACTACCCAGCCTAGAGATTGATAGGAACTTCTCCTACATCAACCTAGCCCAACACGAATTGGCAGCTCTATTTGTTTGTGGCCCAGAGGCCCTGTTTGGTTTAACATGTGAGTCGTTCGGGCTTCGGCCCAAAAGCCTAGACTTAGGTGATTTCTCTTCTGGCCCAATTTGAATTATCCAATTAGTTCTAGGCCCATAAAAAAGAAATCCACCTGAACTTGAAATAACTCACAAGTCCTAAAAATAAAATCTTTTTCGGCTTAGCAACCATCTTCTCTGGCCCAAAGAAAGTTGGGCCCATTTGTGATTTAGGGACCATTCCAGCTCATGTGCTTTACTTCAGGCCCAAACACATTCCGGCTCAAGGGCTCATTCTAGTCTAGGTAGACTTCTTATCATGACCCTAACCCAAAACCCTAGACGTAGGTGTCATCTTTTAGGCCCAACCAAAATCACTCGGCCCAAATTCCAGTTCACATATAGAGCAATCATTCTGGCCCAAATACCACAATCATGACTCATTCTATTTGGGGCCCATAGACCAATTCATAGTTTTGGCCCGTAAGCTTCGCTGTCAATCCGGAAGTTCAGCCCATAGCACAAAACATTTGAATCCAAGATAGGTTGCATAACTCATTCATTCCAGTTTCTAGCTTCAAGGCCCAACAAGAACATCAAACGAATCTCAGACTTCAAGGCCCAGTGGCCCATTCACGGTTCGTGTGGCCTCCTTCGGCCCGTTCGCTTCACTTCTAGATTATGGGTATTCTGGCCCGCAAATCAGTTCTATCCTAGGAGTCACCCTAGCTCATGCACTTCACTCGCAGCTTGGAAAAGATCCAGACCCGGGTTCCTCCTACATAACCCATAGGCATTCCTAGTTCAAACATTTTACGAGGCCTATTCGAAGTTCAGAAGGAAAACAATCACGGTCATCTCAATGGCGTCCTGACGGCCCAGAGCTCGAGTCTTCAGTATGTTGGCATCAGACAACCCAACATCACTATTTTAGAAGTTTTCTAGATTTGGTAATTTTCTTTTCCCAGTCATTCTTCCAACTTTTATGGTAGCTAGCTTCCTTTATCATTTTAGGTAGTTTTCTTAAGATTACAATCTTTGATGTTGTCTTTCCGTTCTTGAATTAGAGCATAGTTCCATTTTCATTATTTTTTGTGCAATTATTCACAAAACCAGAACACCAAAAAATAAATAAGTCATCATGTCATTTCACCCACATCCACTACTTTCATCACATACATCCCATGTGTTTCACTAGACTCCCCTCTCCACGTGAAACTCATTCTTACGCAAGGAACATCTCACTACCTTGTTGGCTTCCACCACACATCACCTCTCAATGGAAAATTTCACCGTACACTGAAAGCATCCCACTACCATGTTTTATTTTCATCACTATATCACTGCACCAAAACAGCAAGGCTTCATCGCCATGTACCACCACACATACAACCATCTCCAACAAATAACCTGGGTATTCAAAAGGCTTGTCAAAAGACCCCAAAACAATACTGGGGGCAATCTGAGTTAAGGGTCGGTAACGTTTATTTCATTGGTTTAAAGCGCGCGAACAAGTCTCTGAGTGAACATTTCGCGAGAGTGCCTTGAGCAGTAAAACCAAGAGCGAAAGAGCGTGTCATTTTTATATGACTCCAGAGAGATCACATTCCAAGGTAAGGTAAATGGCATAACTCCGACCGAAGGAGATAATTTGTAAATTTACGCTTAAACCTAAGAAAAGTAACAAAGAACGGATACACAACTATTAGGAATGACGAAGCACTTAGGTACAGCACCACACAGCCAAAAGCCTGTGAACCCTGTCGTTACACCCTAGGCACCCCCGCTGGGCTTTTCTTATACGTCCTCTTTTACAGCACTACAAGCCCCACAAAATAAGCCAGCCAATGATGAATAACCGACCCGGTGACCAAAGGAAGCAAGGAGCCCGACTTCCGAACAACAACTTCGCAAGTCCAAAGAAGCAAAACTACTACCAGCATGACGAAACGATCCGTAAATGGTCCCGAAGTGACACAGGATCCAAATGAGCTAACATAAAAAAAGCTCTCAAAGTTCAAAACAGGGAAACACAAGAACCCGAAGGAAAAGAGATTCAGAGAAAGGCAGACCTGAAGAGCCTCGAAGCAATCCAAAATCAGAAAAAAAAGAGAAGTTGCAAGGAACAACTCAAAAGTCCCAAGTTCCAAGCTCACAAGCGAAGTCATCACGAAGTAGCCAAACAACTTCAAGACAAAGAAGGCAAGTCCAAGAGAAGGTGCATGTTGCTGCTTTGGTCACCCTTATAGCTCCAGATGTCCTAAACATTCCTCCATTGTCCTGTTATCATTCATCACACCCCAAGATCAACCCTGACCTAGTGAGAATGGGACTTGTTTTGCGCAATTAATCAGAAAAATACTGGGGGCAATCGATCGTTCCGATCAATTGCCATGAAATCCTAAAAAACTCAGATTGCCTTAATGAAAATGCTGGGGGCAACTGTTGGTCCCAACAATTGCAATAACGACACCGATCTAGGCCCAAAAACCTGAAACCTAAAGGATCAACCCCTCCTCATATCATACAGGCTCGTCCTAAGCCCTACCTTTACATCAAATTTCCTCAGGCCCGTCCTAAGCCCTACCTCCACATCAAATTTCCTCAAGCCCGTCCTAAGCCCTACCTCCACATCAAATTTCCTTAGGCCCGTCCTAAGCCCTACCTCCACATCAAATTTCCTCAGGCCCGTCTTAAGCTCTACTTTCACACTCAAACATCCGCAGGCCCGTCCTGAGCCCTACCATCTCCAGGTTTGAGATAAACCCTAATCCTTCTACATCCATTTAGACCCATCATACATTTTACTCACTTTCACTTAGAACAACCTTTAGGCTCGTCATAAGACCTAGATCCAACCTTTAGGCTCGTCATAAGACCTAGATCCAACCTTTAGGCTCGTCATAAGACCTAGATCCAACCTTTAGGCTCGTCATAAGACCTAGATCCAACCTTTAGGCTCGTCATAAGACCTAGATCCAACCTTTAGGCTCGTCATAAGACCTAGATCCAACCTTTAGGCTCGTCATAAGACCTAGATCCCACCTTTTGGCTCGTCATAAGACCTAGATCCATCCTATAGGCTCGTCATAAGACCTAGATCCATCCTTTAGGCTCGTCATATGACCTAGATCCCAACCTTTAGGCTCGTCATAAGACCTAGATCCATCCTTAGCCTCGTCATAAGACCTATAACCGTCCTTTAGGCTCGTCATAAGACCTCGTTGCATTCCCTTAGGCTCGTAATAAGACCTACCATTACCTTTTAGCTTACCCACCCTCATCAAATACATTGCATTCATCTCATTCATATAGGCTCGTCATAAGACCTACTTGCATTATCCAGGCGCGTCACAAGACCTGGCGACAGAAAGTTGGCGAGGTGATGGCAATAAATCCTCCTTTTGCGATGTCAACTTATTTTTGGGATCAACGAATGGTGGGCAAAGGCAATAAGTCCCCAGGGTTTTTACCAGGAGTTATCCCAGCACACCGGCTTGGGGGCGATGGCAATAAGTCCATATTGGGTCCAGCCAGGAGCATTGGCACGGGTTTCGGTCCCTAGAAGCATCCGAGCATCATCAACATCAGCATCATCAACATCATCAGCATCATAAGCATCGCTAGCATATCAACATTCCTGCATCTACACATTATTTCATTTTCATCATTTTTAGGTAGTCAACGCCTTTGAATAGCTTGACATCATTTCATTTATCATAGGTAGTCAACGCCTTAGAATAGCTTGACATCTTTTCATTTTCATCACTTTAGGTAGTCAGCGCCTTAGAATAGCTTGACATTATTTTCATCACTTTAGGTAGTCAGTGCCTTAGAATAGCTTGACATCATTATCATCACTTTAGGTAGTCAGCGCCTTAGAATAGCTCGACAGCATATCGTCATTTCAGGTAGTTGGTGCCTTCGAATAGTTCAACAACATCTCCTTCTCCTTTAGGTAGCCAGCGCCTTCGAATAGCTCGACACAACTCACTAGATTTCAAACGGCATATAGGGTCTTTTAAGATCCACAATTTTGGGGTATCACTCAGGCATCAACTAGTCTTTTCATCTTCATTACAAAGCCTAGTTGACGGGGGGCAATCTGTTATACCCAAAATTTCAACCCCCCCCCGGAGTAGTCTCAAAGGCATACGTGTTACAAAGGGCAAAATGGTCAAAATGCACCAATGCAGGATTTTCCAGGGACATTCTAGGGATTTTCTATTTTCATATGACTTGTTCATTATCTCCAAACACTTCCAAATATCATAGTCATTATGAAAGGTATTTCATGATTTTCTGATAATATTTATTCTGGAAATTTAGCTTTTAATTCATATTATAAGCTAATTTCTTTAATTAACACATGAAATAACCTCAAAATAGAAATAATACAAGGTTTCCAACATTAAAATAAAATTATCACATGGTTAGCATGACTACATACAGTCATAAACCTGAAATTATTTTATTTGGAACCTTAACCCAAAATTTAAAAGAGAAATTCAATCATTTTTGCAATTTTCTCTCTCCTACGGAAAATACCGAAATCAAAACAAAACGTCATGAAATTTTAACAAAAGATAGAGGATGATTATTAGAGACTAGTGCCGTTGGAATTTAGTTATTTCGACTTTCCAATAATAAGTTATGAATTATGGGAGTTTCCAGATTGTGAGATTTTTATCTACTCGCACTAGTAGAAAAAGGGCCTATTTCGGCGGTTCCAATAAGCCTATTTCGGCGGTTGTAAACCGCCGAAATGAGCACCGCCGAAATAGGTACCCTATCTCGGCGGTTCTTAGAGCACAACCGCCGAGATAGACCCATGGGATTGACCGATGCTGAGTTTGACCATGAGTCTATCTCGGCGGTTCTTATAGAACAACCGCCGAGATAGACTCATGGTCAAACTCAGCATCGGTCAATCCCATGGGTCTATCTCGGCGGTTGTCTAAGAACCGCCGAGATAGGGGTATTTTTTTTTGTTTTTTTCCATCCTAGCTATATATATATATTCACCGCATTTGTTTCAATGAGACCTGTAATAAAGCTTCATCCATACAGGGAGCTCCAGCACACATTTAAAAGTTATAAAAGCTCCCAATTAATACCAACGACGCACCACAATTTGAGAGTTAACAAAACCAATGCAATTACACTTATTTACACACTTTCATTACAAATAAAAAACAACATTACAATTCAAATCTACCATTACACCATCCACAAGTGTACAGAGTTACAATTACATACTCCAAAAAGTTCACAAAACATCTTCATGATCATCAATTCATTAAACTTGTGCAGACGAACTCCGACCATTCCTCAAGCATCTCAACAATTTGAGCATCATCATACTGACCATCTTTGAACACTTGTTCGTAAGCCTTGAAAAAAAATGAACATTAATCTAAAACGTACAAGTCTAACAACATGTAAAGATCATAACTGAAACTTTCAAAGAATGTTACCATGTCTAACGAGTGCTCTGGTAAAAGGTTGCCGCTCCTACTATGTCACTCATGAATCTCATGACATAGTATCCACATTCTGAACCCCCAGGCTGCACCGGACACTATACAAACGCACATATTGACAGTTATAAACAAGTTTAAACATTATAACACAAATTTATCAATTAATAGAGTACCTTGACTAGGTTCCAAGGGATGTCACGCTTCGTTGTTTTATTCTGGAGAGATAATGCAGCTCTCATGGAACTATATACATCAGCAATATATAGTTTTAAGCATCAGTAGCAAGTTATGAAACAGTTAATGTTAAGTAATAAAAATTGTTGTTTACGATAACAAACTAATTACCCCAGTATTGCGGTGGAGATCTTCGGTCTCTTGGCAGCCTTACCAAGTGAGTCAAATTGCAAGATTCGTGGGTGCTTCAACATCACATCACAATCAATGACCAATGTCGACTGTCCACAAATTACACAATGTGTTGTAATCATTAAGCAACTAACAAACTATATGTTTTAGATAATAAAGAAATAGTCAAATATCATACCCTGAATGATATGGCAGCATAATAAATGACTTGTTAGAACATTCAATGAGGGCATTCGTCATATACTGCATAAGGCCTTCCATATCACTTGTCATCTAGACTTCACTGCACATAGCAGGACACAGGAATCCGAATCTGTGATCTTCATAGACATTGATCGCCTTATCATGCACCCACCTATGAGGCAATATCATTAGTCGATCATTAACTTTTTATTCAAACATCTAATTCATCATCAATCAATGAATTCAAAATACAAAAGGTAGAAGTCACTCACATGGCGGCTGACTTGATAATCGACACATTCAGCCAATCCCTCCTGAAGCACTCCTCGAAGTCGGACATATACATCCCAAATCGATGTATATCTTCTCCTTGAACTAAAGTGAAATATCCGCTCGGGATCTTCCACAGTGAGGGAATCACAATCAGGTGGTAGCAGCAACAACGATGAATGCAGAATCTGCATATTAGTCGCAGCCGGCCAATATTCTTTTCTCCACCAAAGCAGGTCTAAGCACGAAATTTGTGGATGCCTTTGATTGCACAGGCAGCAATTCTTTTTCCTTTGCCCTTATCAGTCTTCGGTCGGCTCATATCCTATGATATTAGTATAATTAAGTATATGGATGCAAGGTGGTACACCAATAGTTTTATAGCAACGGTTAAGAGTAAATACCTGCCCAGGGAGTCTGACCAATCGTACAGGCCACTGCACTGTCGCAGTTTGTGCGGAACGCAAGGTAGGTCTTTGTGACCGGCACCGGTAAACCGACGTCAGCATGCTCTGCAACAAATTCGTCCAGAAGCACTCGTGCATGGTAATGTCGGAGTGGTTCACCGTGCACAATATCACTTGGAAGAGAGGGGAAAAGTTTTCCCCATGCAACCATGACCTCTTCTACTCCAATTTGTAAAAACAGATGGCACTCAGTGGGTGCCTGAGTGTTATGTGGAACTTGTTTAGATAAAAATTGAGAATTCTTCTATGATGATATTAGTGATCAAGTGAAAAATCTTAATCGTCATGTACTCAATTGAAATGTTAGTCTAACCTTTAGAGATGCATAGGGAAACGGATCAGCCGAGTGGACACTACTTCTCACTACCGGTGCACTCTGTGCTGAATGGGTGACTGATCAACTGGTGGTCGAGAAACCTCTTGGCTGTCATGCTGCTGTGGCTGAAGCCTTGACATAGCGTGAGCGATCCTCTCGTCGACGTTCTGAGTAATCCTCTGCTCCATCTCAGCCAACGCTCTCAGGTGCTCCTCGTAGCTAATCGACTTTCCCTTGCACTTCTGGACCCGGGTACGCCAAATGCCTGGCGGATACCAACGTGCCCACCAAACCCAATGGCACGACCTGGATGATCCTTCTTACCAAGAGCGCGTGTAAGAGGATCATCATTCCTCTGTGAGGTCCAGGTGCCCTGGGTGAGCTGAGAGCTTAATTCACCCTAATACAAACACACAAATACAGTTATTAGTTTAACATAAGTTCATATACAAATGAAATGAACAGTTTGACTAAAAATGAAATGATATCACTTACCATTTGAGCAATAACTGCTCTCGTGGCTTCATCGTATTGAGGATTTTCGGGAGTAGAGTTCTTCGGAATGTGGCTTAACTCCCACACTTTCATTCTTCTGCCACTGGCATCCAATGAGCCATCCGTGGGCAGATATCCTTTTGCTCCCATTCTGGTACCCTTTGAGCAATACTTTTTCCACCTAAGTGGTGAGGGTACAGATTCTTCTTAGCATTTGCTTGTTGTTGCGCACGGAGAGCCTGCATAAATTAATGGGATCATGTTAAGTGAAATTGAACACAAAAAAACATAAGAAATTAAGATTAATTTATGTATGTATGACAATAAAGTGCACCTGGAACTCCGGTGTGTGACGCCTCTCAACAAATTGTAGCCATTGCTCTTCTGTTATGCCCTCGTAAACCTCCCATGGTGGTCTCTCACCGTCTCCACCATGATCTGGCTCATCTGGATCTTCTGGAGTAGGCATCTTGTAGATGAACTTGTCAGCCAACTTATTCTTGTGGTCCCGGAACTGTTTCGACATCGCTGATAGCACATCCTTTTTAAGTGCGGGATCCACGGAGAAACGAGACTACGTACATGATCATTCAGTTAGTAAAGTAAACATAAATGTTCTATTATTTCACAAAAGATCATAGTAATAATGTAGAGATTTACCTGAAGACGCTGAAACATAGTATCCTTCAATGATTGAGGCACTTGCTTCCAGTTGTGGTTTATGTTGCAATATGACTTCACCAAATGGCTACCGTAAGCGGTGAAGTCATTCTTCCAATTACCATGGGGTTGGTTGAACTGATTGAAGTCCACCGGTTTTGTAGGAGGGCCCTTGTTAGCCTTCAGCCCACGTGTTGCACCTCCTTTTTTGCTTCTTCGCCTCTGGTGGGACAACTGACTCCTCTTCGGTCTGCTGTGAAGGGCCAGCCTCAGTCTCTGTACTGCTAACTGGTTCTTCTTCTTTCCTCCTCTTGTGACCCGCTTACTTGGTCTATTCTGCTGTGGCTCAGGTTCTCCAGTCATGAGAAGCCGTCCAATGGGGTCATCCATAGGGTGATCATCCACTGCAAAAAAAAAACAAAGCATTTTCATCAGATAAAGTCATAACATAAATACTATGATGCATAACAATAACAGTTAAGATGACATTACAGTCTACATTCTACTAACAACATTACCTGACACGTACAAAACATAAATCATTTCATATTTTCTACCCAAACACCCTCATCATGGTCTGATCGTGCGTAGAGCAAATCGTTTTCGGTATCATCAATCGAATCCGGTAATCCAGTAGGAAACAAGGATGTTTCCTCTACAGTCCCATTTTCATCGTTATCCTCATTTTCATTTTTGATTACAACCGGCCTTCTTCCTGGAAGAACAACAGACCATCTGCAGTCTTTCGGATCCTCAACATACCACACTTTCGCAATCCTTTCCCAGAACAAATTGATCATCATTATAACCGTGTAACCGTGAAAGATCAACCAGGTAAGCCCTCCATCATTTTGGTACCCGCGTCGGTTGTCCACCCACTTGCACCGGAACAACAGAAAGGAATCAATGTCATAGTCTAGTTCCCAGATGTCCTCGATGACACCATAATACCAATTACTAACTGGTTGAGATCGGTTACCGCTGTGGTACTCAGTGGCAGCAGCTTCAATTTTTACCCCACTATTCTGGTTTATCGATTTGGCATCTTGGCGTGCAGTGTAGTATGTATACCCACTAATATCATACCCCTCAAAGATGTAATATTAGTTTCAGGTCCGATTGCCAAACATCTGATCTCTTCGCTTACAGCTTCTGGATCTGATGATGCTAATGTCAACACATGATCTTTGAACCATTGGATAAAAACTCGGTTTTGTTCTTTGTCAGCCAAATGTGGTTTTCAAAGGATTTTGATGCCTTAACTCAACCATATGGGTTTCCAAATAAGGTTCAACAACCTCAAGATGTTGTAAGACAAACAAATGTGCTTGATGAATAAGTAGACGCGAAACTTGCACGATCTTTCTACCAATAACACCTTTACCCTTAAACCTGCCATAGTGTCGTGGTTTTGGGATACCAATAGACTCTGCCTCACTCAAATAATCGGTCACAAATTCCGTGACTTCCTCAGTCACTGTTGCTTCAACAATGCTCCCCTCTGGTCGATACCTATTCTTCATTCTACTTTTCAGAATACCCATGTACCGTTCAAAAGGGTACATGTACCGTAAGTATACCGGACCACAGAACTGTATCTCTCGAACGATGTGCACAATTAGATGTACCATTATATCAAAGAAAGATGGTGGGAAATACATCTCAAGTTGACATAATGTGATAACAATTTCACGTTGTAGATCATCTAGAGATGTTACGTCAATTGCCTTGGAGCAAACAGCGTTGAAAAAGAAACATAACCGAGTTAAAGCATTTCTGACATCAGATGGCAATATCCCTCGAATTGCGACCGGAAGAAGATGTAACATCAGTACATGATAATCGTGAGATTTCATGCCTAAAAGTTTTAAATCCTTCATCGATACAATGTTCTTCCAGTTTGAAGAGTACCCAGACGGTACTTTTACCGAGTGCAGACATTTGTAGAAACTAATCTTTTCAGCCTTTGAGAGCGTGTAGCATGCAGGAGGTAGGTAGATTCATTTCCCGTTCTCTTGTGGGTGTAACTCCTTTCGTATACCCATGGTTTGCATGTCCTTTCTGATTTTCAATCCGTCTTTTGTTTTGCCGGGTATATTGAGTAAAGTCCCACTCACTGCCTCACCAACGTTCTTCACAATGTGCATGATGTCTAAGCAGTGTCTCACAGAAATATGACGCCAATAAGGTAGTTCCCAAAAGATAGAACACTTTTTCCAAATGTTTTTTGCCAGTTTTGATGTGTTTCCAAATACATTTGCAATGTCCTTAACCTTTTCGTACACTTCCTCAGATCTCAGAGGTAGACGGGCCACACGAGTTTCGGCTTGACCATTGAACAACTTTCTCTTCGTTACTCGATAAGGGTGATCTTCGGGGAGAAGACGTCGATGACACATATAAACATTCTTCCACAATGTTTTAAACGGTCCGAACAAGTGTCTTCCTCGCAAATGGGACATGCAAATGCTCCTTTAACCGTGTAACCGGACAAGTTCCCATACGCAGGGAAGTCATTGACGGTACATAACAACAAAGCCTTGAGCGTGAAATTCTCTCTTGCATAAGCATCATATACCACGGTCCCCTCATTCCACAATAGCTTCAGATCGTCGATCAGAGGGGCAAGGTACACATCAATGCTATTACCTGGCTGCTTGGGACCAGATATCAGGAGAGATAACATGATGTACTTCCGTTTCATACACAACCATGAGGGCAAATTGTAGATCACTAGCAGAACAGGCCATGTACTATGTTGACTACTCAATGTGCCGTACGGGTTCATTCCATCAGTACATAACCCAAGCCTCAGATTCCTATCTTCATGTCCGAAATGTTCATTATACCGTCTATTGATGTTTCTCCACTGAGGCCCATCTGCTGGATGTCTTAGTTTCTCATCACTCTTTCTACCCTCCGCATGCCATCGTATGTTCTTTGCATCTTTCGGATTCGCAAACAACCGTTTGAATCTGGGTATAATCGGCAAATACCAAACAAGTTTTGCTGGAGGGCTTTTTTTCTGAACGGAGGAGTACTCACCATCTTTATGCTTATACCGGGACAACGAACATTTCGGGCAATTGCCCAGATGTTCGTATTCACCCCTGTACAACACACAGTTGTTTGGACACGCGTGAATTTTTTTGTACTCTACTCCCATTGGACACACCCATTTCTTTGCCTCATACGTGGTCGTAGGGAGACCGTTATCATCCGGTAGCATATCATGAATCAGCTCGAGGAATGCCGTGAAACCTTTGTCACTCAATCCATATCTTCCCTTCAGGTTGAACAAATTCAATATAGCTGTCAATTTCGTGTACTTAGTGCAAGTAGGATACAACGCCGTTTTGGATGCGTCCAACAACCTTTGATACTCATCCGGCCGGTCGACAAAGTTATCCTCAACGTTATCATGCATCTCGTCAATTTGTTCATCATGATAAGTCGACTCACTGTCAACATTGACTCCGGAAGCGCTTGGGAGTTCTGACTCGTTAGTAGTATCGAATGTCTGCTCGGTTCTTGAGTTACACCGATCGTGACTGTAGGAAGATGAAGCATTATCTTCAACACGTTCTCCATGAAAAATCCATTTTGTATAATGTGGCATGAAACCACGGGTCTTCACATGGAGTTGTACGAGGTTGATGCTTGAATAATGTCTAACCACACACAATCAACACAAGGACATGGAATTTTCTCCGCCTTTGTCCTGTCCTTGTGTTGCACTGCAGCTTTGCAAAACTCTTTCAGCATTTTGTCAAAATGTTCGCCTCTATCACCATACATCCAGTCACGCTCCATACTACATGTGCAACAGATCACAGGTGTGAGTTAGAGCCTTTGTAGAATATGGCCTGTATTAAGTTGCACATGTTTATTTCTTAATGGAGCATGACTGGGATGATTGTCAATTAGTCTAGCCTAACTCTAAGGTTGCAAACACAAAATAACTAGCATTTTAAATTTAAGAAATTGTTGCACTTCTAAAACAGAAACCGGTGTTTAAAACAATATTACGAATACTTTTTCTACAAAAAATTCGGCATGACCTTTGCATAATTGTACACATCCCGTGCTTATTATTCAGCACTCACCAGAGTCATCACAACCACAAACATTCCAACAATGGCAGCAACCAACAATTAAAATAAATCAATTCTTTACTAGCTAACTGAAAATCAATTGCAAATTCAGATCATCAAATCAACGCTTTCAATTCTCCACTGTATAAGTTCAAACCGGTTTAGAGATTAACAAAGAATCAAGAGTTAAAATACGTACTTGTTTTTTAAGGATTTATGGACAGGGGAGAACTGGTTCCTGAGAGGTACGCTTCTGTGTGAGAGATGCAGCAATACCACTTCTGATATGTCTCTGCAAGGGAGCAACAAAAAATAAATTACAAAAGAAATGCATCAACAAATAGGGAATGAAGCTAAATTATGTACTAGCACTTATATTTAAATACATAATTGCATTTATTAAACAAAAATAAGGTTTAGTTACTTACTTGTGCACAGAGGAGGAAAGTGCAACAGTAATGGAAGAAGGCAGGAAATGAGAGAGGTGACTCACGGACTTGAATGTAGTGAGACCTGATAAAAAAAATTAGATATTGTTAGACATATACACATACATCAAACAATATTCATTACGAAGAGATTTAAAAAAATAAAAAACGGCATGACTTTTGCATAATTTTACCTATCCCATGCTTATTATTAAGCATTCACCAACCATTCATCAACACAAATTTCCATCACAAATCAACTAATACCAACTTTATCCATCAAACCAAATTTTAATAATTTGTGGAAATCAAATAGAAAGTAAAAAAAGACACAACCATGCCTATTATTAAGCATTCACCAATTATTCAACAACACAAATTTCAATCATAAACCAAACTAATATATACCAAATTTATTCATCAAACGAAATTCCAATAATTTGTGGAAATCAAATACAAAGTACAAAAGAGAAAAATGATAAGTTAGATTATATTACCGGTTCGAAAATGAATTGTTCTCCGCTCCGCTTTCAATATACCATCAAATGGTAAAGAAGCTTCTTAAGTATTTATCTGTAGAGACACAAATACGTATAGACACAAGAGAAACTCAGTAGTTGTGTTTGTTCCTTATATGCAGTTAGGTTGCAAATTTACAGTGAGTGAAAAGAATGAAGAGAATGAAGAGAATGAAGAGTTAAATTAAAAAAAATTTACCGGTTTCTAAATGAATTGTTTTCAGCCCCTCTTCTCAATCGGGCGTGCGAGACGCGTGTAGCCAATCTCTACAGAGGCAATGCATAAAGATTGAACAACATTCAGATCAATTAGAATAATTTTATATTAAACTTAACGACTATACAATACTCATATATATATATATATATACACTACTGAATGTTTATTAGTATTTTTACCAGTGAATGAAGTTGTTCATAACAACTCATAAATGACAAGATCAAACTATAACTTACATAACAACCTAAATTGTATTTTTCATGTTTAACATATTATCCATAATTTTCAATATACCACTTATGCATCACACTCTTGTATTAACGATAATATAATATCATAATCAAATATGTAAATTATAAACATTATCGTTAGCTCATTCAAACAAGCACAATAAGAATTTTTTTAGTATAACGCTAATACAATCTACAGAGAGTGGGGAACTTAGTGTCAAAGATAACTCATCAACTCGACTACATTGTTTATGAAGACAAGGAGAACTCTTAATTGCTTAACTTATATTACTTGTTCGAACAAGTAAACTTACATTTGTGATTAGTACAAATTTTGATTAACTTATATAACTAGCAGAGATCTCACTCACCAATGTATATTTACAATGTATATTTACTTATGAAATGTGAATTAACAAGTAATTTTAAGTGGACAAATAAGCTAACCTAACTATACTTAAACAAATAATGCTCAATCATTGTTCCACCCCATATATAAGCATAATAAATCTAGCCCAAATAAGCTAACCTAACTATACTTAAAAGAAGGGCCAAAAACAGCACAAAAATTCACTCGGACATTTCGTCGAACACCTTGTGTGCATACATAAATTTAATAGTTTTACAACCAAATCTTGCAAAGATTTCACACACACAATAAATATCATCATCCACAATCACAATGTGTCAACAATCTATCAATTTTAACAACACATTAACAATTAAATAAACAAAATCGAAAATCAAAGTTAGGGTTGCTCTCACCTAGCTAGCGCCTCTGTTGCTGGGCGGGAGACGGCGGCGACGACACCGACCACCGACGGCGCGGCGCAGGCGAAGGCGGGTGGAGGAGGAGGGTGGGCGACGGAAGTCTAGGGTGTGGTGGCGTCGGGGGTTCGCACCTCGCCGCGAGAGAACAGAGAGAGGGGTTAATTAGGGGCTAATGAATTCGTAATTGTGTCGAGGGGGTCTGGGGGTTTAATTAAAACGATCTATTTCGGTGGTTCCTAACAAAGAACCGCCGAAATAGACCATATTTAATAATAAAAAAAAAAAAATACCTATTTCGGCAGTTCCTAACAAAGAACCGCCGAAATAGGTCGTTTTAATTAAAAAAAATAGAAAAATAGAAACACCTATTTCGGCGGTTCATTGTTAGGAACTGATAAGTGCAAAACATATAGACTTATTAGGGTTTAATCACCCTATAATTTGTAGCATTTTTTGTAATGTTTCTCACTTATCTAGGGTTTTTCCTATAATTATCTTGTTATATTAACTGATGTATTTTATGTATTAAATTGTAGGAAAAATACCTAAAACATATATATATGTTTATAAGGGATTAAAGAAGGTCACGTGGAGGAGGATATGCATGCGTGATTTGCATGCAACCGCTTCATTAGGGGGCGGACAACACTAGAAATAGAGAAGATAGAGGCAACCGCCTCATTAGGGGGCGGACAAACTCAATGCAACCGCCCCAAAAACAAGAGGACGTGGAGGCGAACAACAGAGGAATTCATTGCATGGTGCCGCCCATGCAACCGCCTCATCTGAGGCGGACGTGAAACATACATGTGCAGGCGGACGTGTGTAAAATACAGATCTGAAACGGGTTATCTTCTTCGCCGACTCGCTCTGCAACTTGATTCAGACGGCGCCTACCAGAAAATACTCACGCGTTGTTCCTGTCCCCTGCAATCAGTGAAGCTTCAATCAACGAGCTCAATCAATGAGCTGCTCCTCTGCTGATTCTTCTTCCTCTATCCTCTGCTGATTCTTCTTCCTCTATCCTCTACTGATTCTTCTTCCTCTATAAATACAACGCTCAGCTTACCTTCTCCGGTGTCCTTCCAGAGGTTCCGTCCGTGGTTCCTCCTGGAGTTCCAATTCACACCATCATTCCATCTTCATACCACTACACTTTCACTCACTCGTTCATTTTCATTTCTAATCTCCCGCTTCTCCATTTGTTTTCTTTTCATCTCATTAATCTCATCTCTAGTCTCACGTATTTAAATAGAAGACCAAACTATTTAATATGTTAGGCTAGAGTTCATATGCTTTGCGAATGATTATTATGTTCTGTATTAATTATGCAATGTTTTTACTAGTTTTAATTTAATGAAGTTTGTTACGCTTAAAGCTCATCTCTCGCCTTTTTAATAAATGTCATGAGTTTATTAAATTGCTTGCTAAGTCTATTTTGATCAGACCAGGTGATAAATAGATAGGTTGATTAAGCCGTAAATCTGGAGAAAGCTCTATTATGATTTAATGAGTTAGTATTTTCAGATGCAATTATATTTCCTCGAACTTAATGTCCGTTTACATAAGAGTGCTCGAACCTTGATTAGACCGAGCATTTCTGGTAAACGAGTTCTTATGAGGCTATGACTTAGTCCTTAAGATAATTAAAGGAATTTTGCCAGACAATTATAATTAAACCAGTAGGAATAGCATGAAAGAGCAGATAATATTAATCTGAACCAGAGTCCCGTTTAGTTTATCTGTTAATTTAGTTAATTTTATCTTTCCCTTTTATTTATAAAAAAACAAGTCAATTAATCTCCCCTTTTGTGACACGCTTAGGTACTATTATATGTACATTAGTCCCACGGTTCGACATCCGGTTGCTTACATTTTCACTATACTACTGCGACCGGGATTTGTTTGCAGCCCGACGTTTATTTTGAGTTTTCAATTTCTTTTCTTTTAATTTTACACCAGTTTAACCACTCACTTTACAACGTCTGCAAAATGGCGCCGTTGCCGGGGACTAGATTTATTCTAGTTCCTAAGCTCCGGATTATTCACCTGTTTAATTATAAATATTTTGCTCTCTTATTATGTTAATATTATTTCTATAATATTTTGTTTATTGTTAATATTAATTATCTACTATATTATGTTAATATTAATTATCTAATAATCTGTTAATATTAATTGGACATATGACTTTGGACACCTGACTTTGGCCATCTAACTACGGACATCTGACTTCTGACATCAAACTTCTAACTCTTATTAACATTTAATTTCCATTGTCCTTAACATTTAATTTCCATTGTCCTTAACATTTAATTTCCATTGTCCTTAACATTTAATTTCCATTGTCCTTAACATTTAATTTCCATTGTCTCTAACATTTAATTTTATGTAAATTAACTACTAACTTATAATTTATGTTATTTAATTACTAACTTATAATTTTTGTCATTTTTATTACTAACCCATTATTTCATGACTTTATTATTTTTTTGTTGTTGTTTAAATAAGGTTATAAGCAAGGAAAAAATCAAAAAAAAAAAACGAAACAGGGGGTTGTCCGCGTGGACAACCGCCCCGTTTCAGGCGGACGTGCCTATTCTTCCAAAAAAAAAACGCCGCGTTTTGCAATCTGTTCTTCCCCAAATTAGAGAACTCGAGCCCGATACAGAGAAGAACACAGTCGCGAATCGCCCTCCCCCTCAAATCAACACAACTTCCTCGTTTCTTCACCAAATCTTCCAAGGTTAGTACCGAAATCTTCGTTTTTTTTAATTCTCTACGTTTCTATAGCTTCAAATCTGTAAATGATGAACTACATTAGGAGAAATTAGGAGCTGAAGTTTCGAATCCCTAATTCACAAATTCAAAAATTTCGAACTTAATTTGCTAGATTTCCCTCGAATTTGTCCTCTATTAATCATAATATACATATACAAGGTTAAATCTTCACTTATTACACTTAGATTGGGTGTTTTTGATGAATTCTAAAACTGGTGAATGTTAGTTACGAAAATTCCTTGATGAAACTAGCATTTTTCAGTTTTATTTTGCCTTGATTATTAAACGAATGAATATTATGATTATAGGTTGTTATTTATAAGATTTGATTGGTGACGGTATTAAAATACCTTGAATCTGACTGAATTTTTTGTGGAGAAACAAAGAATTTTAGGGGAAACTCTGTCGAATTTTCGACAGAATTCTTGTTTATATTATTTTTATTTTTGTTTATATTACATATTACTTGTTCTACATGTTTTTTGTTTTTGTTAATTTACTTAGTTGTTTATGTAAAATATTAATGCTTTGTTTGATATTAATTTTTATGTTATTATTATTTCTATTTAATATTAAATATTAATTGTTATACTTTTAATATTTGTTTACCTTTAATTCCATATATTAGTATGCCTCCTCGTATGCGTGGTGGTCTATCTGGTTCTGGATCTGCTAGGGGCAACTGCCCCGGGGCATCATCTTCTTCTGCTCCTTTACGTCATCCGGATCTTCGGGATGACGGGTTTATTTCGGCAGAAGCCCGAGCCTGGTTCGATCTAGGTAAGGACTTCATTATGGAGAGGAGATTTGCTCCTGAGGTACTAGAGGCTGCAGGGGTGGATACCCTGTTTGCCAGACATGGACTTTCTATGGTCCTGAAGATGGGTGCGGGAATCTTCTGTGAGGAGCTCGTGAGAGAGTTTTATGCGAATGCCCGGGCGGGCAATCTGAGCATCACCTCTTACGTGCGCCATCACCCTGTGGAGATCACACCCATCACATTCTCATCCATCCTACACATCCAGATTGGTCCCGGAGATCACCGGGGGTTCACAGAGGATCTCATGCATATGTCGAAGACCCGGTGGCTTCAGGACGTAGGTCGGAGGATCCGACATCGAGGGGAGGAGGACAAGGAAGTCCTCCCTTTCGCGAGCTTCCCTACACTGCAGCAGAGGCTTCTCTTGGACATCATAGGCCATCAGATTCGCCCCTCTGCAGCACACGATGTGTTTGATGAGGACTGCGCTCTACTTGACTATTTCCTCGCTCCTTTTCCGCCTGCTCAGCGCCTCTCCTTCAGCCACATTATGTTTGGCCAGCTCCACAAGGTGGTGTCCTATCTGAGGACAAAGAAGAAGAAGATCACTCACATCTTTCCCTTCTTCATCTGGTACCACCTCTTCACTGTCCTTCCCACAGATGTCACACGAGCTGTAGAGATTAGGACAGGAAAGCGCCCAGTCACACTGCAGACTGTGCGGAGCTGGGGCTTTATGCGCTCAGATGACGGTACTTGGGTCAGAGGTACCGCTGCTCAGTCTTCCACTGCTTCATCCACAGCAGCAGGACCCTCTACGGGAGCTACACACTCGGCTGATCCTGACCCACCGTCCGCTGACACTGCACAGGGAGAGGAGCCCTACGTGCCTACTACTGATGTGATGCAGACTCCAGCTCCTGTACCTTACTCGACCGATCCACAGAGTCAGCTTCAGGCATTCCATCAGATGCAGCAGCAGTTGCATCAGCGCTTTGAGAGCTTCGAGCAGAGGATGCTGGCTAAGCAGTCACGGGTGCACCAGCGCTTAGACCAGGGTGACAGGTTACATGCACAGACCGCTCAGCTCCTAGAGCGTCTCCTCGCTCAGACAGGCCAGGGACCAGCACAGCCTCCACCACCACCGCAGTGATTTTATTTTATTTTATTGTTATTTTTATTTTATTGTATTTTATTTTGCTCTGTTGTTTACTAACATTTTGTAGACTCTTACTGTTTGAACCTTGTGCTAACTTTTGTTATATTCAGGAAGGTAACAGTGTGGTTTACTTTATGTTTCTTTTTATGAATTATTATTTATGTTTTTCATATTATTATTTTCTTTTGATGCCATTTGAGTTCTGCTGGCTATATATGATTTTCTTTTCAGAATAAATTCTATATCGAACATATAGCTGAACTCGCCTATGGGAGCAACCTCAGTTGCTCTAGGAAATTCAATACCTTTGGTTGAACACTTGCGCAAACTTAAGTGTGAGGAACGTCTCACCCCTACCAAAGCTTAAGTGTGAGGAAGGATACCTTCCTCAATCTACGATACCAGGGGAGTTTTAGTTCTTCCTTTATTTTATTAATGTTCAACCTATATTTAATCCTTTATGAGTCTGTCATAATTTGAAAGGTCATTTTCTTGATTTTAATTCAGAACAATGAGGACATTGCTCCTCTTAAGTGTGAGGAAGGAGAGACCTTTCCCTGAAATTATGACAGTAGTTCGATAATGCCACACTCACTTTTTGCTACTCTAAACTGCCTAAATTTTAAAAAAATTGATAAAAATGAGATAAAATAATTGTAGAAGTGTCTGAAATTATGTCAAGTGACAACTGAAAGATGGTTTTATTTAAAGGAGTTTGTATAAAATTATTTTCCATCAAAATATTCTATTTTCACTCAAAATATGATAGATCTGCTAATTGTAAAAATCAATTTAGTTTAGCTTGGGATTATGGAAATATGTGGAAAGTCAAGGAATGAAAAGGATAAAGACAAGGTACTCCACTGTTTATGAAATTTTCTAACCAAAAACAGGCCTCGTCTATCCGGTTATTAAGTTCTTCGGGGTGCTTTAACACCTATCTACCTAAGGTCTCGTGAAATGCCCCAAACCTAAGTATGCTAAGTAAACATCAAATTATGATGTAGTAAGGCTAGAATATGCCTTAGAAAGATTGGTAGACAATTTAAACCAAGGAAAACACAAGAAAGTGCCTTAAGGGCAATCAGGGCAAAAACGTGCTCTAAGCTTGGAGTGACTTTGATTAGCACCCAAATACCATTATAAGACTTTAATAATATGCTAATGGACATTTTAAATCAATTAGCAAAGAAAACCAAGCTTGAAAACAAGTTAAAACACAAAATGTGCTTTAAGAAGTCTTAAAGCACATTTTTGAGAAATTGTCTTAGAATTGAGTTTTGAGTGGCTAAATGTCCATCATTACTCTTTAATCAACATGTGTACTAATTATTATCACATTAGGAAGCCTAAATCAATGAGAAACCAAAAATTTCCCGAATATGTGCACTAATTAGTGAATAGTGCTCAAATAGTGCTAGTTTTGACTTAAGTCAACTTTAATTAGCCAAATGGCCAAACAAGGCCTTATGTATCTTGTATACCAAGGGGGACGGTTTTTAATGGTGACTCACCATTAGTAGCCAGCACATTAAAGGAAATGAGAGGAAAAGTAGTAAGTTCACTATTCACCCTTTTATAAGATAAATATCTTCTTTAGCTTACCTCTCTCCTCTCTTCTTCATTTCCCTTCTTCTTCCACGGTTTTTTCTTATTCTCTCTGTTCTAAACCGTTCCCAAGCAGCCCCATTGTTGCCTCACCTTGCTTTGCCCACCAAATGTTCATCCTTGCTCCAAATCAAAAACTAAGTATAGATTTCTCTTAGTTAGGCCAAGACCTATCTTTCTATCTTTTCAAATCTTTCAAAGCTCAAGTTTGGTGCCATGAGAAAACTCCATTGATGGAGGAAAATCAAGTTTGAAGAGCTCATTAGCTTCTCCATTCTCTTAAGGTAAAGAAAATGTAAGAAAAAACCATGTTTCCATCATTTCTTCTACATGGCCGAAAATTCCTTCTCATGGGGCCTTGTTTTTATGCCTTGTTCTAGCTTGATTTATTCACCAAGGACTAGTGGAGGTCCTATTTCATTCAATGCCAAAGTCTATCTTGAGACTTCAAAGGTAATCATCCACTTTTATGCCTTAGAACACATTTCTAACCTAGGTTTTTATTCCTTGAGGTTAGTGTATTGTTTAGTACTCATATGAGTCATTGAATATTGATTAGAACATTGGCAAGGGGAATTTAAGTGGTGGCCGAGATTCATGCACGAAGAAGGTCTAAGGAGGAAGTAAAGATAAGCTTGAGAAAACAAGGTAAAATGCTTACCTAATGGTGGTTTAAGTTTTAAGGGATGAGTTTAGGTTGATACCAATGTGGCTTAGAGCTTACATTGTGTATTGGGTTATATAACCTAAGAAAAAGAACTTAAATAAGCTTGTGAACTTGTGACTAAGGAGCCAAGGAAATGAGTTAGTAATATAAGTTTAAGATGGATTTTAAGAGCATTATAATTACTATGAGATTGATGGGTGTATTTGCAGGTTGAAAGCTTTTTATGTGGGAAATTCAGTGTTTAAGTTTAAGTCATTTAAGGGCCTAAGAGCCATGTCATTTAAGAGCCTTAGTGCTATGCAATTTAAGATTATTGCAATATATTGAGTTTGTTGTGAATAAGTTGGTTTGGGTGATGAGATATGATGAGAAGAACTTGATGTGTGTGAGATGGTTGAATGAGGAAAAAAAATGTGTTTGGGCATGATAAGATACTAGAGGAGCTATGGCGAAATTTGAGTAGAAAACAAAGTGTTAGTGGTAGTGGTGAGTTAATATGCCCTAGGGTTTACTAGGGAGCATGAAAAGAAAAATTGGGTGGAAATGAGTTAACTAAGGAGTTCTTGAGGTTTAGAGTGACCTAGAGATGTCTAGGAGGAATTAGAGGATTGGCGAGTGTACCAAACACACCAAAATCATGATATGAGGAATGTAAGACTTGTGCATAAGTTTTAAGGAAAGGTGTATAATGCCTTAAGGAGATTTAGGTATGAACTAGAGAAAAGACAATGAGAGTTTTGAGAACCTTGTGTAAGTGTGATGATGTTAGTGGTGGACTAGTAAGGTTTAGTTGAATGGTAATGTGTGGATTTGGGTGATGGAAGTGAAAAAGGTTGGAGGATGTTGTAAGTCATCAAGGAAAATGACTAGGAATGTAAAAGAGCGTATGATCGTGAGAATGGTGAGTAAGTGAGTAAAAGGAGGTGGAAATGTCCAAGGAGGGTGTAGTATAGTTAAGGTAAATGAAGAACAATGTCAAGGTATTTAGATAATGGAAAGAAATGTATAAGCAAGCTTAAGAGTGATGAGTAACAAATGAAAAGAAGAGAAATTGTGCATGGACATGCAAGATGACCTTGGAAGGTTTAACAAGCAAAGTTGGAGTGCAATGATGTTAAGGAGGAGTTATATGGGTTGAAAAGAAACACTTTGGTTAGTTGAAGTTTTAGACAAAATGTACATGTTAGAAATATAAGGAATTAAATGATAAGTGTTAGGAGTATTTGTAAGAATTGAGCAAATGTTTGAGAAGATCTTTGGAAGTTGTTTTAATGAGTTTGGTGGAGGTTATAAGGTGTGTTTGATGTGCCAAATGATGTTAGAACACATTAGGAGGCTTGAGGAAAAATTTGGAGAAAGTTTGACAATATATGGGAAGTTTCTGCAGCCGACCTACCCAGGGGACCGACCCCAGTCTGGGTCGGTCGGGCTGAAACTGTGAAGTTGGATGTTCTCTGCAGCCGACCTACCCAGGGGGTGGGTCGGTCGGTGGGTCGGTCGGACCATAAAAAAAAAAAAAAAAAGAAAGAAACCCTAAGAGAGTTTAGTGGTATTAATGGTACCCCATTAAGGGGGCAATGATGATTAGAGGCATAAAGACCTAAGGGATTAAGTTAAGAATAAACTTAAAAGTTTAAGATTAAGTTTGCAAGATTAAGTTGTAAGACTTAAGAGGTGTTAGGTGGGTATCATTAAGGGTTAAGTAAGTTAAGTAAGTTGAATTAAGTTAAGTGATTAACAACCTAAAACTGAATGAATGTTTTAGGACTTGGGAGTTTGGACTCCGGAAGAGAGTAAGCAGCCGAACGACCAACGGTGAACGGTACAGTTCTCTTGTGACCTGCTTGCTAACGAGGTGTCCCTCGGCTTGTGTGCTATTTGTTTTTGTGTGCTCACTAAACAAGATAAAGCATGCAACCGGAATATATTATATTGGTTGTATTGTTGTGTGATGTTTGAAAACTAACACAACATACCGTGAGAACTTACTAACCAACGTTTAGTAAGGAAATGAGTGAGACTAAGGAACGCTCCCTAATATGGGACGATATAAACCGAAAGAGGTTAACCAACAAACATGGTCTTGAGACTACTACTAACTGGAACTTGAGTGAGGAAACCCGGGACCGATCTCCGGTCATGCATGCTAAGGAAAGGGGGTCGGTATCTATAGCAGATTCGACCTCCGATTAAGGACTAGTCCTCGGGCTAATGGCCTTGGGTCGGTTGACCGGCTCGGCTACATTGGACATCCAGTCCAAGGTAGGTGGCTTTAAGATGGCGTGGGTGGATCAAGCCTACATCCCCAACAATTTAAGAATGTTGTTTATTGCCGGTAAGTGTCCTGCTGCTGGCTAGGGTTAACCAAGCCCTACAAAAATAAACAACGAACTAAGGGCTAACCAGTTCCCAATGAGAGAACGGTTAGCATACATAAGGTAAGGTTAAGATAAGTTGCAACCATTCCCTTTTAAAGGATGGTTTGTATTATTAAGATTAAGATAAGCTACATCCACTCCTTATTTAAGGATGGTTGTTTCTAAGATTAAGATAAGACTAAGATTGAGGTGAGATAAGGATGGACTAAGATTAAGGGGGAACACTACTTAAGGAGTTAAATAACTAACTCACTAATTAAGGGAACGCATTTAAGCCGTTCATTGTGGTGTGAACTTGATTGTTCATATTTGGATTGTTGTTTACAGCATTTACTATTATGTTGTGCTTATAATCAACCTCCATGCTATCGACAATTAGTCGTCGTAGCCACGTTAGCTTGGGGGCCATGAGGGGATCGTACCAGCATTCGTGCTGACCCCCTTTGGGGGCTGTTTTTACTACACAGGTGAACATCAGGAGGCGGCCGTCGCGAGAGTAGGATGGGGTACAAGCATTACGGGTTAAGTGTGGCCTACGAGTTGTGCATGTACACTCGTATGGCATTATGAGTTAGTAAGATGTATAGGATGTGAGGGGATTGTAAGAAGGATATGTATTTGGCTAAGGTTAATATGTACTAATGTTCGGTATATTCTGTAGTCAGACCGTGGCAAGGTCCTGGAATGTATTTGTATCCGCTGCAGAGTTTGTATATATGGTGATAAGTTTGTGATAACCACGATTGGATCGAGATGGGGTGTTACAAAAAGTGGTATCAGAGCGTAGTTACGCTCTGAAGACAAGAAATACCGAACTTAGGAGAATGATGAGGTTGAGATTGAGTTATGGGTTATGGGTTGAGAGATAGAGTGAGAGGTGCGTTAGTCGGGACTTCCCGGTGCTTACCGGACATCCATAGTACCTAGACCCGCCCTCCACATCCCTAACCCTGAATTTGTGGAACAAACGCCAGAGAGAAGAAAGCCTTCTCTTACTCGGGGAAACCCGATCTGGCAGTTAGCTAACAGTGAGCAATACGAGAAACATCTTGTTGCACAACAGTTATGGAGAACTTGGAGGTTTTAATGGAGCGTAGCTGAGAAACAGGCGCTACCTATGGAATACTATCAGTAAGGGAACGGTAATTACCAGCAACATGGGTCGACATGCTACGCAGTCGAAATAACCCGCAATACCAATGGTAAGGAAAGCACTACGGGTGCAATAAAAGGAAAAGGAAGCGACATGAGTACCGGACAGTGGTCCGAAGGAGCATAACAGTAGGATAATACCAAGCATAAGGATTGAGATTCCTGGAAAGTCCAGTTAGAAACGGGAACTCCAAACCCTATATTACGAGGAAGGTGACAAGACCTGGCCGACATAACGCGGACAACAGTGGAAACACATATAAATTGTATACCGAAATAGGACTACGATGTAGTGCCTAAAGAAGAATCATTACTTAGTAACCACAACAAGATGTGTGGAGACAAGAGCGAGGATTAAGACATAAGGAAATATTAAGGGATTCCCTCAGAAAGAGGAACGCCCTAATAGATGACAGTACTGTCAAACAACAAGGAAACTACCGGATGGTTGGTTGTCCAAAATAAGAGATTATCGAAGGAGTCCCGAGGACTATCAATTACATGGAGATTAGAAGGAAATGTCACTACCGATGTACCTTGTACCAATAACCCATCCTGCATGGCGCACTTGCCATAGCAAGTGCTACCACGATTAAGCCACACGAAAAGCCATCAAGGCGAAATAGGAGAACGCTACAGTTGTAGCATATATTAATACCGGATTGTAAATCCATAAGAACAGAAAAGTAGGACCTTGGAAAGGCCCGACGGCCTGACCATGATGAGATGAGGTGACACACCAGTCAGCCGGGAGCGGAACTCGGACATAATACTAAACCATATAAATATTAGCAACGGTATAACCCACTACAACAACAACCGACAGTACGGTAAGAACACCAACCTCAAACTCTACAAGGAAAACCTAAGAGACCGCTCGGTGATCCGAGCAAAACAATATGTAAGCAATAACATACTAGGAATGTAAAATAAGACACCATTGAGACCGTTGACATAACGTTTTCTAAAAAGGAGCGGGCATAGTCGAGCCGAACAACTGATGAATGACAGCTAATACTGTTCGTTTAACTCATTAATACCCAAGTATGATTGATCATCAACGGGTGGCATAGTCAACGGAAGTTGAACGAAGCGTTGAGATGGAAGTATAAGACGACAGGATGATATCCAACTTGGACACCTTAAGGCAAACGCCTAATACGAACTTATCCTCATTTGCTAAAAGACATAGGTCTAATAAAATGATAGTATTGTCAAGACATTAAGTAACCTCAGATCACCTAAACAACTTCCATAGAAGGAAGCAGGATGCAGCAACTTACCATGAAACCCGATACTACATTTAGTAGGTAACCAAACGGTGGATATTGATCAAAGAACCAGAATCTCATAAGGATGACCTGCAGATGAGTAAGAGTGCAAATAATAAACTGAGGCATTAAGCACTAAGAGCCTACGAGCCGAGGATGTTAACCACATCAGGGCCGAGGTACAGTAAGTTGTGAGAGACCTTATTTAAGCCATGAGGAACTGCAATGTGTAGATGTGAACGATTACAAACCTATAACTTAGATTGGGGAAGATATTACTAAGAAAGAGTACCAATGAGAATATTGAGATAATGCTAAGGACAGGAGCGGAGAACGAACCATGCCTTTTAGGGTGGGGATACCTCTCCTTGTTGTGAGGCCATGAGTGGGAATGAACCCCTCAAAAGGGCTTTCACATATTAGAGATAAAATACACTTTATTTAGAAAATGGAAACTATGAACTTTGAGATCACCTTAGAACATACCAGATACACTTGAGTAATAAGGAAGGTCGCACAGATAGACCCCATATCCAACACCCAGGATGTAAGAATTAGTAATGGTCAGAGATAAACATTGTGACTGCACATTGTGGCACGTCAATTAATCAATGCTCAGAAGAGCTTGTGATTCAGTGGATGACTTCTTCAGTAATCAGTTGAACTACATGGTAGATAACATCACTAAGGATGAAAGAAAGCGAAAGAAATTAGCCTACTTACGAATCTGAGATTAGAGCATAACATCTTTATATCAAGAGTCAACTATTTTACAACACGGTATGACAACCGCCAATACCGGAATGAGAGAACTCCCAGTGTGTTTACACCAAGAAGGGATTGATTATAAGGTAAGACATTATAATAAATGAGTAAGAGGTTGCACCACTAATGGGCAACATGGTAAGGGCCAACTACCATGATAGTAGTGGTTGTGAGTACAATAGTTAAAAAGGTGGATTAAATCATGGTGCGCGGTAAGGCGACCATTATGTATGAGATGTCAAATATTGGCACTGAGGCAATTAGATTTGTGAGTTAAGACCAGCATAAATAAGAAAATAAGATGGTAGACGGACTGAGCATTGATGCCAGTAGTCTGGACCTAGTTAGGTAAGATTTCACAGGAAGCACACTACCCATTCCTCATGGAACTAGAAGTGCATTCCTAGTAGCATAAATATGAGAAACAAGATAAGAGGCTCTACGGAAAGAGACCTCAATTATTAAGAGACCGAATCAGTACGGGATACAGAAAGAGCTAGAGTATACAATACCAAGAACACAATAATGGATTTCCCTTGATTAACTTCAAGAAGAACAATAAATGTTATTATGGAACGATGAAAGAGGAGATCGACAACAGAATACTTCATAATTAGCAATAGCTAAACGTGTGACGGACACTATGAGTTTACTAAAACGAGACGTGGGACGACTGCACCCCACAGGGGCTTGCAGGCCTGACACGCTCATTTATGAGTTAGTTGGGTAAGTAGTAATGTACCAGTAAGGTACCCCATGCATGTAAACAAGTGGTGTAAGGAACACGGGAGGTAGTCGACTCCGTACCACGGACAACGACACAAGATCAGACAAGAGCAGCCATTACCACAAACAGTCAAAGAGAAGAATTCAGTTGAACCAGCAACACAAGGGAATCAGAGAACAAATAATTAAGGACTACGAAGTGCGAGAAGCACGGATTGTTAAGTATAGACATAGGACATGTCTTAAGATGAAAAGATTAAACTGTAAAGTGCAATAAGCACTAAACAGTAGTTTTAGATTAGGAATCATCCTCAGACCAAAGGTCAGTTGGAGAGAACGATTTAGACATTCGAGAAAACACTAAGAGTATGAACATTAGATCTCCAGGGAGACTGGATAGACGGGCTACAACTCATCAAGGCCGTGTATATATAAAGATAACACGTGTCCATTGAGAGACCAATATTCCTAAACTGTAAGGTGGCTGAAGGATATACAATACTGTAAAAGATAAGCGAGGTAGTTAAGCCTAAAAACATCAGAGTTGTGCAGCGGAAGCTAGCAGACCACTACCTTTGAGATTAGACCAAACTAAGTTAAGGAAACGGTATAAGTACCGTTAAGAATCCTCGATACAGAGACTAAGTCATTCCTGATCGAATTCTAAGTAAGATAGATGACGTGGAAGCTAGAATGCTTGGTGAGAATTAGACATCTTGAACTTATGTTCAAGGATGATATAGTGTTGATTACGTGGGCGTAATCCATTTTAAGGGGGGTAGAGCGAAAACCACCTAGCGTATGTTTGTGTACTGAGTACATAAACTACGGTGTGCATAGCACAAAATAATTTGAGAATATGTTTTACATAAACATTTTGAGATAAATTATGGTTATTGCACACAGAAGATGTGAATACCATACATATTAAGTACCTATCTTGTTAACTCCGGTGTGAGTACAAGTTAAGAGAATTAAGGAAGAGGTTTAAGGAGACTTAAGGAATAAGGAATATATGAGGTATGAGTCGATATGAGACTAGGTGTGAGATAAAAAAATAAGATAACATTTGTGAGCCTCGATTTTAAACCCTATCCTATGTGGATTAAGTTGATTGGGATCTAGTCGGGTTTTAGGTCCACTTATAACCTAAGATTAATAACTATGTCATATAACAAAAATTATTAAAACCTAAGCTAGCTCACTGGAACCTATTATGAGTCGCCACCTAATTTTAACCTAGATCAAATTAGGAAAGGAGAGTTCGGGTTCGGGGGCTTGATATTCGACTTAATTGGGTTCAAATTACTTTCATTACCCTCAAGAGTCGTTTTTCCTCTACTTAGTTTATTTACGGCTTATTACGAGTCGTTTTAACCTAAGTGCGCAAGCTTCTGTTTTTTTATGTTTTTTAGCGTTTTTTGACAGAAAATTAAAGTGAAATTGAAAGCTACCTAAACTAGGGTTTCGGAGGCAGAATTAGGTCAAATTTTGCTTACGTCCGTAGCCACGGACCAAGAGTCCGAGACCACGGACCCCAGTTAACCTAAATATGCAGAAAAGTCGAAATTGAAGGAAAACAAAAATTTGCAAAGTCCGGGGCCACGGACAGGCTGTCCGTGGGCCCGGACATCGTTAGAAAAACCTAAGTTTTGAATTTTTAAAATCCCGCCGCCGTCCGTGGGTGTCCGTGGTCTCGGACAACGCGTCCGAGGTCCCGGACCATAGGTCCGAGGTCACGGACCACCCACGGACAGGGGTTTTCAGAAGGTTCCCGAGGGTGTTTTGAGCTCAAATTTTATGGGTGTGTAGCCTGAAAGATTTACAAGTCGTTAGTGATTGAAGGTTTTCAATTTGAACTCGAATTAAGCACGAAACTTTGTAAACAAGTTATTGGACAGAAGCTTAAACAAACGTCAATACAGAAGCGTAAACAGGTTGGTTTGAACCCAAACTTTGACAGAGAGTTAACAAGGTCGTGGGGAATCAGAAAAGTGGGATTGTAACCTGTTTTACCTTCGAATTCAAGATGATTCTTCACGTTGGGATTCTTCGGAGGCTCCGATGATGCCGGTTCCGGATTGAATTCGACCCGGGCTTCTGGTTGTTGATTGTTGATGATGTTCTTCACGTTTTGGAGGTGGTTTGGTTGTGTTTGATGATTGTTGTGTTGGAGTTGATGTGTTTAGTGGTGATTCGAGAGATTTTGATGTGATTTTGGTGCTTGGATGTGTAAAAACGTGAGGAGAATGAGACGGCTAGGTTTTCTGGTTGCTTAGGGTTCTTGAGGTTCTTCTTTGATCATGGGATAAGGTTCCTTATATAGACCTCTTTAAAGATAGAAAAATCCGGTAAAAACCGAGATTTACCGACGTTTTAGCTCAAGGGCTTCCAAAAGGAATTTGATTATGAAATTTCACACATGGGTAAAGGATGATATTTCTGATTTTTCTAAAGTGGAATCGAATTTTTTGGATATTGGAATATTTTTAAATTCAATTTCTCGTCAGATTCAATCAGAAATTGCTAGAAAATTATTGGAAATTCGAAAAATCAAAATTCCAACGCCATTATGCTTAAAATGTCATCCTCTATCTTGGGTAAAAATTTCAAAGCATTTTGAATTGATTTGACCCTTATTTGGAGGAGAGAGAAAGCCTGTAGGGGGCTTAGGAGCCTTGAAAAATTACGAAAATGGCCCTGGAGATGACTAAGCTGTCCCTAGCACTCTGAAATGTGCCGATCGATCTGGGAACCCTCACTACTAGCCTATTAGAAGAGACTCACCTCCGGGGGGTTGAAATTTTGGGTATAACAGATTGCCCCCCGTCAACTAGACTTTGTAATGGAAATGAAAAGGCTAGTTGATGCTTGAGTGATACCCCAAAATTTTGGATCTTAAAAGACCCCTCGTGCAATTGAAAACCAACAAGTTGTGTCGAGCTGTTCTAAGGCGCTGACTACCTATGAGTAAAGTGGAAGGATGTCGAGCGATTCTAAAGCGTCGGCCACCTAAAGGTAAAAAATGAAATAATGTCAGACTATTCTAAGGCGCCGACTACCTATAACGAATGAGATGATGTCAAGCTATTCTAAGGCGTTGACCACCTATAACGAATGAGATGATGTCAAGCTATTCTAAGGCGTTGACTACCTAAAATGAAATGAAGTATGCCGAACATTCTAAGGGGTCGGGAACCTGTAATGCAAATGTAGATGTCATGCAGAAAAAAGATGATATGATGATGATATGCTAACGATGCTGATGATGATGTTGATGCTGATGATGCTCGGATGCTTCTGGGGACCGAAACCCGTTCCAATGCTCCTGGTTGGTATACTATGGGGACTTATTGCCTCTGCCCACCAACTGGGGTGCTGGGATAACTTCTAGATTACCAAGGGGACTTATTGCCACTGCCCACTAGTTGCTTCTCCCAAGAAGTTGACATAAAGATGGGGACTTATTGCCTCTGCCCCGCCAACTTAGATCACGCTCTATCTCGCACTGAAGATGATACTAGGTCTCGTACTGGTCTCGCACTGGATGATGATGCTCGGTCTCGCACTGATGAAACTGATGGGTCTCGCACTGATAAAGATGATGGGTCTCGCACTGATGAAGATGCATGGTCTCGCACTGAAGAAAATGATGGGCCTCGCACTGATGAAGATGGTGGTCTCGCACTGAAGAAAATGATGGGCCTCGCACTGATGAAGATGGTGGTCTCGCACTGATGAAGATGGTGGTGTCGCACTGAAGAAAATGATGGGCCTCGCACTGATGAAGATGGTGGTCTCGCACTGAAGAAAATGATGGGCCTCGCACTGATGAAGATGGTGGTCTCGCACTGAAGTCTCGTACTGAATGGATGAAGGAAAAGCTGGCTCTCACACTGATTCTAGGTCTCGTACTGAATGAAGATGCTAGGTCTCGTACTGAAAGAGGAATCTGCAGGGCCTTGCGCCGATTTTAGGTCTCGAACTAAAAATGAGTTAGGAAGATAATGGTCTCGTGCAAATGATGAAAACTGATTATTGGAGTGCCAAACATGGCAATGATGATAAGATGTATGCAATCAAAATACATGAAAGATACTCGTTCAAAACAGGAAACTGTTGGAAAAGGTGGCAATGTTGAGGTGTTGTGCAAAAGTTGTAAAATGCAACTAAAGTGTTTGTTGGAAGCTAGCCCAAAACAAGGAACTATTGAAAAATGTGCTAAACATGGCAATGCTTAAGAAAAACTCTGCTGAAAAAGGAAAGTGAAATAATCATTTCCTGACTAAAAATTTCAAATCTGCAATTTGTTTCTTAGAAAATGAACATGCCGTTGGTGGAAGTGTGTGGTGTTTGTTGTGGTGCTTGTGATAGACCTGGGACTGCGTTGTGATTTTGGATGGTGGTCAGGGTTATGACGGGTTTGATGTTTTTGTGGAGGTAAGGCTAATGACGGGCTTGAGAGTGTGTGTGTGGTGGTAGGGGCTTATGTGTGCCTGTGTAGTGGAGGTGTGGAGGTAAGGGCTTATGTGGGCCTGTGTAGTGGAGGTGTGGTGGTAAGGGCTTATGCCTGTGGTGGGATGGTGGTGCTCAAGCTTTAGGTTTCAATTGGTGTTGTCATGGCAATTGTTGGAACCAACAATTGCCCCCAGTATTTTTCCTTAGGACAATCTGAGCTAGAGTTCATGGCAATTGATCGGAACGATCAATTGCCCCCAGTATTTTCTTTGATTAAACATGCGAACAAGTCTCACCCTCACAGGGTCGAGGTTTATGCTTTGATGTGGTGCTCCCTAACCTACACTCGATGTGGTCGGTGTTTGCACTCATTTCTCGCTCATGGTCATAACTTCTAAACCATTGAATTCGATATTTGATGGATTTACGCATTTGATCTGTTACTTTCACGTGATTGGACACACAACTATCAAGTCGGAAGTCTTTAAAGCTTATAACGTGGCCATAGGGTGTGATGAAAGACGACGGGATCATGGAGGGATATTTGAGGTATGTGGAGCTAAAATGGGTGACCAAAGCTGCAACTTGCGTCCTCTCTCAGATTCATCTTCCTTGTCTTGAAGTCGTCTAACTGCTTCATGTTGACGTTGTTTTTGAGCTTCTGGACCTGGACTTTTGGAGTTGTCCTTTACACCATTTCTCTTTTTTTGTCATTTGGACTTCTTCGAGGCACTTCGGGTTCGCCTTTTTGTTTTATCCTTTCTTGACTTTGCCTTTGGGGTTCTTGTGTTTCCCGGTTTTGGGCTTCGAGAGCTGTTTTGACGTGAGCTCTTTTGATCCTGTGTCACTTTGGGACCATTTACGGATCACTTCGTCATGCTGATAGCGGCATTGCTTCTTCGGACTGATGATAATGTTATCCGAGAGTCGGGCTCCTTGCTTCCTTTGGTCACCGGGTCGGACATTCATCATTGGCTGGGTTATTTTGTGGGGCTCATAATATTGAAAAGGGATATACAAAAGGCTCAACGGGGGTGCCTAGGGTTTAATGTCAGGGTTTACAAGCTTTTGGCTATGTGGTGCTGTACCTAGGTGCTTCGTCATTCCTGATAGTTGTATATCCGTTCTTTGTTACTTTTCACAGGTCTAAGCGTAAATTTACAAATTATCTCCTTCGGTCGGAGTTATACCGTTTGCCTCACCTTTGAATGTGGACTCACCGGAGTCGTGTAAAAATGACACGCTCGTTCACTCATGGTTTTTCCACTCAAGACACTCTCGTGAATTTCACTCAGAGACTAGTTCGCACGCGTAAACGAAAGATTAAAGATGACGATCCTGAACTCAGATTGCCCCCAGTATTGACCTGGGGTTTATGACAACACTTAAACAGATGTGGATTTTGGAATGCTTTGTGGGTTGTTTGGATATTATAGGGTGAGTTGTGGTGTTTGGTTAGGCATGTTCAAATTTTTAGAAACAAGAGACAAGCCGTTCCATTGCATAGTCAGAAAATGATTGCTTCGCGATCCTTTTCCTTAAAAAACTATTTTGTTTTCCTTCTTTTTTCGATGAATGAAAAATGGTTAGTACAGGAGTTGTGAAAATGGAACTATGATTTTATTTATGAATCATGAAAGAAACGTAAAGATTACAATCAGAGGTGACTGAAAACTAACTAATAAGCTACTAGGAAAATTTGAAGATGCAAGAAAACGATCTGCACACTTAGAAAAATTGGACTCCTTGCTCGAGGAGGTCTTGAATCTTGTGCTTCAATGCTCGGCAATTGTCAGCAGAATGGCCAGGCAACTGATGGTAGTGGCAGAATTGATTAAGATGCCTCCCCAAATGAGTGGTTCCTGGCCGAGGGGCCAGGGGCTGTAGCAGGTTTCTCTTCTGAAGCTCTTCAAACGCCTGACTTGGTGCTCGGCCAATGTTGGTGAATTCCCTTTGCGATGAGTCTCGGCGTGGTAAGGGTATTGTCCTAAGGTTTTGATGCGGAGATCTAGGTCGTTGAACCATATTCACTTCTGGGAAACTGCTTTGAGCGCAAGCTGCTGTCTGAAGATAAGCCTTTTCTGGTCCTGGCTTAGATAATTTGGAGCCACTGCCGGAGTTTCTTGAGCACTCGAGCTCCAAACCTTCCTTATGAATCCTTTCCTCTAGAATACCGACTTGTCCCATCAACATGTCCAAACTCGGAAAGTACATAAATTTTAGCTCATGGTTGTGTTGTTTTCGCATGTTCTCAATTATCATGCGGATTTGCTCCTGCTCGTCCATTCTGGTAGGCATGGCTGCAGCCTTTCTCCTCCAACGCTTGATGAAGTCAGACATGGACTCACCGTCTTTCTGTCGAGTTCCTGCCAGATCGATTCTGGTGACCTCGAGGTTCTTAGCATACTCGAAATGATTTAGGAAAGCCTCGCAAACCTCCTCGTAGGTTTTGGTATTCATCTTCTGAGTGAGATACCAACGCTGAGGAGTCTCGTCTAGATAGCGTGCGAAAACTTTGGCTTTTTGCATATCGTTGAGCCCCAAGATGGACATTTCTCGGTCGAACATAGCCAAGTGAATCTGTGGATCCGAGGAACCCTTGTACAAAGCGAGTGCAGGCAGCTTCAGCTTTAGGGGAAGAGCAACTTCGGGATACGACGCCGTGGAGAAATAATCGAAGCCAGCTGGTTTGTTGGTTTTCTCTATGCGCTCAATCCTTTTCAAAACCCTTTTGACCTCTGCAGCTAGCTGGTTGTCAGGAACATCCTTCCCCATACGTGTTTGAGGATCTTGGGCCCTAACAGAGTCAATCTCGATGTAATTACGATTAAGATTTTCATCCACAGCTTTTCCAGAGTGTGCTGGTTTGTCTCCTGGAGATTAGCCTTACTCCTCAGTTCCTCGACAATGGACTCCAAGACCTTGTACCCTTGCAGCACAGCGGCCAACTGGGCCTCGGTGTTGATCGGGTTTCCTCCTTCTGCCATATCTGGATTCGGGCTTGCCTGTTTCCAAGAAGTCCATTATTAGCTAACAAGAGGAAGTGGGTTGAAAGACACTAAGGTGATAATGACACTTCACAAGGTAGATCGAAACAGGCTTAGGCTGAAAGCAAGTGGGCCAAGATACCCAGGAAATGAGGTGCTTGGGCTGAAGTATCTCTCAGGCTATGAACTGGAATTTGGACTGAAATGTAAACAGATGGCTTTGATTGGGCCTGAGAGGTGACACCTAGATCTAGGGTTTGGTGCTAAGGCCCGGATAAGAAGTCTACCTAGTCTAGAATGAGCCCTTGGGCCGGAATGTGTTTGGGCCTGGAGTAAAGCACATGGGCTGGAATGGTCCCTAAATCACAAATGGGCCCAACTTTCTTTGGGCCAGAGAAGATGGTTGCTAAGCAGAAAAAGATTTTGCTTTCGGGACTTGTGAGTTATTTCGAGTTCAGATGGATTTCCTTTTTATGGGCCTAGAACTAATTGGATAATTCAAAATGGGCCAGAAGAGAAATCACCTAAGTCTAAGCTTTTGGGCCGAAGCCCGAACGACACATGTTAAACCAAACAGGGCCTCTGGGCCGCAAACAAATAGAGCTGCCAATTCGTTTTGGGCTAGGTTGATGTAGGAGAAGTTCCTATCAATCTCTAGGCTGGGTAGTGGGCCGATCATACAAGCAAACAAGGCCCACACAAATTCAACATGTCCTCACTAGACGTTTAAGTCAAACCGGGTATGGATCGATCCGGAGAGGTGCTTGGGGCGCGGGCCCAGGTCACCACAAAGGAATAGGGCTTGTACGCTATTCTCTTTGGGCTTCCCCACTCTTTTCACATCACCTGAAGGTGTGCGTCTACGGTCGGGTCTTTGACTGACCAAACAAAGGGCTAGGTAAGGGCACTGCCAGGAAGACGCTTGGGGCTAAAGCCCAGGTATTAAGGGGGTGTGGTTAGACGACACCCTCCTCTTTTCCCCCGCTTATTCACATCACCTAAAAGGTGTGAGTCCCTGACAGGGGACCCTCAAATGGGTCCCGGGGTGAAATTGGTTTGTGTGGACCCTCGCTCTCATATGATGCCAAGGGCAGAAAATTAAATTGCGCACGAGTAAACAAACAGAGTAATAAAGCCATAATAAACATTTTTTGAGTTAAGCCCTCTTTCTTAAAATTAACAAGTTAAAATTAAGAAGTTTGTCCCCAGCAGAGTCGCCAGTCTGTGAGCCTCGATTTTAAAACCCTATCCTATGTGGATTAGTTGATTGGGATCTAGTCGGGTTTTTCCACTTATAACCTAAGATTAATAACTATGTCATATAACAAAAATTATTAAAACCTAAGCTAGCTCACTGGAACCTATTATGAGTCGCCACCTAATTTTAACCTAGATCAAATTAGGAAAGGAGAGTTCGGGTTCGGGGCTTGATATTTGACTTAATTGGGGTTCAAATTACTTTCATTACCCTCAAGAGTCGTTTTTCCTCTACTTAGTTTATTTACGGCTGATTACGAGTCGTTTTAACCTAAGTGCGCAAGCTTCTGTTTTTTTATGTTTTTTAGCGTTTTTTGACAGAAAATTAAAGTGAAATTGAAAGCTACCAAACTAGGGTTTCGGAGGCAGAATTAGGTCAAATTTTGCTTACGTCCGTAGCCACGGACCAAGAGTCCGAGACCACGGACCCCGGTTAACCTAAATATGCAGAAAAGTCGAAATTGAGGGAAAACAAAAATTTGCAAAGTCCGGGGCCACGGACAGGCTGTCCGTGGGCCCGGACATCGTTAGAAAAACCTAAGTTTTGAATTTTTAAAATCCCGCCGCCGTCCGTGGGTCCGTGTCTCGGACAACGCGTCCGAGGTCCCGGACCATAGGTCCGAGGTCACGGACCACCCACGGACAGGGGTTTTCAGAAGGTTCCCGAGGGTGTTTTGAGCTCAAATTTTATGGGTGTGTAGCCTGAAAGATTTACAAGTCGTTAGTGATTGAAGGTTTTCAATTTGAACTCGAATTAAGCACGAAACTTTGTAAACAAGTTATTGGACAGAAGCTTAAACAAACGTCAATACAGAAGCGTAAACAGGTTGGTTTGAACCCAAACTTTGACAGAGAGTTAACAAGGTCGTGGGGAATCAGAAAAGTGGGATTGTAACCTGTTTTACCTTTGAATTCAAGATGATTCTTCACGTTGGGATTCTTCGGAGGCTCCGATGATGCCGGTTCCGGATTGAATTCGACCCGGGCTTCTGGTTGTTGATTTTGATGATGTTCTTCACGTTTTGGAGGTGGTTTGGTTGATGTTTGATGATTGTTGATGTGTTAGGAGTTGAAAAGTGTGTTTAGGTGGTGATTTCGAGAGATTTTTGATGTGATTTTGGTGCTTGGATGTGTAAAAACGTGAGGAGAATGAGACGGCTAGGTTTTCTGGTTGCTTAGGGTTCTTGAGGTTCTTCTTTGATCATGGGATAAGGTTCCTTATAGACCTCTTTAAAGATAGAAAAATCCGGTAAAAACCGAGATTTACCGACGTTTTAGCTCAAGGGCTTCCAAAAGGAATTTGATTATGAAATTTCACACATGGGTAAAGGATGATATTTCTGATTTTTCTAAAGTGGAATCGAATTTTTTGGATATTGGAATATTTTTAAATTCAATTTCTCGTCAGATTCAATCAGAAATTGCTAGAAATATTGGAAATTCGAAAATCAAAATTCCAACGCCATTATGCTTAAAATGTCATCGTCTATCTTGGGTAAAAATTTCAAAGCATTTTGAATTGATTTGACCCTTATTTGGAGGAGAGAGAAAGCCTGTAGGGGGCTTAGGAGCCTTGAAAAATTACGAAAATGGCCCTGGAGATGACTAAGCTGTCCCTAGCACTCTGAAATGTGCCGATCGATCTGGGAACCCTCACTACTAGCCTATTAGAAGAGACTCACCTCCGGGGGGTTGAAATTTTGGGTATAACAACATTATGAGATACAATTTGACATGAGCATGAGGAAGAAGATAGTAATGCTATGAGATATAAGATGGCGAGAATTGGTATGGGACAGTTATAGAACTTAGTAGGAATTTAAATCTCGAGGTAATTACTAAAAGATGAATCGGGAATGTTCGATGGACTGAGTCCACACTTTGGAGATGTATTGATTATGATTAGAAGAACTAAGAAGATAGAAAATTGGACATGAGTGAATTATTTGGATGTTTGAAAATGACGTGGGAGGTGGAACTTGATTTTCTAGGGATCAAGGGAAACCGAACACAAATTGGAGTGGAAGGATAGTTCGACACTGATGCTGATCACATCAGGGTTGGATGATTCCTGAAACTCCCTACCAGTGGTCACAATTAAATCACACTATGGACAGAGGCCTTAGGATAAAATGAAATTGGAGTTGATTGTATTTTTAATTAGAGGAATTATTCCTCACATGACCTCGTAAAAAGGATTACCTTTTTACTTACTCTCGCCCATGAAGTCGAGGACGCACGAGCCTTTGTCTTCGGACCGGTAACATGGGGAGAGCAGCGTGTTTTGTATTCTGGCCCATGGTGACGAGGACGAATGAGCCATTGTCTACGGACCGGTGACATGGGAGAATACGTTGGAAGTTATGTGAATGTTTTAATCATCAAAAAGGAACAAAAGGAATTTTGAGTGCTACACATGCTTAAGCATGTTGTGTGATATTTAAGTATAAGAATATGGCGGATCCAATGATCCAATGAGATTAAGTATACATAAGTATGATCTATATGATCTAAGGAATGAGGTAAGACATGTATTCTAATAAGAAAAGATGCATGGGAACTTTGGGGACAAAGTTCTTTTAAGGGGGGTAGATTGAAATACCCCAAACCTAAGTATGCTAAGTAAACATCAAATTATGATGTAGTAAGGCTAGAATATGCCTTAGAAAGATTGGTAGACAATTTAAACCAAGGAAAACACAAGAAAGTGCCTTAAGGGCAATCAGGGCAAAAACGTGCTCTAAGCTTGGAGTGACTTTGATTAGAACCCAAATACCATTATAAGACTTTAGTAATATGCTAATGGACATTTTAAATCAATTAGAAAAGAAAACCAAGCTTGAAAACAAGTTAAAACACAAAATGTGCTTTAAGAAGTCTTAAAGCACATTTTTGAGAAATTGTCTTAGAATTGAGTTTTGAGTGGCTAAATGTCCATCATTACTCTTTAATCAACATGTGTACTAATTATTATCACATTAGGAAGCCTAAATCAATGAGAAACCAAAAATTTCCCGAATATGTGCACTAATTAGTGAATAGTGCTCAAATAGTGCTAGTTTTGACTTAAGTCAACTTTAATTAGCCAAATGGCCAAACAAGGCCTTATGTATCTTGTATACCAAGGGGGGGAAGGTTTTTAATGGTGACTCACCATTAGTAGCCAGCACATTAAAGGAAATGAGAGGAAATAGTAAGTTCACTATTCACCCTTTATAAGATAAATATCTTCTTTAGCTTACCTCTCCTCTCTTCTTCATTTCCCTTCTTCTTCCACGGTTTTCTTCTTATTCTCTCTGTTCTAAACCGTTCCCAAGCAGCCCCATTGTTGCCTCACCTTGCTTTGCCCACCAAATGTTCATCCTTGCTCCAAATCAAAAACTAAGTATAGATTTCTCTTAGTTAGGCCAAGACCTATCTTTCTATCTTTTCAAATCTTTCAAAGCTCAAGTTTGGTGCCATGAGAAAACTCCATTGATGGAGGAAAATCAAGTTTGAAGAGCTCATTAGCTTCTCCATCTCTTAAGGTAAAGAAAATGTAAGAAAAACCATGTTTTCCATCATTTCTTATACATGGCCGAAAAATTCCTTCTCATGGGGCCTTGTTTTTATGCCTTGTTCTAGCTTGATTTATTCACCAAGGACTAGTGGAGGTCCTATTTCATTCAATGCCAAAGTCTATCTTGAGACTTCAAAGGTAATCATCCATTTTATGCCTTAGAACACATTTCTAACTGTAACACCCCATCCAACATTAACACACTTACAATAAACTGCAGCGGAAAAACAACCTCGTCACATTACTTAACTCGTTGGTGTTACACGCCGTTAGCCACCCACGTGGCTAACAAGGCTAATACATACACATTGTACCGGTCTGATGGGCTAAATTTCCGAGCGACTACACATTACTATCCCTTTTCATTAATCACAACAACAACATACACCTTCCAACTATACCGAGTATTTATAACTAATGCCGATAACAATTTCGGTCTTACTACACCTACTGTATATATACAACATAAACGATTACCCATGTACAACGACTACCCCGTCCTACTCTCGAACGGCTTCCAGGTCCTTGTACCTGAATAGGAAAAGAAGAGAAAGGGTGGCCCCCAAGGGGCTCAGCACCTTTGCTGGTATGGTAATCCCGCAGCCCACATGCTACCGGGCCACGCACAACTAATTGTCGTCTTAGCATGCGGTTGATTATATTTAAATCATGCGTGTAACAGTAAACACACAACACTTAACATTTCGCCTCAATGGGCTCAACAATCGGATAATACATCCTTACTTAATAAGTCACTCAAGGTATTCAATATCCCTAGAGTGTTCCTCCTCTAATGGAGCTACTAACCTTTCTGCCCTATTAACAGCGACGTGCACTTCCGTACCCTTAAATCGGGTTATCCTTAACGCCTCTTTTCTCAAACTGGGACTCATATCCATGATCCACATACTCCACATTTTACAACATATAACATACATACAAACACACTTAACAACACTTTGCACGTTTCCACGTGCACAACATAACACCGCAATAGATATTGCATCACAACAAAGATACATAACATCACGGGAATGGTCCTCTTAGGAACCGACCCAAACATTGTTAATACACTGGTGAGCCTAGAGAATGTTGCCAGTCTCATGATAAGCTCGTTACATAACTCGTTACCGTCTCGTTAAATGAACGGTTAACTTAACACAAGGTGTCTCGGATATAGTGATCCAAGCACACCGAAACAAACATAACAATAGTATGCCCCTGTGGCCCGACGTGAGTCAGTAATAGCCTTGGTTAAGCTAAAGGGAAGGTTGGGAACCAAATTGGAAAACAACCATGACATACAGAGAGGATCGAACCTGCTATGACAACGACCCCCATACTCACACGCGTGGCCGGAACAGACCGGACTCCTCACTCCCCCCGTTAGCACTTGTCAGAAGTTCATCATTGAACTTAGTTAAACAATCATAACATTGGGTTAAGTCTTGTTAGACACACACAAGGGAAGGGAGAGTCATACATTCATACACCAACATCACACACAAACATTACATAACTAACTCACGCATAGCCGTGGTTAGAACGTTCCTTAGGTCGGAAACGTTATCACCGGATACCGTTCTCCTACGTTTACCTAATAGTGGTCAACTAGCCCTTCAAGCGCATTCGAGGTTACCGGTATCGGCACGTAAACATACAATAACAATAACGACTGTAAACTCGTTTCATGATTTATCTCATAACGTGGCAAACATATAGAAAAACACATTGGCATACAAGCCGGTGTAATCCGGTAGGACACAGGTTGCAAGAAAACCATACCTGTCACCGGAGTCCACTTTATCATGTCCACTTATGTTCCTCGAGCAATTCTCGAACAACTGATAACATTACAATTACTTTTATTAATATTGGGGTAACATGTTTGCTTAACGTTTAAAGCGCCCATAGTTTACCCCGTCATTCCCGTTACACTTAACTTACTCTTGTGATATTAAGTTTACAACTCTCACATCAAACCCAACACTTGTTTACACATTTTAAGGCCTTTATATGCTATCAAACAAGGCCTAAACATCACCTAAAACCATTACCATTAAATTCCCCATGATTAGACATCATTTTCCAACCTTAAACAACATTTTTAGAGTGGTCCGGGACTTGGTCCTTACCTTAAGTCCCGGACCAACACATTAGAAAACTCTCGGGCGATTTTAATAGGGTGGTCCGGGACCTTGTACTTCCCTTAAGTCCCGGACCACAACATGTTACAACTCTCGGCCATTTTAAAAGCTTGGTCCGGGTCTAGAACCATGACCTAGGTCCCGGACCAAAGCTACAGAATTGTCAAAATTGCATTTTTCAAGTGTTGTTGCCTTAGTTCTCCACCTCCATTAATTGTATAAACTTACCATATGATCTTAGGTATATTCTAATGCCAAAATACCACTTCGATTCACCTTAAAACATAGTCCAACTTGTTACCCAATTTTCTTATACATACACCAACACTTATAACATTTGACTCTAGGTTTCTAAATGGTGTTTCTCACCTTTGATTACAACTATCCCAAAATGTTTCCTCCTTACCTTAACATCATCTCCCAAGCATCTTCTCTTACTAAAAAAATCTCCTTTTCTCAACTTCCTAAAAGTTCCTTTCTCAAAACCTTACCTAAACATTATTCCCACCTTGCACATTATCATAATCTAAACCTTAAACAAACTCCTCCAAGACTTAAATACATCCTCAAAACACACATTGAATTCCTAGAACTTCTAAGATAACACCTAAGTCCTTGCATCACTCTAAATCACCTTACACATGTTTTCCTTCTCAAGTAAACCTTTATTCACCTTTAACACTTCCTAGTTCACCAAAACTTTCTTAAAACACTTAGAACTTCTCACACATTTCCCCAAATTTGGCCATAGCTTCTCTTGTATTTACTCACATCCAAACACTTAGGTTTTTACCTTATTTCATTCAAGAACACCTAAAATCCATCAAACACATTTTTATACAAGACTTCACACATTTAGCACTACATCACAATATAGTGCATAACTTAAATTGCTTGGCACTTAGGCCCTTAAACAACACGGCTCTTAGGCCCTTAAATTGCATAAACCTTAAACACTGAATTTCCCACATAAGTAATGCCTTTGACCTTCAAATACATACACCAATACATATGTTCTTTTACTAGTCTCCTTGAGAGCATTTTACTAGCTCATTTGCCATTGGCTCCTTAGGTATTTTATTAAGCAAATCAAGCTCATTTTCCTAAGGCATTTAAACTACATTGAGATAGCTTGTTTACCTCTTTTCCTCACAAATTTCTTTCTTGTTTCCTTGTAAAACCGGTAAGGCATTTGGTTCCTTGCCAACTACTAAACATTATACAAACAACATAATGAGTATTCAAGCTTTAAGCTCCATCTCATTGTAAACCCTAGGTTTACATTATTTCGAAACATTAATGTAGTTGTTTTACCTTAATCTTTGAAGGGTGTTTGAATATCTATGAAGAGAGGACTCCACCTAGTCCTTGAAAGATTCAAATGGAGCTAGAACAAAGCAACACAAGGAGCTCCATCAATGAATATTTTCGGTCACACACAAAACATGGAGGAAACTTGATTTTTCTTTGAGATTCCTTACCTAGGAGTAAAGGAGATCAATAATATGTGGAAAGACAAGCTCAAGCCCCTTCAATGGTGGAACTCCATGGCACCGAAATGGGGCTCTTGAAGTTTTGAGAAGGTAGGAATGAAGAGCTTGATGAGAGGAAGAGAATGGTGGTGTTTGTTTTTGATTTGGTTAAATGAGTCATGAGATATTGACAATGGAAGATGGTGAAATGGTGCTGGTGCTGTAGCTTCACCGTGAGAACAGAAGGAAGAGAGGTAGGAGAAGAAGGGAACCGTGTGAAATGAAGAAAGAATGAGAGAAGTGAGTTTGGTTTTGTTTTTGAAGATATTTATGACTTAAAGCAAATAGTAACTTATGAGTCATCTTTATTTACTTAATAAGTTAACATGTTTGGTGACTCATTACTACAAAAACCGGCCCCCTTTTTAAGCCTAAGGGTAATATAGTCTTTATTGACTCATTTAATTACTTATAACATCATATGTTACAAACTAGCTTATAAAAATCACTATTCACTAAAACAAGGCACATAGAAGTGAAATTTTTGATTTCCCATTGATATAGCCACCCAAATGTGATACTATATAGTACACATTTTAATTAAAGAGTAATGATGGATATTTAGCCATTCAAAACTCATTTACAAGACAATTTTTCAAAAACGTGCTTTAAGACTCCTTAAAGCACATTTTGTGTTTTAACTTGTTTTCAAGCTTGGTTTTCTTTGGTAATTGATTTAATATGTTCATTAACATATTTATAAAGTATAGGTGTGACCATTAGGTCTTATACACATTCATCCCAATCTTAGAGCACATTTTCGCTCATATTGACTTTAAGGTATTTTCTTGTGTTTTATTTGGTTTAACTGTCCACCAAAGTTTCCTAAGGACTTATTTAGCCCTATCAAATCATAATTAAATGTTATCAAGTCTTGGTAGGCTCTTTGGGTCCTAACCAAGTTCACTCATAGCTTAGAGCATGTTTTTGCTCAAACTGTGTCTTAGTGTTTTATTGTGTTTTACTATGGTTTAAGTTGTACACTAACGTTTCTAAGGCACTTTTAGCCTTTATATAACATAGTTTGATATTTAAACCACATATCAAGGTTTGGGGTATTTCAATCTACCCCCCTTAAAAGAACTTCGTCCTCGAAGTTCACACTTTCCACACATCATTAGATTCGAACACAGGAATCACTTGGAAATAAACTTCCATAACCAAACACACTTTACATCACAACCTCGGACTTAATGGTCCGGGCAACACATTCACATCCACACATAACATAACATATCCACATGATAACCTCGGACTCTATGGTTCGGGTATCTTAACAACACTTACACATACATAACAACCCCTTTGACTCACTGGTCTTGGGTAACATAACAACATTTGGACACATAGGTCTTGATAACATAACAGCATGTAGACTCATAGGTCCTAATAGCATACACTTTAGGAGATCAAAGTCAAAATAACATTTATCACACATACCAAACAACATGTCATAGTATGTATTGCAATCGAAAATATCTTTGATATACACTGTGATCCCGCAGAACCCGGTCGCGATGGACACCTTCTGTCCCCGTGCCTTTGGGAGATCAAAACAATCACTTAAATTTAAAATTTCCTTGTGAGGTTAAGTAAGAGAACTTTAATTATGTAAAGTATCTATCAACGTTTTATAAATACCAACTGAAAATCCTTTTGAAAACACACACAACTCCAAGTCCAACTTAAGCTCTTTGCTTCTTTTATTAGCGTGGTTATTTGTGACCACTTATAGGGAGTTTCAAGAATCGTCCAACCCTAATGTGATCAGCACCAGTGTTGAACTATCTTTCCACTCCAATTTGTGTTCGGCTTCCCTTGATCACATGCAAATCAAGTTCCACCTCCCACTTCATTTTCAAGCATCAAATAAATCACTCATTTCCAATTTTCTATCTTTTAAATCATTCTAGTCATGATCATACATCTCCAAGGGATAGAACTCCGCCTATCAGTTATTTCCATTCACTTTAATGTTGTTACCTAGGGAATCTCATTCTCACTAGGTTCTATGTCGGTATCATACCCTTTCATGAATCACTATATAGTATATATATACATATATATTTTATCAAAATACAACACACCATTTCACACTTATACACTGTCGGGGCTTTTGTTCCCCCGGGAGTTTCTCTACTCCCCACACTTGTACTATCACACACAACTGTTAACAAATACACACACTTATCACAATGGTATTCGCATCTTCTGTGCGCAATTACCACAATTAAACCATGAATGAATGTGTATGTTTACGTAACACACACACCAATCATCCAAACAATAACTATGCACAACATAAATCACGTACACTTGTACGATAATATGCACTAAGTGGTTTTGCGCTCTACCCCCCTTAAAAGGGATTACGCCCACGTAATCAATCACTAAACATTAGCTTAAAATGTTTTGCCGTCGTGAAGTATCTTAACTTCCACGCGGTCCATTACACAATGGATTCTGATTAGAGGATTTTAACCATATTGGCGGTTTAGTTCCTAAACCAAGAATTATCATTGGAGTTTGCTTAAACTCTTAGTTGGTTTCGATTCTGGCCTGTTAGGCTTCTAGGCGTTAATAATTAGCCATCCACTCATATTCGTTATTCACGTTGTACATTTGAATCACTGGTTCACTAGCGTCTGCTGCGCAACTCTGACAACTGTAGGGCTTAGTTGCCCCATTTGTCATTCTTACTGTATTGTACACCCCCAATATCACCTTTATCTTGGTAATAATGGTTTCTCAACCGATGTGTGGTATCTTTTACCGTTAGCGAATTTGGTGAGTTATAAACTTTTTATCCACTTCCATAACAATTTACTGTGTATACAGCTATGTATTTCACAATGATTGACTTGTTCCCTTCCGGCTTATTGTCGGTTGAGATTGAGCTACTACCTAGTGTGTAGTGCTCTCTCAGCTATTTACAACATTTGGGGTATATTCCATACCGATATTTGGCAGTTAGTGCTACTGTAGTCACTTACTGTTAATCATGTCACTTACTGTACAAGTACTTTTTTTATTGGTGCGGCCTTGCATTTCCTATGCATCGGCCATTTTAACATTATTGCTCCACAATTAACATGTTTCCAATTCCTAGCTATCCCACTCGATCATTACTGCGCAAGTGCAATACCAAAACACTTAGTCATACAGAGTGCAGAGGCGTAAACTCTTGACAGTAAATCTCTTATGCGATTCGCCATGGAATTCACACTGAGTTCCTCATCACATAGTACCTACTACTGGCTTATTGCTCAGTTTGTTTAACATCACTTATCTTGCATCTCCACTGAGTTTAACTCATAACTGGTCTTATCTGTTACATTATCGTTTAACAACCTTTATACAACGGTCGCTTGTTGCGCACCGTGCTCTTACTCCCTGTATAACATCAGCTTATATCGTATCTACTGTCACCTCAACTTCCACACATAAACTTACATTTTTCACATTATGGTTCATCCCTCCTTTGGATGACTACTAAATGCTCCTTGAGCATCGATCACTCGAGTCACAAGCCGGCATTATTCAGCCAGGTGCTTCACTTTATACACACGTACTACTAAGCTAACTGCTCTCTTTCAATAATAACGTTGTCCATCCTTAACATATTTCTTGAACTTGATTTACATAACTACCGCTCCTGCGGTCTCACAATATCGAGAGGTATCCCCACTCTTAATGCAGTGGTTCGTTTACCACTCTATTTACTTGTATAACATAAAGTCCTGCAATCGGTCAAACTTACATAACATATCTTGCTTGTGGCTTATAAGCCTTACTGTCTTGAGCTGCGCTCGTTGTAAGCTGTCCACATTCATTAATTTCTCTGTGCAATATTACATGGTTTCCCTTCATGGGATGCCCCTTAGGATTGTCAGTGCGTTCCCTGACAACTTATGTCTAAACTGGGTGTTAGTTTCAACCCTTGTGTTTCTGTCATGCCATTTCGTGCAACACTTGTTGATGCGAACACCCTTCAAGCATTGCTCCTGGGTGTTGCTAAGTTATGCTTTTACATTTAGTTCACACTTATTGATATATTGAGTTAGCCACGCCGTTTGCGTTCTTAATTGGCTTATTATCTTCTTCTGTGAAGATCAACATCTCTTGATAGTTTCATCCCGTTCATTGTACATTAATGTGTCCACATTAGGCATTTGCTTGCCATGTACAGGCTGGGTCACCGTTCCAGCTAACATGTTTATCCCTAAGGATCCTTAAGACATATGTGATGTCTTTACACAACAGTTTGTGCCCTTCGCACTTCCTAACTCTTAAACATTTCCTTGAGAGGAATTCACTAATCCTTTTAGTCTCGTTAACTTAACTGAGTTCCTTAACTTCAACTATTCCTTGTAATCCTTAGCGCTTGTTTGACTCATGCTGCTGACCGTAGACGGAGTCGACTACTTCCCGTGATTCGGACTCCACTCGTATACATATGTGGGGTACCATACTGATACATTACTACTTACCCAACTAACCCATAAGTAGGTCTGTCAGGCCCACAAGCTCCTATCGGAGTGCGGTCGTCCCACAATTCAGTTGGTACACTCGTAGTGTCCGTCACACGCCTAGGTGAAGCATTCTGTTGTCAACTCCCTTATATTGTCCCGTGACAATATTCGTTCCATGCTTCCCGAACTTAATCGAGGAAAGTTCATCCACTGTCGTATCTTATCAACTGCTCTTGGTTTTACTGGTTTGGTGTAAAAGAAGGTTAGAAAGAAATGTTGGTTTTGAAAGAACATCTGGTTTTGAAAAGAAAAGGGTTAGATAAATCTGGGTTTAAAGAAAAATTTTCATGGTTTCACAACATCTTCTTACCTTAACCAAGTCTAGCTTCTTGCTGACTGGTGTACTTCCAATTACAAAGGTCAGGCTGTTAAGCCCTTCCATGGTTATAATGTTCGCACTTAACTTCGTGGTACTTTACTAAGTACTTGTAGTGGTTATAAATTTCCCGAACAGCCCTGTTATAGCAGCACTTGCTATGGCAAGTGCGCCATGCTAACTAGCTATCGGTTTAACACATACTGGTTATGGTATTGTCTTTACCCATACTGTCAACAGTGGCCTTGTTGGCCCTCACTGATCTTACTGCCTTGATAATAACTCTTCTAGGTGACTTCTCACTGTCCTCATATGATAATCATTAACTAGGGTGTTTCCCATTCTGGGAGACCCCCCTCTTTTTCTTAGTATTGTATTCACTTTGTAGCCCATTCCACGTATTTGGGCACTACGTTGTAGTTCCCTTGTCGGTTGGTATACCGTTGGTGTACTATTTATCAACTGTGGTTCCATAGACACTCGTCTCGGGTTTTACTAATCCACTTCTTGCCTGTTGCACGATTGGTGCGTTGCAAGCTGGTTATTCTCGACTGCTCTGCATGTCGACTCAGGTTGCCGGAAATTCTATTCTCTTATACACAAAATCCTTCATTCTTCGCTATTAAATGCGGTTAACATCATCCAGATGGAGACCGTCTCCGGGATTCCCAATTTTGGGATCTACCGTATGACAGGTTTCTCCGTACCTTTAGAGGTACTTAATAACAGCCAGATCGGGTTTTCCCAGTAAGAGAGGACTTCCATCTCTCTGGCGTTCTTTCCCAAGTTATAAAACAGGGACTGTGGAGGGTGGGATGGAGATTGTAGGTTCCCAGTACACACTGGTGTTCCTATCTAGCGTATCTCTCACGCTATCACTCAACCTTAACCCAAGTACTTAATCCTAACTCGTACTTTTCCTAAGCTCGGTAATTCAGTCATCAGAGCGATACTTCGCTCTGATACCACTTTTTGTAACACCCCATCCAACATTAACACACTTACAATAAACTGCAGCGGAAAAACAACCTCATCACATTACTTAACTCGTTGTGTTCACACGCCGTTAGCCACCCACGTGGCTAACAAGGCTAATACATACACATTGTACCGGTCTGATGGGCTAAATTTCCGAGCGACTACAATTACTATCCCTTTTCATTAATCACAACAACAACATACCCTTCCAACTATACCGAGTATTTATAACTAATGCCGATAACAATTTCGGTCTTACTACACCTACTGTATATATACAACATAAACGATTACCCATGTACAACGACTACCCCTCCTACTCTCGAACGGCTTCCAGGTCCTTGTACTGAAATAGGAAAAAAGAAAGGGTGGCCCCCAAGGGCTCAGCACCTTTGCTGGTATGGTAATCCCGCAGCCCACATGCTACCGGGCCACGCACAACTAATTGTCGTCTTAGCATGCGGTTGATTATATTTAAATCATGCATGTAACAGTAAACACACAACACTTAACATTTCGCCTCAATGGGCTCAACAATCGGATAATACATCCTTACTTAATAAGTCACTCAAGGTATTCAATATCCCTAGAGTGTTCCTCTCTAATGGAGCTACTTCCTTAACAACGACACTTACCCTTAAATCGGGTTATCCTTAAACGCCTCTTTTCTCAAACTGGGACTCATATCCATGATCCACATACCACATTTTACAACATATCATACCTACTACAACCACTTAACAACACTTTGCACGTTTCCACGTGCACAACATAACACCGCAATAGATATTGCATCACAACAAAGATACATAACATCACGGGAATGGTCCTCTTAGGAACCGACCCAAACATTGTTTACCTGGTGAGCCTAGAGAATGTTGCCAGTCTCATGATAAGCTCGTTACATAACTCGTTACCGTCTCGTTAAATGAACGGTTAACTTAACACAAGGTTGTCTCGGATATAGTGATCCAAGCACACCGAAACAAACATACAAAGTATGCCCCTGTGGGCCCGACGTGAGTCAGTATAGCCTTGGTTAAGCTAAAGGAAGGTTGGGAACCAAATTGGAAACAACCATGACATATAGAGAGGATCGAACCTGCTATGACAACCCCCATACTCACACGCTGGCCGAACAGACCGGACTCCTCACTCCCCCCGTTAGCACTTGTCAGAAGTTCATCATTGAACTTAGTTAAACATCATAACATTGGGTTAAGTCTTGTTACACACACCAAGGGAAGGGAGAGTCACATTCATACACACCAACATCACACACAAACATTACATAACTAACTCACGCATAAGCCGTGGTTAGAACGTTCCTTAGGTCGGAAACGTTATCACCGGATACCGTTCTCCTACGTTTACCTAAGTGGTCACTAGCCCTTCAAGCGCATTCGAGGTTACCGGTATCGGCACGTAAACATACAATAACAATAACGACTGTAAACTCGTTTCATGATTTTATCTCATAACGTGGCAAACATACAGAAAACACATTGGCATACAAGCCGGTGTAATCCGGTAGGACCCGGTTGCAAGAAACCACATACCTGTCACCGGAGTCCACTTTATCATGCCACTTATGTTCCCTCGAGCAATTCTCGAACAACTGATAACTTACAATTACTTTTATTAATTTGGGGTAACATGTTTGCTTAACGTTTAAAGCGCCCATATTTACCCCGTCATTCCCGTTACACTTAACTTACTCTTGTGATATTAAGTTTACAACTCTCACATCAAACTGATAAGCGAGAAATACATCTACTTTTAGGGTTTAACTTCCTATTTTCATAGCATTTGTATCGTATTTCTCACTTATCATATGCTTTTCCTTAGATTTATGTTTTGATATGAACTATATATTTTGTGTTAAATGTAGGAAAGCCATGTTAATGGATAGATAATCTTATGAGCTTTCCAACGCAACAAACGGCGAGTCAACGGACTTATAACGAAGAATCTGGAGCCAATCGAAGATTAGACTACACTCGTGTTATATAACCGCCCACAACATACACGTCCGCATCTTATCTCGCGGACAACACACAGGCGTCCGCCTCGCGGACAGAACAGAGACGTCCGCCTGTTATCGCGCGCGACATCACAGAGGTCCGCCTCTTATCGGGCGGACAGCACACAGACGACCGCGAGGCGGACGGAACAGAGACGTCCGCCTGATACCAGGCGGACGCGGCTAAAATCACGCGAAACAGTTTTATTCTCCGTTTTCGCGGCGCTTTCTTCTTCCGGCCGCCTACCGACAGTCTTCACGTCGTCTGCAACCCCATCTTCTGCAAACCCAATCCATCTACTCCTCACTTGGCCACTTGGTCACGCGTCTCCAACCTTCTCCTTCCTTCCTCTCCTTCTCCTTCTTCTATAAATTCTACGAGCTTTCTGCTCAAAAAATTACTCCCTTCCTCAAATCCAAACACCACCGTTCAAACCACGACACACCACCGCTCAAACCACGATAGACCACAGTTCACCACAATCTTCCATCCAAAGTACATTAAACTTACGCTGTTATTTTCCAGACAGCCAACGAGAAGACGATCTGCACAAAACCATCCATATCCAGATCTGTATCCGCGTACCATCGTTTTTCTTCGTTCTGTCTGTTTATTTTATTCTCTACGTTGTTTTACTGTATAATTATTGTGATTAATAAACCAACCCAGCTTCCCGGGGTTAGAAGCGAGCTTATTTTATAAATTATGTTATATAAGCTTTCCAGTATAATTATCTAAGCAGTATTTTGATTCCTCTCCTTAATGCGCTTTAATTCTCTTGTACAATTATTAAAGTGATATTTTGTAGTTCTTTGTTAAAATGCAGTGCTGAGACAAGGTTCTAGACACAGGAATCAAATGGGTTAACGACTAGAAGCGATAGTCCTCGCCGTATAGGTTAATCTATCTCCAATAGGGATTATTAATAATGCGATTAATTTATTATAACTTGAACAAGGAATTGCGCTTGTTGTTTAAATTAATCAGGGTTTATTAGACAGGGAAAGGTCAATAAACTATTTAAGATTCTTGAGTTTATTGCTAAAGTGGGAAAGTTATATTTATATGATTAGATAAAATAGGTGAGCATAACAACCCTTATGCTTCTTTAAAACCAAAAAGATTTATAATTTCTATTTCTTTTCTATTTTAATTAATTATTTTTATTATTGCCTTATGATTTAACTGTTAATCTCACTCCCTAAAAAGATAAAATCTGTTTATAGAATTCTCAGTCAATTTAATATATTATCAGTTATCCACAGCGAGGTCCCCAAGAGTACGACAACCCACTTATCCACTATTCCGCAAAACGATTAGTACACTGCCTATGGTTGAAGAAGTAGTCACATATTTCTACAACATCAAACCCAACACTTGTTTACACATTTTAAGGCCTTTATATGCTATCAAACAAGGCCTAAACATCACCTAAAACCATTACCATTAAATTCCCCATGATTAGACATCATTTTCCAACCTTAAAAACATTTTTAGAGTGGTCCGGGACTTGGTCCTTACCTTAAGTCCCGGACCAACACATTAGAAAACTCTCGGGCGATTTTAATAGGGTGGTCCGGGACCTTGTACTTCCCTTAAGTCCCGGACCACAACATGTTACAACTCTCGGCCATTTTAAAAGCTTGGTCCGGGTCTAGAACCATGACCTAGGTCCCGGACCAAAGCTACAGAATTGTCAAAATTGCATTTTTCAAGTGTTGTTGCCTTAGTTCTCCACCTCCATTAATTGTTAACTTACCATATGATCTTAGGTATATTCTAATGCCAAATACCACTTCGATTCACCTTAAAACATAGTCCAACTTGTTACCCAATTTTCTTATACATACACCAACACTTATAACATTTGACTCTAGGTTTCTAAATGGTGTTTCTCACCTTTGATTACAACTATCCCAAAATGTTTCCTCCTTACCTTAACATCATCTCCCAAGCATCTTCTCTTACTAAAAAAATCTCCTTTCTCAACTTCCTAAAAGTTCCTTTCTCAAAACCTTACCTAAACATTATTCCCACCTTGCACATTATCATAATCTAAACCTTAAACAAACTCCTCCAAGACTTAAATACATCCTCAAAACACACATTGAATTCCTAGAACTTCTAAGATAACACCTAAGTCCTTGCATCACTCTAAATCACCTTACACATGTTTTCCTTCTCAAGTAAACCTTTATTCACCTTTAACACTTCCTAGTTCACCAAAACTTTCTTAAAACACTTAGAACTTCTCACACACATTTCCCCAAATTTGGCCATAGCTTCTCTTGTATTTACTCACATCCAAACACTTAGGTTTTTACCTTATTTCATTCAAGAACACCTAAAATCCATCAAACACATTTTTATACACAAGACTTCACACATTTAGCACTACATCACAATATAGTGCATACTTAAATTGCTTGGCACTTAGGCCCTTAAACAACATGGCTCTTAGGCCCTTAAATTGCATAAACCTTAAACACTGAATTTCCCACATAAGTAATGCCTTTGACCTGCAAATACATACACCAATACATATGTTCTTTTACTAGTCTCCTTGAGAGCATTTTACTAGCTCATTTGCCATTGGCTCCTTAGGTATTTTATTAAGCAAATCAAGCTCATTTTCCTAAGGCATTTAAACTACATTGAGATAGCTTGTTTACCTCTTTTCCTCACAAATTTCTTTCTTGTTTCCTTGTAAAACCGGTAAGGCATTTGGTTCCTTGCCAACTACTAAACATTATACAAACAACATAATGAGTATTCAAGCTTTAAGCTCCATCTCATTGTAAACCCTAGGTTTACATTATTTCGAAACATTAATGTAGTTGTTTTACCTTAATCTTTGAAGGGTTTTGAATATCTATGAAGAGAGGACTCCACCTAGTCCTTGAAAGATTCAAATGGAGCTAGAACAAAGCAACACAAGGAGCTCCATCAATGAATATTTTTGGTCACACACAAAACATGGAGGAAACTTGATTTTTCTTTGAGATTCCTTACCTAGGAGTAAAGGAGATCAATAATATGTGGAAAGACAAGCTCAAGCCCCTTCAATGGTGGAACGCCATGGCACCGAAATGGGGCTCTTGAAGTTTTGAGAAGGTAGGAATGAAGAGCTTGATGAGAGGAAGAGAATGGTGGTGTTTGTTTTTGATTTGGTTAAGTGAGTCATGAGATATTGACAATGGAAGATGGTGAAATGGTGCTGGTGCTGTAGCTTCACCGTGAGAACAGAAGGAAAAGAGGTAGGAGAAGAAGGGAACCGTGTGAAATGAAGAAAGAATGAGAGAAGTGAGTTTGGTTTTGTTTTTGAAGATATTTATGACTTAAAGCAAATAGTAACTTATGAGTCATCTTTATTTACTTAATAAGTTAACATGTTTGGTGACTCATTACTACAAAAACCGGCCCCCTTTTTAAGCCTAAGGGTAATATAGTCTTTATTGACTCATTTAATTACTTATAACATCATATGTTACAAACTAGCTTATAAAAATCACTATTCACTAAAACAAGGCACATAGAAGTGAAATTTTTGATTTCCCATTGATATAGCCACCCAAATGTGATACTATATAGTACACATGTTAATTAAAGAGTAATGATGGACATTTAGCCATTCAAAACTCATTTACAACAAACATTTTTCAAAAACGTGCTTTAAGACTCCTTAAAGCACATTTTGTGTTTTAACTTGTTTTCAAGCTTGGTTTTCTTTGGTAATTGATTTAATATGTTCATTAACATATTTATAAAGTATAGGTGTGACCATTAGGTCTTATACACATTTATCCCAAGCTTAGAGCACATTTTCGCTCATATTGACTTTAAGGTATTTTCTTGTGTTTTATTTTGGTTTAACTGTCCACCAAAGTTTCCTAAGGACTTATTTAGCCCTATCAAATCATAATTAAATGTTATCAAGTCTTGGTAGGCTCTTTGGGTCCTAACCAAGTTCACTCATAGCTTAGAGCATGTTTTTGCTCAAACTGTGTCTTAGTGTTTTATTATGTTTTACTATGGTTTAAGTTGTACACTAACGTTTCTAAGGCACTTTTAGCCTTTATATAACATAGTTTGATATTTAAACCACATATCAAGGTTTGGGGTATTTCACTAACCTAGGTTTTTATTCCTTGAGGTTAGTGTATTGTTTAGTACTCATATGAGTCATTGAATATTGATTAGAACATTGGCAAGGGGAATTTAAATGGTGGCTGAGATTCATGCATGAAGAAGGTCTAAGGAAGAAGTTAAGATAAGCTTGAGAAAACAAGGTAAAATGCTTACCTAATGGTGGTTTAAGTTTTAAGGGATGAGTTTAGGTGGATACCAATGTGGCTTAGAGCTTACATTGTGTATTGGGTTATATAACCTAAGAAAAAGAACTTAAATAAGCTTGTGAAATTGTGACTAAGGAGCCAAAGGAAATGAGTTAGTAATATAAGTTTAAGATGGATTTTAAGAGCATTATAATTACTATGAGATTGATGGGTGTATTTGTAGGTTGAAAGCTTTTATATGTGGAAAATTCAGTGTTTAAGTTTAATTCATTTAAGGGCCTAAGAGCCATGTCATTTAAGAGCCTTAGTGCTATGCAATTTAAGATTATTGCAATATATTGAGTTTGTTGTGAATAAGTTGGTTTGGGTGATGAGATATGATGAGAAGAACTTGATGTGTGTGAGATGGTTGAATGAGGAAAAAAAATGTGTTTGGGCATGATAAGATACTAGAGGAGCTATGGCGAAATTTGAGTAGAAAACAAAGTGTTTAAGTGGTAGTGGTGAGTTAATATGCCCTAGGGTTTACTAGGGAGCATGAAAAGAAAAATTGGGTGGAAATGAGTTAACTAAGGAGTTCTTGAGGTTTAGAGTGACCTAGAGATGTCTAGGAGGAATTAGAGGATTGGCGAGTGTACTAAACACACCAAAATCATGATATGAGGAATGTAAGACTTGTGCATAAGTTTTAAGGAAAGGTGTATAATGCCTTAAGGAGATTTAGGTATGAACTAGAGAGAAAGACAATGAGAGTTTTGAGAACCTTGTGTAAGTGTGATGATGTTAGTGGTGGACTAGTAAGGTTTAGTTAAATGGTAATGTGTGGATTTGGGTGATGGAAGTGAAAAAGGTAGGAGGATGTTGTAAGTCATCAAGGAAAATGACTAGGAATGTAAAAGAGCGTATGATCGTGAGAATGGTGAGTAAGTGAGTAAAAGGAGGTGGAAATGTCCAAGGAGGGTGTAGTATAGTTAAGGTAAATGAAGAACAATGTCAAGGTATTTAGATAATGGAAAGAAATGTATAAGCAAGCTTAAGAGTGATGAGTAACAAATGAAAAGAAGAGAAATTGTGCATGGACATGCAAGATGACCTTGGAAGGTTTAACAAGCAAAGATGGAGTGCAATGATGTTAAGGAGGAGTTATATGGGTTGAAACGAAACACTTTGGTTAGTTGAAGTTTTAGACAAAATGTACATGTTAGAAATATAAGGAATTATATGATAAGTGTTAGGAGTATTTGTAAGAATTGAGCAAATGTTTGAGAAGATCTTTGGAAGTTGTTTTAATGAGTTTGGTGGAGGTTATAAGGTGTGTTTGATGTGCCAAATGATGTTAGAACACATTAGGAGGCTTGAGGAAAAATTTGGAGAAAGTTTGACAATATATGGGAAGTTTCTGCAGCCGACCTACCCAGGGGACCGACCCCAGTCTGGGTCGGTCGGGCTGAAACTGTGAAGTTGGATGTTCTCTGCAGCCGACCTACCCAGGGGGTGGGTCGGTCGGTGGGTCGGTCGGACCATAAAAAAAAAAAAAAAAAAAAAAAAGAAAGAAACCCTAAGAGAGTTTAGTGGTATTAATGGTACCCCATTAAGGGGCAATGATGATTAGAGGCATAAAGACCTAAGGGATTAAGTTAAGAATAAACTTAAAAGTTTAAGATTAAGTTTGCAAGATTAAGTTGTAAGACTTAAGAGGTGTTAGGTGGGGATCATTAAGGGTTAAGTAAGTTAAGTAAGTTGAATTAAGTTAAGTGATTAACAACCTAAAACTGAATGAATGTTTTAGGACTTGGGAGTTTGGACTCCGGAAGAGAGTAAGCAGCCGAACGACCAACGGTGAACGGTACAGTTCTCTTGTGACCTGCTTGCTAACGAGGTGTCCCTCGGCTTGTGTGCTATTTGTTTTTGTGTGCTCACTAAACAAGATAAAGCATGCAACCGGAATATATTATATTGGTTGTATTGTTGTGTGATGTTTGAAAACTAACACAACATACCGTGAGAACTTACTAACCAACGTTTAGTAAGGAAATGAGTGAGACTAAGGAACGCTCCCTAATATGGGACGATATAAACCGAAAGAGGTTAACCAACAAACATGGTCTTGAGACTACTACTAACTGGAACTTGAGTGAGGAAACCCGGGACCGATCTCCGGTCATGCATGCTAAGGAAAGGGGTCGGTATCTATAGCAGATTCGACTTCCGATTAAGGACTAGTCCTCGGGCTAGTAGCCTTGGGTCGGTTGACCGGCTCGGCTACATTGGACATCCAGTCCAAGGTAGGTGGCTTTAAGATGGCATGGGGGGGATCAAGCCTACATCCCCAACAATTTAAGAATGTTGTTTATTGCCGGTAAGAGTCCTGCTGCTGGCTAGGGTTAACCAAGCCCTACAAAAATAAACAACGAACTAAGGGCTAACCAGTTCCCAATGAGAGAACGGTTAGCATACATAAGGTAAGGTTAAGATAAGTTGCAACCATTCCCTTTTAAAGGATGGTTTGTATTATTAAGATTAAGATAAGCTACATCCACTCCTTATTTAAGGATGGTTGTTTCTAAGATTAAGATAAGACTAAGATTGAGGTGAGATAAGGATGGACTAAGATTAAGGGGGAACACTACTTAAGGAGCTAAATAACTAACTCACTAATTAAGGGAACGCATTTAAGCCGTTCATTGTGTGTGTGAACTTTGATTGTTCATATTTGGATTGTTGTTTACAGCATTTACTATTATGTTGTGCTTATAATCAACCTCCATGCTATCGACAATTAGTCGTCGTAGCCACGTTAGCTTGGGGGCCATGAGGGGATCGTACCAGCATTCGTGCTGACCCCCTTTGGGGGCTGTTTTTACTACACAGGTGAACATCAGGAGGCGGCCGTCGCGCGAGTAGGATGTGGTACAAGCATTACGGGTTAAGTGTGGCTTACGAGTTGTGCATGTACACTCGTATGGCATTATGAGTTAGTAAGATGTATAGGATTTGAGGGGATTGTAAGAAGGATATGTATTTGGCTAAGGTTAATATGTACTAATGTTCGGTATATTCTGTAGTCAGACCGTGGCAAGGTCCTGGAATGTATTTGTATCCGCTGCAGAGTTTGTATATATGGTGATAAGTTTGTGATAACCACGATTGGATCGAGATGGGGTGTTACATATCGTGACCTGGGATAGAAGACCCAACACCGTTACAAGGATAAAGAGAAAAGTCTGGGGTACAGAAAAAAATAATGCAATTCAAAAAAAAAATTATTATAAAAATAATATGTGCTTTGTTTATGCAAGTTGCACATTCAAAAAAATGTAAATAATAAATTGCAATTTATATTTTTAAACATGAGTACGTGGTGTTGAAAGGTATTGCGGAATAAGGCATTACTTCACACCCCTTGTCATCCCGGGTTAGAGAATTGTAATTGGTTGAAAATCCCAGGTTAATCTAACTTGTTTTCTGCAGTCTAGTTTATCTATGCTTTTATTAAACTGTTCTACTTCACTGTTTATAAAAACCTACTTCCAAGAGCAGAATTATTCTTTTTAATTGTCACTTTGTCTAAATTCCCTTCTACACTTATTTAATCTTGTTTTATTATTTTGGCTTAGAGATAATTATATTCCTTATTTGCTTGAGGACAAGCAAAAGTCAAGTGTGAGGAAGTTTGATAAGTGCAAAACATATAGACTTATTAGGGTTTAATCACCCTATAATTTGTAGCATTTTTAGTAATGTTTCTCACTTATCTAGGGTTTTTCCTATAATTATCTTGTTATATTAACTGATGTATTTTATGTGTTAAATTGTAGGAAAAATACCTAAAACATATATATATGTTTATAATGGATTAAAGAAGGTCACGTGGAGGAGGATATGCATGCGTGATTTGCATGCAACCGCCTCATTAGGGGGCGGACAACACTAGAAATAGAGAAGATAGAGGCAACCGCCTCATTAGGGGGCGGACAAACTCAATGCAACCGCCCCATAAACAAGAGGACGTGGAGGCGGACAACAGAGGAATTCATTGCATGGTGCCGCCCATGCAACCGCCTCAACTGAGGCGGACGTGAAACATACATGTGCAGGCGGACGTGTGTAAAATACAGATCTGAAACGGGTTATCTTCTTCGCCGACTCGCTCTGCAACTTGATTCAGACGGCGCCTACCAGAAAATACTCACGCGTTGTTCCTGTCCCCTGCAATCAGTGAAGCTTCAATCAATGAGCTGCTCCTCTGCTGATTCTTCTTCCTCTATCCTCTGCTGATTCTTCTTCCTCTATCCTCTGCTGATTCTTCTTCCTCTATCCTCTGCTGATTCTTCTTCCTCTATAAATACAACGCTCAGCTTACCTTCTCCGGTGTCCTTCCAGAGGTTCCGTCCGTGGTTCCTCCTGGAGTTCCAATTCACACCATCATTCCATCTTCATACCACTACACTTTCACTCACTCGTTCATTTTCATTTCTAATCTCCCGCTTCTCCATTTGTTTTCTTTTCATCTCATTAATCTCATCTCTAGTCTCACGTATTTAAATAGAAGACCAAACTATTTAATATGTTAGGCTAGAGTTCATATGCTTTGCGAATGATTATTATGTTGTATTAATTATGCAATGTTTTTACTGGTTTTAATTTAATGAAGTTTGTTACGCTTAAAGCTCATCTCTCGCCTTTTTAATAAATGTCATGAGTTTATTAAATTGCTTGCTAAGTCTATTTTGATCAGACCAGGTGATAAATAGATAGGTTGATTAAGCCGTAAATCTGGAGAAAGCTCTATTATGATTTAATGAGTTAGTATTTTCAGATGCAATTATATTTCCTCGAACTTAATGTCCGTTTACATAAGAGTGTTCGAACCTTGATTAGACCGAGCATTTATGGTAAACGAGTTCTTATGAGGCTATGACTTAGTCCTTAAGATAATTAAAGGAATTTTGCCAGACAATTATAATTAAACCAGTAGGAATAGCATGAAAGAGCAGATAATATTAATCTGAACCAGAGTCCCGTTTAGTTTACCTGTTAATTTAGTTTATTTTATCTTTCCTTTTATTTATAAAAACAAGTCAATTAATCCCCCCTCCTGTGACACGCTTAGGTACTATAATATGTATATTAGTCCCGTGGTTCGATATCCGGTCGCTTACATTTTCACTATACTACTGCGACCGGGATTTGTTTGCAGCCCGACGTTTATTTTGAGTTTTCAATTTCTTTTCTTTTAATTTTACACCAGTTTAACCACTCACTTTACAACGTCTGCAGGAACCGCCGAAATAGGTATTTTTACTTTTTTATTATTAAATATGGTCTATTTCGGCGGTTCCTAACAAAGAACCGCCGAAATAGGCCCCTTCTTTACAGACCGCATACATCTCTGGCCCCTATTTCGGCGGTTTTATCTACAACCGCCGAAATAGGGGCGCCGAAATAGACGTTTTTTGTACTAGTGTCGGTTATTTATCAAAATAACCCGATTCCAACTCTCAAAATTCTTAAAACTCATTCTTTAACTTCAGTTAAAATTTAATAATTTTTATCGGCCTGAAACATATTTTAAAAAATCGGATTCCCTTAGAGCACAAAATCAGGGTTTTAGATAAAAATCTTGTTCTATCAACATGACCTTGCTCTTTCTATAAAAGGACCTTCCAAAAACGACCTAGGGCAGAGGAGAACACTTCCAAAGTCAGAGAACACAGCCACAAACCTTCTCCCCACGTTTTTACACTTCCAAGCCTCAAATCAACACCGAAACTCTGCAGAAATCACCCCGAAATCACCAAAAACTCATCCTTTCTTCTCCCATTGAACGTCAAAGCACCAAAAACACACAAAAACACCACAAAAACAGAAGAAACACGTCCTTAACAGCATAAATAAGAAGGAGTCAGAAGCTCAATTCGAAGTCAATCCAGAACCGGCATCAACGAAGCACCAAAAGACCCCCGATGTGAAGAGTCTCATTAAACACGAAGGTAAAACTGGTTGAAATCAAATTTTTCTGACTTTGCTCGGCTTTAACAATTCTGTGTTAAATTTTGGAGTCGAATTGACTTTTTACCGCTCCTGAATTAACGTTTGCTTTCGCTTATGCCCAATAACTTGTTTGCTAAGTTTCGTGTTTAATTCGTACTCAAAATGCAAACTTTTGATCAATAACGTGTTTAGAATCTTTCAGGCTACACACCCATAAAATTTGAGCTCAAAACACCGTCGCGAACATCCCAAACGCCGTCGTCTGAGGGCGGTCAACACCCACGGACGCTATGTCCGGGGTCCCGGACGCCTTGTCCGTAAGCCCGGACGCCCCCGGACGGTGGCGGTATTTCAAAATTTTCAAAATTTAGGTTTTCTAAAATAATGTCCAGGCCCACAGACATCCTGTCCGTGGCCCCGGACCTTACAAAATTGTGTTTTCTGTTTAATTCAACTTTTATGTTCACATAGGTTAACTAGGGTCCGAGGGTTCGGACATTAGGTCCGTAGCCACGGATGGAAACAAAATTTGACCTAATTCTGCCTCCGAAACCCTAGTTTAGGAATCTTTAATTTCACTTTAATTTTCTGTCAAAAAATGCTAAAAAAAACAGAAGCTTGCGCACTTAGGTTAAAACTACTCGTAATAAGGCGTAATTAAACTAAGTAGAGGAAAAACGACTTCTAGGGGTAATGAAAGTAATTGAACCCTAAATAAGTCGAATACCAAGCCCCCGAACCCGAACTCTCCTTTCCTAATTTGATCTAGGTTAAAATTAGGTGGCGACTCATAATAGGTTCCAGTGAGCTAGCTTAGGTTTTAATAATTATTGTTAAATGACATTGTTATTAATCTTAGGTTATAAGTGGACCTAAAACCCGGTTAGATCCTAATCAATTTAATCAACATAGGATAGGGTTTAAAATCGAGGCTCACAACATCAAAGTAAAGTAAGTAAACTAAATTCAAGTGTAAGAATAGTAAAGACTTAGTAAGTATGAATTAGAAAACGTAAGAGTAATCGAGTTAAGTTAACGATAGTTAGATTAATCATACAACTGTACGTATATCATAGGATTTGATTTGTGAACACCGGAGGAACGTTGGGATATAAGTACGACGGTGAACGGTATGAATTCCTCATGCCCCGTATGCTATCTTGGTTACTCTGATTTGTGTGTTATGTGCTAATTGACCACCAAAGAAGATAAATGCACGAATCGGAGTTATCATGTTTACTTGTGAATATGTAGTGTTGTATATTGTCTTCAATTCTTAGTTTGTATTATTCATGAAATGTGTGGATGAATATGAATGTGTGTATGTATGTTGTGTTGTACCGTGACCGAATGCTAATGTGATTGGACTTCTAACTAATTCCTAACGAGCTAACCAATCTAACTTAAATTGGTAATTAAATTGGAATGAGTAGAAGCCCGATATAGTTTCGGCCACACGTGAGGATGAGGAGACACAAGAGGTTGGATCCGATTTCTGACTCTTAAACTGGTCCGCGGCCCAATTCCCTTAAGTGGGTAGCATCCCGGATTGGTGAGTCAAGTAAATCCCGGAGGTGGGACGGTGTAGTCCTCGGGCCGGAGGTCATACCGACTTAACATGAGTAAAAGTACGTAAGTAAGTAAGAATGAGTAAGTAAATAAATGAAAGTAAGTAAGTATAGTAAGAGTAAGCAATGTATAATGAGTAAAAGAGTAATAAGCATTCCGATTAACCCGGATGCATAATTTGGCTAACACTGCGAAGGTAGGTATTGTGTGCACTATTCGTATGGTTGCCTTGAATTGTATAATGTATTGTATATGCATGTATGTTGTATGCCAAGCATGTATGTATGATGAAAATGAACCGCATGCCTATTTGACCGTAATTAGTCGGCGTGCCCTAGCTAGCACGCAGTATATGCGGAGTTCATGCGCAGCTTTTGCTGAGCCCCTTGGGGCAATGTTTTTAATATGAATGCAGGTACTCGAGAAGGATGAGGATGTTGAGACATAGTCTATTTCATTTGTCTTCTTTTTTTGGAATTGTAAACAATGAATTGTGAATGGTGTAGTGAGTAGTACACGGCTGTAGATTTTTGACTAGCCGGTGTACCATGGGGTACACCCTTTTTTATAGTGAAAGCATTGGATTGGGTATAGATGAGTAGTTGGTAGAAACTCATACTTTTGGCAAACTTGAAAGGTTGTAAATGAATATACTTTGAATACTCGGTAATCCATTAAGGTAGGCGAATGGTATTTTGTATTCAGTAAGTAATGTTTAAGTAGCTCGGTATACTATGATCATCAGACCGTGACTGTAAGTAAGGTAAGCCTAGCTAGCCGTATAGGCGGTTAGCGGCGTTGTATCACCCGCCGTAGTAATAGTAGTATTTCCGCTGCGAACTGATAGGATTAACAGGACGATTAGACGGTAAGCATGGGATTAACGGTAGGGGTGTTACAATCATGAACACTCAAATCCTTAGTTCACAATCTTAGCACATAAATTACACCCTCCTAACCTCTAATTCCTCCTAAACAACTCTAGGTCATTCTAATCCTCAAGAACACCATTTTTAACTTATTTTCACTCAAATTTCCTTTAATGACTCCTAGTAGATCTTAGGTCATATTAATTCCCAACCACCACTTAAACACTTTGTTTTCTACACAAATTTCTTCATAGCTCCTCTAGTACATTATCATGCCCAAATGCATTGTTTTTCTCACTCAATCATCTCACACACATTATATCCTTTCTTATCATATTTTCTCTCCCAAATCAACTCATTCACAACAAACTTAATAGTGCAATAATCTTAAATTGCATAGCACTAAGGCTCTTAAATGACATGGCTCTTAGGCCCTTAAATGAATTTTACTTAAACAATGAATTTCCCATAATAAAAGCTTTCAACCTGCAAATACACACATCAATGCTCCCATAGCAATATAAGTGTTCTCTTAATTCACCTTATACTTATCTTACTAACTCATTCCCATTGGCTCCTTAGTCACAAGTTCACAAGCTTGTTTACATTCTTTTTCCTAGGTTATATAACCCATTACATAATGTAAGCTTTAAGCTACATTAGTACTCATCTAAATCTCATCCCTTAAACCTTAAACCACCATTATGTAAGCAATTTACCTTGTTTTTCTCAAGCTTATCTTAACTTCCTCTTTAGGGCTCTTTCTTGAATGAATCTCGGCCACCAATTAAATCTCCCTTGCCAATGTTCTAATTCACATTCAAATAATCTAATGAGCACTAAGCAATATGCATAAACTCATAGAATTCATTCCTAGGTTAAAATATGTGTATTAAGACATAAAAGTGTATGTTTACCTTTGAATTTTGGAATAGCTTCCATAATGAAGCAAGGTAAGATGTCCTAAAGTCTTTGGAGAATAGAATCAAGCTAGAACAAGGGATAAAACAAGGTATCTTAAGAGGCAAATTTTCGGCCATATAGAAGAAATGATGGAAAGTTGATTTTTCTTTCACTTTCATTATCTTGGATGAATGGAGAACCAAATGAGCTCTTCAAACTTGATGTTACTCCTTCAATGGGGTTTTATAATTGCACCAAACTTGAGATTTGAAGGATTTGAAAACATAGAAATGAAGGGCTTGCTCCAACTAAGAGAAATCTATGCTTAGTTTTTGATGTGGAGTAAGGATGAACATTTGGTGAGCAATTGAAGGTGGAGGCACCATGGATGGAGTTCTCACAGTTTTGGAGCAGGGAATAGGTAGTAAAACCGATGGAGGAAGAAGAAATGAAGAGAGAGAGAAGAAAAGGTAGCTTAAATGAAGATATTTGCTATAAAAGGTGAATAGTCTTTTTCCTTACTTCTTCCTCTTTTTTTTAAATTGGCTGTCAAGGTGATGACCCACCACAACTAAAACCATCCCCCCTTCCATAATTAACATACATAAGGCCTTGTTTGGCCATTTAACTAACTAAAGTTGACTTAAGCCAAAACTAGCACTATTTGAGCACTATTCACTAATTGGTGCACATATTCATGAACGTTTTGGTCTCCCATTGATTTAGGCTTCCTAATGTGATACTAATTAGTACAGATGTTTATTAATGTGTAATCATGGGCATTTAGCCACTCAAAACCCATTTCTAAGACAATTTCTCAAAAAGGTGCTTCAAGGAGCCTTAAAGCACATTTTGTGTTTAAGCTTATTTGTGAGCTTGGTTTTCTTTGGTAATTGATTTAAAATGTCCATTTGCATGTTAATAAGGTCTTATAATGATATTTGGGTGGTAATCAAAGTCACTCCAAGCTTAGAGCACATTTTTGCTTAAATTGCCCTTAAGGCATTTTCTTGTGTTTTCCTTGGTTTAAATTGTCTACCAATGTTTCTAAGGCATGTTTTAGCCTTATTACATCATAATTTGATGTTTACTTAGCATACTTAGGTCAGGGGTATTTCAATCTACCCCTCTTAAAATAACTTTGTCCCCAAAGTTCCCATGCATCTTATTTTATTAGAATACATGGCTTACCTCATTCCATAGATCATGTAGATCATGCTTATGTGTACTTAATCTTATTGACTCATTAGGTCTGTCATACACTTATACTCAAATATCACACAACATGTTTAAGCATGTATAGCACTAAAATTCCCTTTGTTTCTTTTGATGATTAAAACAATCACATAATTTTCATCGTATTCTCCCATGTCACCGGTCCGTAGACAAAGGATCGTTCGTCCTCGCCACCATGGGCCAGAATACAAAACAACTCTGTTCTTCCCATGTCACCGGTTCGAAGACAAAGGCTCATGCGTCCCCGACTTCGTGGGTGAGACTCAGTAAAAAGGAAATCCATTTTATGAGGTCAAATGAGGAATAGTTCCCTCTATTTGAAAATACAATCAACTCCAATTCCGTTTTATCCTAAAGCCTCTATCCCTAGTGTGATTTAATTGTGACCACTGGTAGGGAATTTTAGGAATCATCCAACCCTGATGTGATCAGCATCAGTGTTGAACTATCCTTCCACCCCAATTTGTGTTCAGTTTCCCTTGATCCCTAGAAAATCTAGTTCCACCTCCCACGTCATTTTCAAACATCAAATAATTCACTCATTTCCAATTTTCTATCTTTTTAGTCTTTCTAGTCATAATCATTACATCTCCAAGGTGTGGACTCAGTCCATCAATCATTCCAGTTCATCTCTTAGTAATTAACTCCAGACACTCATTCCTACTAAGTTCTATATCAGTTTCGTACCAATTCTCACCATCTTATACCTCATAGCATTGTTATTTCCTACCTCATACTCATATCGAGTAATATCTCATAGTGTTATCCTATTCTTATCTCACACATAGATTCATATCAACTCATATCTCATATATTCCTTAGGTGTCCTTAATCCTCTACACTAATCTCTTAACTTGTACTCACACCGGAGTTAACAAGATAGGTACTTAATATGTATGGTATTTGCATCTTCTGTGCACAATAACCATAATTAATCTCAAAATCTTTATATAAAACAAATTCTCAAATTCTTTTGTGATATGCACACCGTAGTTTATGTACTCAGTACCTAAACATACGCTAAGCGGTTTTCGCTCTACCCCCCTTAAAATGGATTACGCCCACGTAATCAACATTATATCATCCTTGAATATAGGTTCAAGATGTCTAATTCTCACCAAGCCTTCTAGCTTCCATGTTATCTATTTCACTTATGATTCGATAAGAGGGTCATAACTATGTTAATGGCTTAGTCTCTGTATCGAGGATTCTTAACGGTACTTATACCATTTCCTTAACTTAGTTTGGTCTATCCTGAAAGGTACTGATCTGCTAGCTTCCGTTGCGCGACTCTGATAACCTTAGGCTTAGTTTGCCTTTCTTATCCTTTTAGAGTATTGTATATTCTTCTCCTGCATGCTTATATTTGTGTACTAAAGGTCTCTCAATGGACACGTGTTATCTTTATATATACACGGCCTTAATGAGTTGTAGCTCGTCTATCCATTCTCTCTAAAGATCTAATGTTCATACTCTTAGCGTTCTCTCAAGTGTCTAAATCGTCCTTTCCAACTGACCTTTGGTCTGAGGATGATTCTCAATCTGAAACCACTGTTTAGTGCTTATTGTGCTTTATAGTTTAATCTCTAATGTCTTAAGACATGTCCAATGTCTGTACATAATAATCTGTGCTCTTCGCACTTCATAGTTCTTAATTATTTCCTATCTGATGTGATTTCTATGATTCTTTTGTGTCGTTGGTTTAACTGAGTTCCTTCTCTTCGACTGTTTGTGGTAGTAGTTGCTCTTGTATGATCTTTCATCGTTGACCGTGGTACGAAGTCGACTACTTCCCGTGTTCCTTACACCACTCGTTTTCATGCATGGGGTACCTTACTAGTACATTACTACTTACCCGACTAACTCATAAATGAGTTTGTCAGGCCTGCAAGCCCCTGTGGGGTGCAGTCGTCCCACATCTCGTATTAGTAAACTCATAGTGTCCGTCACACGCTTAGCCATTGCTATCTATGAAGTATTCTATTGTCGATATCCTCTTTCATCGTTCCATAATAACACTTATTGTTCTTCTTGAACTTAATCAAGGGAAATCCATTTATTGTGTTCTTGGGTATGGTATGCTCTAGCTCCTTCATGTATTCCATACCGACTCGATCTCTTAGTAACTATGGTCTCTTTCCATAGAGCCTCTTATCTAGTTTCTCACATTTTGATCTACTAGGAATGCACTTCCAGTTCCTTAAGGAATGGAAAGTGTGCTTCTTGTGAAATCTTACATCATCTGGTCTAGACTACTGGCATCAATGCACAGTTTGTCTACCATCTTATTCCCTTACTTATGTCGGTCTTAGCTCATAAATCCAATTGCCTCAGTGTCAATATTTGACGGCTTATACATAATGGTTGCTTTACTGCTCACCATGACTTAATCCACTTATATAAGTATTGTCCTTATGACCTCTACTACCGTGGTAGTTGGCCTTTACCATGTTGCCCATTGATGGTGCAACTACTTACTCATTTATTATAACATCTTATCTTATACTCAATTCCTTCCTGGTATAAACACACTGGGGTTCTCTAATTCCGGTGTATGGCGTTTGCCGTACCGTGTTGTAAAATGGTTATCTCCTAATATTAAGGTGTTCTGCTCAATCTCAGGTACGTATGTAGGTCCATCTCTCTTACGTTCTTCCATCCCTTATAACATTATTTACCATGTAAATTAACCGGTTACTGAAGAAGTCGTTCGTTTAATCAAAAGCTCTTCTGGGCGTTTGTCAATTGACGTGCCATAATGTGCACTCACAACTTTTATCTCTGACGATTATTGATTCTTAAATCCTGGGTGTTGGATATGAGGTATGTCTCTGCAGCCTTCCTTATTACTGAAGTGTATCTGGTATGGTCTAAGGTAATCTCAAGGTTTATAGTTTCCATTCTCTAACAAAGCGTATTATATCTCTAATAAGTGAAAGCCCTTATTGAGGGGTTTATTCCCACTCATGGCCTCACAACAAGGAGAGGTATCCCCACCCTAAAAGGAATGGTTCGCTCTCCGCACCAGACAATGTACTATTTCATTATTCTCATTGGTGCCCTTTCCTTGCAATTCTTCCACAATCTAAGTTATAGGTTTGATAACCGTTCATATCTACGAATTGTAGTTCTTTCTTGGCTTAAATAAGGTCTCTTACAACTTACTGCGCCTCGGCTCTGATGTGGTTAACATCATTGGCTCGTAGGCTCTTAGTGTTTAATGTCTTAGTTCATTACTTATACTCTTACTCATCTGTAGGCTATCTTCATACATTTCGGGTTCTTTGAACACTATCCACCATTAGGTTACATATTAAATGTAGTACTGGGTTTCATGGTAAGTTGTTGCATCCTGCTTCCTGCTATAGAAGTTTATTCAGGTGATCTGAGGTTACATAGTGTCTCCAATAATATTTCTGCTTTTAAGGACTTGAGTCTTTTAGCGATTATGGTTCGGTTCGCATCAGGCATCAGCCTTATGGTGTCTAAGTTGAATATTTATCCTGTCATCTTATGCTTCCATCTCTACGCTTCGTTCAACATTTGTTGACTACGCCACCCGTCAATGATTAATCATACTTGGGTGTTAATGAGTTAGGCAAACAATACTAACTGTCACTCATCAGTTTGTTCGGCTTGACTATGCCCGCTCCGTGGGGGTAGTCCTCTGTGCTATCCTCTTTCGGGGTTGTATGTCTTTAATCCTTAGTAGGTTATAGCTTAAGTTCACTTCCATTATCCCAGTTTCCGAGGTTTACCAACATCCTCAATGAAGAATGTTTGTTGCTGGTATTCTTAGTGGTCATCCTGGGAGTCTTATCCCGTTCTTATTGGAAGACGTTGTGTCAATAGTCTCAATGGTATCTTATAATACATCCATTGTATGTTACTGCTTAAATAGTGTTTTGCTAGGATAACTGAGCGATCTCCTAGGTTTTTCTCCTTGAGGTTCGGGATTGATGTTCTTACCGTACTGTCAGTGGTTATTGTAGTAGGTTATACTTCTGTGAGTATTTATATCGTTTAGTATTCCGTCCAAGTTCAGCTCCCTGCTGACTGGGGCGTCAACTCATCTTATCATGGTCAGGCCGTCAGGCCTTCCCAAGGTCTTATCCCCTGGTTCTAATGGATTTACAATCCGGTATTAATATGTATTATGACTGTAGCATTTTACTATCTCACCATGATGGCTTTCCGTGGTGCTTAACCGTGGTAGCACTTGCTATGGCAAGTGTGCCATGCAAAATGGGCAACCGGTACTGTGCGCGTCGGTAATGGTACTTCCACCTACTTTCTATATCTTTGGTAGTCCTCGGGACTCCTTCGATGTCCTCTTATCTTGGATAACTAGCCATCCGGCAGTTTCCGGGTTGGTTTGATAGCTCTGTCACTTATTAGGGCGTTCCTCTTTCTGAGGGAACCCATCTTACTTACTTATTTCTTAATCCTCGCTCCCGTTTCCACACATTTTGTCATGGTTACTAAGTGATGATTCTCCTTCAGGCACTACGTCGTAGTCCTATTCTGGTATACAGTTGTACGTGTCTTTATTGTCGCCTATGCTATGTCGGCCAGGTTTTGTAACCTTTCTCATTGTATGGGGTTTGGAGTTCCCGTTTCTAACTAAACTTTCCAGTAATCTTAACTCTCATGTTTTTTTATTATCCCTCTGTTATGCTCATTCGGACCACTGTCCGGTACTCACGCCGCTTATCTTTTCCTTACCATTGCACTCGTAGTGCCTTTCTTATCATTGGTATGGTGGGGTAACTCGACTGCGTAGCATGTCGACCCATGTTGCCGGTAATTTCCATTCTCTTACTGATAGAATTCCATTGGTAGCGCCTGCTTCACTAATGCGCTCCATTAAAAACCTCCGAGTTTTTGTAAACTATTGTACAACAAGATGTTTCTCGTATTGCTTACTGTTAACTAACAACCAGATCGGGTTTTCCCGAGTAAGAGAAGGCTTTCTTCTCTCTGGCGTTTGTTCCACGTATTCAAACAAGGGATGTGGAGGGTGGGTCTAGGTACTATGGATATCCGGTATACACCAGGGAGTCCTAACTAACGCACCTCTCACGCTCTATCTCTCAACCCTTAACCCATAACTCAAACTCAACCTCAGTATTCTCCTAAGTTCGGTAATTCCTGTCATCAGAGTGTAACTACGCTCTGATACCACTTTTTGTAACACCCCATCTCAATCCAATCGTGGTTATTGCAAGTTTAACAACCCATATACATACATTGCAGCTGAATTAAATACACTCCAGAACCCTGCCACGGTCTGACTAACAGAATATATCGAACATTAGTACTTACAATCCTTATTCATTTACATATCAATCTTACAATCTCCTTACATCCTTTACAACTTACTAACATCTCATACCATTCACTAAACAAGTGTACAGACACTACTCGTACAACTACAAGAAGACATGAAATACCCCATAATTAAAAACAGTGATTAATTAGGCTATTTATAATTTTAGAAGCCTATTTCACGTAAATAAACATGAGGGAACAAATCCCGAAGAAAACGGACCTTTAGAATGGGTTAAAAGCATAAACGACCCTTAAAGCGCGTTTTTCGAGGAAACCCGGAAAACGCGACTTTAAGCGAGTCAAATAGACTCGTAACATTATGGTCAACTTAACAGTCATTAATAAATATTAGTGAAGGTCTAGAACCAATAAAATCAAAAAAACGAGAAAACAGTAAAAACTGTCAAAAACGGGAAGTTGCGGGGTAAAAACACAAATAACCCAAACTAGTGTGTCCACTATTGAAATAAAAATGTAAAGAGTGTGTGTGTGTGTATGCTGTGTCAGCCGGCCCCCTTCCCTCTCTCACACACTCTCTTAACCTCTTCCTTATTTGCTAAAGACAAAACAAATAAAGTAACCCCCCTTACTTTACTTACTCTCTCTCTTACCCTCATTTCCTTCACTCACGTACAGACCCCCTCCCTCACTCTCTATTCTCTTCTTCTTCTTCAACCGGCCAGCCATGGAGTTTTGAAGAACCCACAAAAACCTCAACTTCTCTCCTCTTGTTAAGTGTCCAAACCTTCTCCAAAAATTACAAAAACTGCACCATTGTCTTCCTCTCACCAAGGAGAACATATCCCTCCTTTCCAAATTCAAAAACAAGCATTTTCATCTCCATGGGTGTGCTGCATTTGGAGCTTCAAGACCACCATTAGAACCACATTCATCTCCTTATTACATTGAGGTAAAAATATTCTTGAAACTTCATCTTTTTCTAGCCTTTATGGGTAAAACGAAATTTTAAACTAAACCCTTGTTGGTGCTTTGTACTCTAGCCGATTTTCGCTTTCTTGGAGGGTGAGAAATCTTGTTCTTGAGCTGTCCAAAACTTCATCTACATCCTTGCAAGGTAATGAAGTTTCTAAACCCTAAAACTTACCTTAAAGCTTAAAGATGGCTAGGGTTAGTTTTGGTATTGAAATGTGTATATCAATGAGTTGTAGTGTTGGAGAGTTTGATTTACAAAACCGGTGGGAAGAGAAAAGAAAGAGGAAAGGAAGAAGAAGACAAGGGAGGAAGAAAGAAAAACTAGAAACAACAAGGTAACCACTCTTACCTTGAACTAGTGTCATATTGTGCAATGTAACAATTTTTGAGTAGTAAAAAAATGAGTAATGTAATTGGTAATGAGTAATGAGTATGTCGTAGTGCAATGAGGAAAGGTAATGTAATAGTTTTGAAGTTTTTAACTGATGTTTAGAAGCTTGGGAAAACCATGGGTAGTATATGTGTATGTGCAGGAATTTTATGGTGTTATAGTGGAGTTGAAATGTGGGTATAATGCATTGTATAAACAGGTTGTGTGAATGAGCATTTGTGAGCTGAAATAATGTGTTGGTAATGTTGAAATTATAGGGGAGACTATGTCAAATTTTGCCTAGGAATGGGAAGACTTGAGTGCTTAGGAGGAAGGAATAACCTAGGAAGTAACTAGGTGTATTTGGAGGATGTAAAGGGAGTAGTTTAATGTATTGAAACAGATTTAAAATGGGATTTAGGTAATGGAAAGAACTAGGATGTGAGTTAATGTATTTAGAATGCTAGGAGTGGCATTAGGTGAGGAAGTATTGAGAGTAGAAGAAAGTTTAAAAATCTGTAGCAATGAAGAAGTGAAAACTGATGCAAGTGTTGGAAAGAAATCAGGAAAAATGTGTAAGAGAATCTAAGATTGAGTAATGAGTTTTGGGGATAAACTAAGGTGGATTAGAGGGTTTAATTTGAACTAAAACATGTTGGGATGTATGTAGGAAGATTGGGGAAGGAATGGGTAAGAAAGGAAATGAAAAACAAAATCTGTAGGCATGCTCTGCTAGCGACCGACCTAGAGGTTGGATCGGTCGGTGGGTCGGTCGGGGCATAAGTAACAGAACCAAAACTTCCTGGAACGGACCGACCCAGAAGCCGTGAGTCAGTCGTGGGTCGGTCATGATGGATTCCAGGGCTGGGAACTTTCTGTAATGGACCGACCCAGAGGTGCATGGGTCGGTCGGAACAGTCTTGGGTCGGTCGGGCAAAGTCTAAAGAACGGGAAACTCACTGGAACGGACCGACCCAGAGGTTGGGTCGGACGGTGGGTCGGTTGGCCCAAACTTATAAAAAAAATGTGTGTACCCTAGTAATCATATGTACTTATATATATGCACACACCTGTATATATATAAGTATATACCTGTTATACCATAAAATTTTGACCCCCTGGTTAGGGTCTGAAGGGCTTTGGTGTTGTGAGAGGCACTTCAATCAAGTCATGAGGGATTCTGGCTTGATCGGCGCATTTCGGGGCATTGGGAGCAGCTTCGTCATCGTCTGGGGCGTTTTCGTAACTTTTTAAGGCACCCAAGACCTTCTATAGGCTTTCTCTCTCCTCCAAAAGATGCTCTAATCAACTTGAAATGCTTTGAAATTTTAACCCATGATAAAGGATGACATTTTGGGCATAATGGGGTTGGAATTTCGATTTTTCGAGTTTCCAATAATTTTCTAGCAATTTCTGATTGAATCTGACGAGAAATTGAATTTAAAAATTTTCCAATATCCAAAAAATTCGATTCCACTTTAGAAAAATCAGAAATACCATCCTTTACCCATGTTTAAAATTTCATAGTCAAATTCCTTTTGGAAGCCCTTGAGCTAAAACGTCGGTAAATCTCGGTTTTTACCGATTTTTCTATCTTTAAGGAAGCCTATATAAGGAACCTTATCCCTTGATCAAACCAGAACCTCAAGAACCCTAAGAAACCAGAAAACCTAGCCGTCACAAGTTCCCCACGTTTTTACACATACAAGCACCAAAATCACATCAAAAATCCCCCGAAATCACCACCTAAACACACTTTTTTCTCCCAACACATCAACAATCATCAAACATCAACCAAACCACCCCCAAAACATGAAGAACACCTTCAACAATCAACAACCAGAAGCTCGGGTCGAACTCAATCCGGAACCGGCACCGTCGGAACCTCCGAAGAATACCGACATGAAGAATCATCTTGAATTCGAAGATAAAACAGGTTACAATTCTACTTTTCTAACTCTCCACGACCTTATTGACCCTCTGTCAAATTGTGGGCTCAAACTAACCTTTTTACGCTTCTGTATTGCTAATTGCTATTGCTTCTGCCTTGTTACTTGTTCGTCAAGTTTCGCGCATAATTAAACTTCAAACTGCAATCTTTCAATTACTAACGTATTGTACATCATTCAGGCTACACATGCATATTTTTTAGCTGAAAACACCATCGGGAACCATCAAAAACCCACTGTCCGTGGGTGGTCCGGGACCACGGACACCCTCGGACGGCGGCGGGATTTGAAATTTTTAAAAATTTAGGTTTTGCTAAACTATGTCCGGGCCCACGGACATCCTGTCCGTGGCCCCGGACGTTTCAAATTTAAGTTTTCTGTTTAATTCGACTTTTATTTCCACATAGAATAACTACGGTCCGTGGGTACGGACATTAGGTCCGTAGTCACGGACGGAAAAAAAATTTGACCTAATTCTGCCTCCGAAACCCTAGTTTAGGTAATTTCAACTTTCACTTTTATTTTCAGTCAAAAAATGCTAAAAAGCACAAAAAACAGAAGCTCGCGCAGGTAGGTTAAAGCGACTCGCAATAAGCCGTAATTAAACTAAGTAGAGGAAAAACGACTTCTAGGGGTAATGAAAGTAATTTGAACCTAAATAAGTTGTATACCAAGCCCCCGAACCCGACCTCTCCTTTCCTAATTTGATCTAGGTAAAAATTAGGTGGCGACTCATAATAGGTTCCAGTGAGCTAGCTTAGGTTTTAATAATTAATGTTATATGACATAGTTATTAATCTCAGGTTATAAGTGGACCTAAAACCCGGTTAGATCCTAATCAGCTTTAATCAACATAGGATAGGGTTTAATATCGAGGCTCACAATACCATTGTGGTTAAGAGTAATAAGAGAACTTGTACATGAGTAAGGAAGCAAACTCAAAGTGAGAAAGGAATTTGTAACCACTTGTAACATGTAAGACTTAGTAAATATGTCTAGGGAAAGGTATTGGAGTAGGAGCTAAACAAATAATAAGTCTTTAATCATACAACTCCATGTATGTAATAGGATTCTATTTATGAACACCAAAGGACCGGTAGTACGAATACGACGGTGAACGGTATGATTTCTTCATGTCCTGTATCCTAACTTGGTTACCCCGATTTGTGTGTTTATGTGATCACCAATAAGATAAATGCATGAATGGACTTTTATTGAACTTAATTGTGTTTGAACTATATTGTTCTTGTTGTGCTCTCTTGAACATTTAGTTTGTATAATTCATGAAATATATGAATGGGGATGAAGAGCATGTGTAAATGTTATGTGCTTGAGTAGTGTATTGATCTATGGTATGGAGGTAATGACTTCTACTAATTCCTAACCATCTAACTCCTAACTTGAGTAATGAGTAAAATGGGATGAGTAGAAGTCTGATATAGTTTCGGCCACGCGTGAGGATAAGGAAACATAAGAGGTTGGATCTGAATCCTGGCTGTAATCTTTTCCATGGACCAAATCCCTTGAATGGGTAGCATCCTGGATTAGTGGGCCACCCTAAAGCCCGGTGGCAGGATGTAGTAATCCCTGCCCGGAGGTCATACCGACTTGACTTGAGTAAAGTAAGTAAGAAGTAAAGTATTGTATGAGTATTGGTCTTGACTATTGTAAGTCATTGACCTTAAGTAAAAGAGTATTGAACACCCGATTAACCCGGGTGTGTAATGAAGCTAACAAGACCTTTGTATGAATTGGAGGAGTGTATCTCCGTATTGCGGTGAGAGTTAGGTAAGTATGAATGCTTGACTTGTGATGTCTTCCTTGCATGTATTGAATGTATGTATGCCCTGTGAAATGAATGTATCGAATTGTATTGTATAAAGCATGTATGTATGTATGATTGAAAAGAACCGCATGTATTCGACCCAATAGTTGGCGTACCCTCACTAGTACGCGGGGTATGCGGTTATCATATTCAGCGTAAGCTGACCCCCTAGGGGGATGTTTTTATTCTACAGGTACCCGCGAGGCGTGATGTTCGAGTAAGGACCGGAATGAATTCTTTTTTTGGGGTAGGTAGTGCAAACGATTTATTTGACATATTAAAAGCCTAGAAATAATCCTAGAATTCAATAATTCAATAGATCGTCAGGTTGCAAAATTCCCGGTCGAAATAGTATAGCAAATTATGAAGCGTCCTGGGTGTCAATCCACGGGACTTGATAAGTAAGTCTAGCCTTAGGTAATGGTTAACTCAAAAAAAGGGGGTTTTGTTTTGGTTTTGGGTTTCAAAAAGATAACAAGAAAGTAAATAGCAGATAAATTAAAGTGATAGTCTTGGGAGTGTGAACGGTACTCTAGGTTCAGGGAGTTGTTTCACTAGCTAGGTTCTGCATATTCTACTACTTAAGTGGAGACTTGGATCGGCTTGTAATTCTCAATTATCTATTCTGCATTAAGTCTTAATTCCAGATATCTCATCTAGACATGGCATGTAGTTCTAGTCTAGACCTAGCAAGTATATCTAGATGGTTTTAATGCATAGAATTACCAGTCTGGTTTTGGCCCGGACTAAAGCTCCTAGTGACTAATGTAATCTCTCCGATTGCAATTATCACAGGGAACAGGTTAATAGGACCGTCAATGCTAATCACCTTATCTAATCATAATATGATTCGAGGGCTTATAATAAATTCATGACGTTTATTAAAAACACTTAAAAGCATTAACCTGAACAATCCAAATTGTCTCAACAAGCAGCAAAATAATGCAGAGTTTAACTAATTACAACATCCCTTCCCCTAGTGTAAATCCTCTTAGCTAGACATAGCGATTATAATAATAAATGAGAGAGAGTTAGAAGAAATCATCTGTTACGAAGATCTTCTTGCTCGCTCCGTCCTTTGTCCTTGCGCTGTGCTGGCTTGAAGGTTGGTCTTGATGATAATGGAGTGAACTGGGTGAAATGGGGCGAAAGTAGAATTTTTTGGCGAGTTTTGTGAGGTGTCCGGCTGAAGAGGGTCGGACACAGAGTCAGACGTGAGATGTCCGGATCTGTCTGGGTCGGACTCGATCCGGACGGGAGTAAAATGCACGTGTCCGGATCCGGACTTAATCCGGACAAGACTAAATGGCGTGAATAAGTACGGAATGTGTATGGATGAGAGCGAAGGATTACGGAGGTATTTTTGTGAGATAGCAGATGAATGGAATGAGTCGTGAGTGAGCTATACAGTTTATGGAGGAAGTTTAGTGAATGGATATGGAGTGTATGTGAACGAGAGGGTATGCAGTTAGGGAGAGAAATGGAGTTAGACTCTGAAGTCTGGTGCGAATTGGAATGAAGGTTGTGTTGAGTTTATATAGGATTAGAATCAAACATGGATTAGTGGAAGTTTGGTAAACTGGTGAGTGGGTAACTTGATTGACGCATTGATTGAGCATGGAGCGTTTGTAAATTAATGCGCCGAAAGGCTAATTATCAGTGCGTGCATTTTTATTTTTCAATACTGTGTGACGTCCGGATCGTGTCCGGATCCGGACGTGACACAGAGTTTTAGATCTGAAATGTGAACTCCGGATCTGGAATTGTTTTGGTCACGTCCGGTTCTTATCCGGCCAAACAGATCCGGACAAGAGACGTCCGGCTTTGTGTCCGGCCAAACTGATCCGGACAAGACCAATTTTTGTATCTCTTCTCCTGATTTGTTCCCCGTTTGTTGTGTTGTAATCCTTATGATGTATAATCTTTGTTTCCTGGGTTTTTCCTGTATTTAGCATATAAAATACATTAGTTCTTATCAAAACATCAATCTTAGGAAAAACACATAATAAGTGGGAAACATTGCCTGAATTGTTACAAATTATAAGGTATTTAAACCCTAAAAAGCCTATATGTTTCACACTTATCAGGTAGTAGTTTGGATGGTGTACCGAGTTGTACACGGCTAAGGCCTTTTTGAGTAGCCGGTGTACCATGGGGTACACCTTTTTGGATAATGAATCATGATTGGATAGAAAGGAGTAAAATGTAATTTATATATTTGGATACTCGGTAATCAATTGTATGTAAGTATTTGGCGTTGTAAAGTAAGTATCATGTATTCGGTATATTCTAATCGTCAGACTGTTACTGTAAGTAGTGGTAGCCTTGTTAGCCTTGGGTGGCTAACGGCGTTGTATCACCCGTCGGGAGTAAGTATGTAAGTAAATATTCCGCTGCGAGTAAGGTAATTATGAGTATGATTAGAAGATAATGGAAGGATTAGCGGTTGGGGTGTTACAAGACAACCCGAAGTAAATTCTACCCGATCCAACTCTCAGGACTGTCGCCTTTTGTCATTCACCTGCGAAATAAAAACTGCCCCCAAAGGGGGTCAGCAAAATTGCTGGTACGATCCCCTCATGGCCCCCAAGCTAACGTGGCTATGACGACTGAAGAGGGGAAAATATGTCCAAGGGCCCTAAAGAAAGAGCAATAGCTTAATAAAGGAAGGACAACGACCGAGCACCCCTGACCGAGCCCAAACAGGCCTCAAGTGGCGACCGGTCGTATTTGACCGATCGCCAAGAATCCCAGAGCACAGCGTAAGGAGTGACCGATCGCTCTCCAAAAGTATCGCTACGACCGGTCGGTTACGACCGGTCGCCTAAAATGCAAAGGGCAATATAAGAAGCGCCCGGTCGTCTGTGACCGGACGATTTTAGTAGAGCACGAATAGCGACCGGTCGTCTGGACCGGGTCAGTAGGGAGATTGGGATAAGATATTTATCAGATATTTGTAAGCTTGTCAAGATATTTTGGTGCCAGCCTGGCACAACGTGATAGGCCAGAGGGCAAATGAGAAACACTATAAATAGGGGTTCACCCCTCAATAAAAGGCACGCGAACAGTATCCAAGAATTCTCACTATTGTATTGCGTTGTCACGAACCTCTTTTCCCCTCCTTTACACGCTCTCTTTCGGTAACAAGGTAATTCGATAGAACTTGAAGAGCTTGACGGTAGATTAGGATCCCGACCCAGGAATTACGAGAGAAGACTGCTTAGGAACTTAGGGATTTACTCCATTTCATTTGGCGCCGTCTGTGGGAAACGAACAGCTCAGATCTAGCAACCACGAGTCCACCAACAAGAATAATAACTTTGGAAAGCATACGAAATCGACACATCTGAGAACAAAATCGTGTTTTTTGCAGGTTAGGTACAGAAATGGCACCCAGAACAAGGAAAAACCCGCAAGCCAACGACGGAAGCACTGGGCCCGAAACGACCCACGACTCCATCTCCAAAAAAGACTTGGAGAATATGCTAGCGAGCCTCACCAGATCGATCGATGAGAAAATCGTGGAAGGAAACGAGCTCCTGCAACAAGAGTTGATGCAGAGAGACGAGGAATTCCAGCGAAAGTGGGAGGAGATGTCAGAGGCGATGGACCTCTGAAAGGCCGAGATGCAGCTGGGAGCAACGACGGGAAAAGAGGCACCCGAGGGGAGGCCTTAATCACCATCGAGGAAGAAGAAGATGATGCTATCGACATGAGCCTGTACCCTTCTCTGAAAAAATCCGCAGAGCCAAGCTTCCACCCCACTTCGTCGCCCCGGGTGGAGAAGTACGACGGTACTGGGGACCCCGCTCAGCACATCAAGAAGTTCATGTTCGCCATGAACACCCAGGGGATCAGCTCTCTCGCCCTGTGCAACCTGTTCCCAGGAACGCTCTCCAGAGAAGCCTTGAGCTGGATCTCGTCGAGGCCACCCCAGTCGTCTCCAGTTTCAAGCAACTGACTGAGGAATTCCAACCGTACTCACGGCCAGCAAGAAGTGAAAGAAAATAACGATAGAGCTCATGGATGTAAAGCAAGCAAGGGAAACCGTAAAGGAATACAGCGCGCGTTCCACAAGCAGGTGGCTGAGATCGACGACATCGATTGAAAAATACTGATCATAAGAGCCTCTCAATGGCTTGGCCCACCCACGCCCTCGCTGGAAAGATAGCCACCAAGGCGCCAAAGTCGCATGGTGAGTTAGCTGAGATGATCCACGACTTCCTCAATCGGAGGTTGGCGGAGAATAAGGCCAAGATCTCCTCAACAGCTTTAAAGCCCCCGCTGCGGGTGAGAAGAAGGCAGCCCAGACAGGTGGGCGTTACGGGCGGAGGATCACACCAGGGGGGAAGCCGATACAAGCCCTATTCCAAAACCCGCCCCCCAGGGACAACAGGCCTCGAGCTCCAAACGTTCCGACGGTGTCGATAGACCCCGGGAAATATGCCGCCGCAGTAAGAGAAGGGCTTCTCCCCCCACCAAGGAACCCTTCCGGGAGAGGTACCCGTGTGGCCTTCTGTGAGTACCAGGGGCACCGCAGCCACAGAACCATAAACTGTGCGATCCGCCAAGGAACTCAGGATAATTGAAGAGAACAGAAGAAAAGGAAGGAGCCACAAAGACAACACCATGGGGGCAGTCCTCTCGGCCAAACCAGAGAGGAGGTCCCACCCCGAGTTAGACCATGCAAGTCTTTCGGGGTAATCACAGGTCTGTAAATTACCTAGGGTAATTCTCTAGGTAGAGGGCGAAGTTTCCCCTTAGAAAGAAACAATCACCCCGTACCCAGCAGGGGGCTGTAATTCGTTGTTATTCTATCAAGTTTTTACATAAACGATTGCATTTCAATAAAGTTTCACGTATCTTAAGTTCGTAATAAAACATGCTAACAAAAACACTAACAAAGCCCTCCTTGAGATGCTACAGGACTATTCTCAGAGTAGGGCCCTTGACCCCCAATGAAAGAAAGGCACGTCCACGAGTTCACCAAGAACTCCCGGACAAGAAGACAAGAACAAACACAAAAGCTCCCCCCCGATCTATTTCACTGAGGATGATGAGGACGGAGTCCTATACCCGCACACGACCCACTGGTCATAAGGGCTCAGGTGAACGACCGCATGATGGAGATCCTGGTCGACAGCGGGCGGGTCCAACGTCATCTCGGCCGAGGCGGTAAAGAAACTCGAGATCCCGGAAGACAGGGTCAACCTTTTCGCTGTGTTTGCGGGTTCGTAGGAGGGATCTCGGCCAGTCCTACAGGGAGCTCGACTTCACTATCACCCTAGGACAAGGGGATGATAGACGCACGGAAGAATTGACAGCCTTCATCCTTCCCGGGCTGTCAGGGTACAATATGTACCTCGGGCGGCCAGGAATAAATGCTTTCAGGCCATCTGCAGCACACCCACCACTTGAAGATGAAGTACCTGACCAGATCAGAAAGCTCGTCACCATAAGAGGGGAGCCAGAAAGTCGCACGGGTATGCGAGGTACGGATCATGGAAAACCTGCCAGGAAATGAGACTGTCAGAACCGTGGGGTCTGAGAAGGAATTCAAGGGAAAACTCCCCCTCTCCGACGAAACGGCGGAACGGTACGAGGCCCGCTGATCTCCCAAAAGAGGCAGGTAAGTTTGGAACAGACAAAAGCGATGAAGAAAGCAAAGGGAAGGAACTATTACCTGCAGAATGTGCAAGTGAGGCCAAGCGCGGACCAGTAAAAAAATCCCCACACTCGGATGAAGGTCTGCAATCGCCTTTAAGGCCCGACATGGTAAGCTCCGACTTCGGTACCACAGGACTGTGCAGGAGCCCCTAATAATCGACGGGCAGTAGGCAACCCCGAGATATCCCCGGCCGGGGGGACGATGACGAACCACCGCGCGCTCCAGCGTTGAGCAAGCTTCTTGTACTCAAAGAGCGAATATCCGGAACGGCCGGATATGGTCAAATTATTGGAATCGACCCTGCTGGTGAAGAACTGGACGAACTCCGTAGCAAAAGCGCGACCCCCTTCTCAGCGCAGAGGGCGATGTAGCGTGGATGACACACCGCCTTCGATGAAGCTGTGCAGTGTGCAGCAGCGGCGAATCAGAAACCCCATCACGAACGGGTGGGGGAACCGTCATCCCACGCAGAAGAAGTCGGAATACACAGCGTACCACGCCCGAAGTCGTCCATGGATGCGATCATCGTAGGGAAGGAAAATCTGAGTCCCTGTGGGAACGTCCACCTTCGCAAGAAGCGAATCGAGAGCCTTCACATCCAAATACTGGGCAAACGGTTCCCGATTACTGGAGTAAGCGGACTTAGGCTTAAAAAGTGTGGGCGGAATTTCCCGTCAGATTTAAAGCCCACATAGCGCTCTTAGCAGAAACGCGAGATGATTTGGAGCTGGAGGCCCGCCATTGAAGCAACGAGGCAAGGCAGAAAGGAGCAACGAGGAGGAAGAGAGAAGGAAGCGAAAGAGCAAGGCGAAAGAAGAGAGAGAATTTGAAAACCCAAGAAAAGCAAAACGGAGGAAGAGAAACTGTCGCCCCTCCGAAAGCCTTTTAAAGGCGGTAAAACAATTTCGGAAATATTTAAAAAACGTAAAAGCAAACAAAAAAACACTTTTGCAGCAAAATTGCAGGGACTCTGCGTATTCTGCAGTGACGGCTGGCGTGCGTGAAACGATAGGAATTCTGCAACGGTCACTTCGTACAAGCACAGGCGCGTATATGGCACGGGCATGACACGCGCATCGCACGAACCAAAGAAGTCCCACCCTTTTATCTGAGGAAAAACGATGGAACTTGTGGGACTGGGAGATAGGAAGAGGAAGGCAAGGCCGCGCGAAAGAAAATTTTTTCATCCCTCAAAACCAGGCCACAAAGTCAAGTTCTAAGTTCTACTTTCTTCGCAAAGCGCCAAAAGCAGAACTTGTGGGACTGATGAAGAGGGAAAATATGTCCAAGGGCCCTAAAGAAAGAGCAATAGCTTAATAAGGAAGGACAACGACCGAGCACCCCTGACCGAGCCCAAACAGGCCTCAAGTGGCGACCGTCGTATTTGACCGATCGCCAAGAATCCCCGATCACAGCGTAAGGAGTGACCGATCGCTTCCAAAAGTATCGCTAACGTACCGGTCTTTTACGACCGTTCCCCTAAAATGAAAGGGCATATAAGAAGCGCCCGGTCGTCTGTGACCGGACGATTTTAGTAGAGCACGAATAGCGACCGGTCTCTGTGACCGGTTCATTAGGTATTTGATAAGATATTTATCGATATTTTGTAAGCTTGTCAAGATATTTTGGTGCCAGCCTGGCACAACGTGATAGGCCTAGCAATGAGAAACACTATAAATAGGGGTTCCCCCCTCATAAAAGCACCGAACAGTATCCCAAGAATTCTACTATTGTATTGGCGTTGTCACGAACCTCTTTCCCCTCCTTACACGCTCTCTTTCGTAACAAGGTAATTCGATAGAACTTGAAGAGCTGACGGTAGATTTAGATCCCGACCCAGGAATTACGAGAGAAGACTGCTTAGAACTTAGGGATTTACTCCTTTCAACGACTAATTGTCGATAGCATGGAGGTTGATTAGATGCACAACATAATAGAAAGTGCAATAAACAACAAACCACATATGAACAATCAAAGTTCAAGCACAATGAACGACTTAAAAGCGTTCCCTTAGTTAGTGAGTTAATCAATTAACTCCTTAAGTTATGTTTCCTATTAATCTCAGTCCAACCATATCTTACCTTAATCTTAATCCTTATCCCAGTCTTAGAATACAACCATCCTTTAAATAGAAATGATTGTACCTTATCTCAACCTTATCTTAGTTAAGTCAACCGTTCTCTTATTAGAACTGGTTAACCCTTAGTTCGTTGTTTAATTCGGTAGAGCTTGGTTAACCCTAGCCATTAGCAGTACACTTACCGACAATAAACAACATTTCTAAAATTGTTGGGGATGTAGGCTAGATCCCCCCACACCATCTTAGTGAAATACCCCAAACCTTAAATTGCTAGTTAATTATATAATTATTATATTTTAAGGCTTATTTTAGTCATTAAGAACATGTGGGAAAAATTCCCGAAGGAAACGGATCCAAATAGTGGATTAAAAATGCAAAACGAGCTTTAAAGCACGTTTTTCGAGAAACCCGGGAAATGTAATTTTAAACGGGTTTAAAGGACTAATAAAAATTTATGGTCAATCATACGGCTATAATTAAATATTAGTCAAGGTCTAGGACCATAAAAATAAATAAAACAAAAATCTGGAAACCGGACCCGGACTATTAAAACTGACAGTTCGGGAATTAACTGGTGTTATCTACTAATGACCAAGTGCCACTCTCTCATATTGTAAAATAAAGTCAGATTTTTGCCCCCTCTCCTTTGTGTCTCACGATTTGGCCCCCTCTCTCTCTTTTATTTTACCTCACTCTATTAGCTACAAGACAAAAATAATAAAGTACATTTACTTTACTCTCTCTCACACCATACTCCCTCACACACTCTCTCTCTCCCTCATTTCTCTTGTGTCTCACGATTTGCTTCCCCCTCTCTCAGCTCTTCTTCTTCATTTTGCTCCTCTAATGGCGATTTCACAAGCCAAGAGCAACCCCAACTTCATCTCCTTGTAACTTCACCATCCTAGCTCCAAATCAAGAAATTTTTACACCAAAATACTCCTCTCATCTTGGAGATTATTTTCCACCTTTTGAAATCTCAAAACTCCATACTTCATCTCCATGGGTATATCACACCTTGAAGAGAAAACTCCATATTCTTGAAGCCAATCAACTCCTTGATGGTCTAAGGTAAGAAAGAACTCAAAAATCCATTCATTCTCCCATTTCATATGGTGGCCGATTTTGGTGTGTATTAAACACCATTGTTTTCTCTCCATTTTAGCTTGTTCAATCTTTTAGAGGTGTTGGAGCTAGCCCAACTTCATTGCCAAACACTTCCCCTTGAAGTAGAAGGTAATTCCCTCCAATGGTGTTTCAAATAATTACTAAGTTCTAGGGTTAATGGAATAGTTTTCTTAAACCCTAAATACTCATTGTGGTTATCTTGGCATGGTCATTAGTGTAGCAATAAATCCCGTTGAAAACCGGTTGTGGAGCAAGAAGTAAAGAGAAGGGGAAAGTTTGGAAAGGAAAGCCAAGGTAATTAACCTACCTTGAACTAGTGTGTGATCTATGAATGTGTTTATGTTTGGGCAATATAAATGTTCAGTGAAATGCAGGTGTTGCTAATAATATGAGGAAATTCAGTGTTTAATTTAATGTTGTTTGAGGGCCTAAGAGCCAAGTCTTGAGGTTTATGAATATTGAGGACTATTGTGGTTTAAATGGTGAATTTTAAGTGTGTATTGGTGTCTTGGATGAATTGATGGTTGGAGTGTTTAGTGGGTTAAAAGATGAGTGGGAACATGTAAAAATTATGGGGAGATCATGTCAAAATTTGTGTAGGAATGTAATGGTTCAAATGCATTTCTAGGTGGGAGCAAGCTAGTGAACTACAAGTGTTTTGAGAGAGTAGTTAAGGAACTTAGAAATAAACTTGTAGATGAATTTGGAAGGGGATATATGAAGGTTTTAGTGTGCCTAATGATGTTAGAACACCTTAGGAGGCTTGTGGAGAAGTTTGGAAAAAGATTTGACAATTTTGGGCAGATTCTGGAGGCGTCCGACCCAGGGGTCCGACCCACAGTTGGGTCGGACAGCCTCTGTTTGGTCACCCGTGAATGCTTCTGTAATGGTCCGACCCAGATGGCTGAGTCGGACATGGGTCGGACGGGAGAGAATTAAAAGACGGTAATGTTTCTGGAATGGTCCGACCCAGATGGTTAGGTCGGACATGGGTCGGACAGGGTAGAGGTTTTCAGACCCGAAGGTTACTGGAAGGGTCCGACCCAGTTGGTGGGTCGGACGGTGGGTCGGACAGACCAAAACCTACAAAAAAAAAATTTTTGAAAAGAAAATGACAAATGTAGTTAACCCTAGGGGGTAAAATGAAGGTAATCTAGGGTAAGTTTAGGCATTTAAAACATGTCATATAACCATGTAAAATACTTAGTAAAGCTCGAAGTTAAGTAAATAATTAACCGACGTTATCAATCATGTTTAGGAACAACGTACGGTGGAACACTAGAGCGGCAAGGACCAAGGTATGGTTTTCTTGCAGTCTGTTGCCTACCGGTTTACACCGGCTTGTGTGTTGTTTGTTTTTCTGTGTGTTTAACCTTGTAAGATTAAATCATGAAACGAGTTTACAGTTCTTATTATTAATGTGACGTGTACCGATACCGGTAACCTCGAATGCGTGCTAACTGTTATTAACCAAGCTAGGAACGTAAGAGAACGGTATCCGGTAATAACGTTCCCAACCTAAGGAACGTTCTAACCCGGCTATGTGTGTTTAGTTGTGACGTGTGTTGCTGAATTGCCTTACTTCCCTTGTATGTCTAACTGGACTTAAACACTTACTTGTGTGAGATTATGTTAAGCTCCCATTGTGGGACTCTAACGAGTGCTAACCGGGGAGTGAGGAATCCGGTCGTTCCGGTCACGCGTGTATGTATGGGGTCGACATCTGAATCAGATTCGGCTCTCTCCTTATGTTAGGGTAGTTCCCTTTTGGGAATTCGACCTCCCATTAGCTTAGCCAAAGCTTGCCTACCTGACTTCCACTCGGGCTAGGGGGAAATTATGTGTTGATGTGTTCGGGTCACTACGCCCGTCTCATCTTTCAAGTTAAGTTATTCATCGACTAACAAACAGTAATGTGATATGTGTTAAGCTTAACATGAGGATGAAGACATCTCTAGGCTTACAAGTTGACTAACCATGTTGGTTGTTACCTAAAGTGAATTGTTTCACTATGTATGTGTTGTTATTGTTTGCAATAATTCTTGTTATGTATATGCATGTTGTATGATAAAATCAACGCCATGTTATCATGACAAATAGTTGCGTGTATCCCGGTAGTCAGCGCGGGCTGCACGTTAACCATGCCAGCAAAAGGTTGCTGACCCCCTTTGGGGGCTATGTTTATTTGCAGGATGAGGATCGAGGAAGCAGAATGGCTTTAGATCCTAGGTTGTTGATATTTTGTTATTTTTGGATGTTGAACCCGAGTAGTGTTGTACACTCGAGGTCGTTACTTTTGGTGGATGTAAAGCTAGTTGGTGATTTTGTACAGTTACACTCGGTATATTGTGACTCTTTTTGGATAGGTGATTTTTGTAAGGTTGTAATTATGCTCGGATTCGTAATCAGACCGATACATTGTAAGTAACAGCCTTGTTAGCCACGTGGGTGGCTAACGGCGTGTAACACCGCCCTTTTGGTATATGTTAAGTATGATTTCCGCTGCGATTATTGATTAAGTGTGAAGGTTATGGTGGGGTGTTACAAAAAGTGGTATCAGAGCGAAGTATCGCTCTGATTACCGATTACCGAGCTTAAGGATATACCGAGTTAGGAAATTTAAACCTTGTCGTCCAAAGGACGTTATAAACGTGTGATAAGATAAGTTTGTAAGCACAATACTAATGTGCTCTCATATATGTTCAGATGGCAGGGCGACCACGGGACGAGGCCGCGGAGGGCCTGGTCCAGGAGACACGGGGGAACCCACCGCTCAGATGATGGCCGAAGCTGTAGCGGCCGCCCTAGCACAAGTAGTGCCTCAGATAGTAGCTGCAGTGCAGCAAGGGCAACAACAGCCCGTTGGTCAGGATCAGCCTGAACCACCACCACCACCACAGCCACGTGAGACTAATTGGGTGAAAGCGTTGGCCGACTTAAGGCCCCCGTCTTTCAAAGGGGAGACCGACCCTTCCAAACTAGAGGCGTACATCTCGGAGCTCGAGACCGCCTACGAGACCTTGGCGTTCCTGCTGATGCCAAGGTCCGACTTGCTGCTTTTTATTTGAAGGGTTCGGCTAGGAATTGGTGGAAACTTGTGAGGGCCGAGAAAGTGGCCGATCCGGATTTTGGATGGGAGCAGTACACGGCATTGCTACGGGCCAAGTACTACCCAGTGCACGTGCAAGAGGCAAAGCGCCTAGAGCTTGACAGTTTAAAGCAAGGAGACAAAATGACGGTGGACGACTACTACACCGCCTTCACCGACCTTGTTCATCTTCTACCCGACCTAGGTTACTCGAACCGGGTCTTAGTGAATCGCTTCTACAGCGGGTTGAGCCACCGCCTACGCTATGGCATGGGGCCAGCCGAGTACAATACCTTGCAGGTATCTTCAATAATATCTAAGTGTGAATGAGTTATGTTGTATGTGAGTGTGTAAATATGTTGCGGGGGATGACTAACACCTTGATACTCAGGAGTGCTATCATGCCGCTGCTAAGGTGGAGATCACCGTCCTTCTAAGGGATGAGGAGAATGCGCATAAGCGCAAGGTCTCGAGCGAGGGCCAAAGCTCGCAAGGGTACCAAGGAGGGAAGAAGAGGAAACCTTACCCTCAGCCCAGAAGGGCCAGCAACAGATGGCAAGGGCCAAGCCCAGCCCACTACCACTGAGGAGCCGCTGAAGCTCACTATGCCTATGCGGCTAAGCCCTTACGCTCTCACCCCCCAAGGGTAACTAATTAATTCGAATACCGAATTCAAGTATGTATTGTATTGTAAGTGTGTATTGATTGTGTGTGTGATAGCAGCCAGTACGGGCTCTGGACCGGAGCGCCACTACTTCTGTAAGTGGTGCAAAGGTGACCATCCCGGTAAGGACTGCAAGGGGAATGATGTGCAGTGCCACTACTGCAAGAAGCTGGGGCACCGTGACTTCGAGTGCTAATAACCCCGATGGCAGAAACTATAGGCCTAGAGGGCAATGGAAGGGTAAGGCCACTGCGACCACTGAAGGCCCGAAAGCTACTATCAGCCATCCTCAGGGCAAGGGAATACTGACTCCCAGAAGGGGAAGGGGCCGGGAGCAGGCAAGGCTGCCTTGAACGTGGTGGACCGGTCAGAGGCACCAGGATTGTCTTCTAGACCAGGTACCCATTGAACTGTTAAGTGAGATAAGTGATTGCTTACCGCATTCCATGCATGTGTGTTAGTGAGTCTAAATGTAGACCACAAAGTAATGAGTTAAAGTATAATGTGAAAACCACCTAAACTATGCAATTCTAAACCTTAGGAACTTTCAATATTTGTTATCCAATCCCACCCACACCGAACCCCGGAGATACAACTATCGACATCGCCGACCACCCGACAGAACAGTATCAGGTTATCCAACCAGGTATGATATTATTAAAAGGATACCTGACACCCGAAGCGCAAATCCATATCATTCGACGATGCAACGAGCTTGGAGCAGCACCTGGAGGTTTCTACACACCCGAATACCCAAGTGGGGCGAAAATGAACTTAAAAATGATGTGCATGGGTAAGGATTGGAAGCCTTTCACCAAGTCATATCAAGACACACGAGCTGAAGATGGAGCTACCATACCGAGTATACCTGAGGAGTTCCTTGCGGTTGTTAACCACACCGTGGGAATTGCTCAGCAACTTGAATTGGAACCACTTCCGAGTATCAAGGCAGATTTGTGTATTGTCAATTTCTACCAAAAAGGTGGAAGGTTGGGTTTGCACCAAGACAAGGACGAGACACCCGAGTCTCTTGGTAAGGGAATACCTGTGGTGTCTTGGTCCATTGGTGATACCGCAGTGTTTATGTATGGCGAGTAGAAGCGTGCGGACCTCGCAAGGAAGCTAGTATTGGAGTCTGGTGATGTGTTAATCATGGGTGGGCAGTCGAGGATGCTGTATCATGGTATCAAGAAGATCAAATTGAATACGGCGCCTCCGACAATAATCAATGCCACACACATGAAGCCTGGACGTTTGAACTTAACCTTTAGACAGTTTTGAAGTTATGTGTAACCATGTAGAGTGTGAAGTCAGTTGTATGTTAAGTAGGTGATGCATTAAGTATGCTAAGTTATCGAGCGATGTAGCCAATGTAATACCATCATGGTGTAAAGATGAGTTTTATGAATAAAGCAGTGTTGATTTCTAGAATAAACCACCCGTGTTGTTACCGTTATACTTATAAGTTTCTGAAATAAATTAGGCTGTGCACTCGGAACGGGAGGTATACTGAGTGTCTGCAATGAGGCAGAGGCTGGCAAGAGTGGCACCATCCTCACCGGTACCTTCCCAGTTAATGGCGTGGACGCCTCGGTCTTGTTCGACTCCGGAGCCTCACACACTTTTATCTCGCTATCTTTTACGAAGAGGCTGGGGTTAGACGGTGAGGAGATGCAGGACTTTCTAGTCACTCTCCCGTCGAAAGAGCGGATCAGGTGTACCCGCTACCACCGAGATGTTGTTGTACGAATTAAGAATGAAGAGTTCCCGATCGACTTGATAGAGTTCGAGGGGCTGGTTTTGATGTAATTGTCGGATGAACTGGTTGGAGCGGTACAAGGGCAGAATCCTATGTGCCGAGCACCGTCTGCTTCTTCGGAGTCCGTCTGGGGTTACCATTTCATACCGCCAGAGGCCCAGGGAGCCTTCGACACAGATCATCTCCGCCATGGCCATGTATCACGAAATCAGAAGGAAGAATGATGTATACCTCTGCTATGTCCAGGACATAGAGAGGACCCTGATTTAGCCCAGATGTGCCGGTTGTGTCGGAGTTTCCTGATGTCTTTCCTAAGGAGCTCCCAGGCATGCCGCCTACACGGGCAGTTGAGTTTGAGATTGACTTGGTACCGGGCACCGGACCTATAGCGAAGGCGCCCTACCGTATGGCTCCAGCTGAGATGACAGAGCTCAAAGAGCAGCTGCGAGACCTACTCGACAAGGGATTTATCCGCCCTAGCGTTTCACCATGGGGAGCACCAGTCCTTTTTGTGAAGAAAAAGGATGGTAGTCTCCGCCTCTGCATCGATTACAGAGAGCTGAATGCTGTGACGGTGAAGAACCGTTACCCATTGCCACGTATCGATGATTTGTTTGATCAGTTGAGAGGTGCGTCTGTGTTCTCTAAGATCGATCTGCGATCGGGTTACCATCAGATTGCTATTAGAGACAGTCATTGAGAAGACCGCATTCCGAACCAGATATGGACACTATGAATTCACGGTCATGCCGTTTGGTTTATCTAATGCACCAGCAAAGTTTATGGACTTGATGAATCGGTTGTTTCGAGATCAGTTGGATAAGTCAGTAGTTGTCTTCATCGATGATATTCTTATATTCTAAGTCCAAGGTGGAGCAAGCTCACCTGAGGAGTGTATTGCAAACGTTGAGAGAGAACCAGCTTTATGCGAAGTTCTCAAAGTGTGAATTTTGGTTGGACCAAGTCTTTTTCTTGGTCATGTTATTTCTGAGGCCGGGATCGCTGTGGATCCGGCCAAGATTGATGCTGTGCGCACCTGGCCTAGACCGAAGACGGTTACCGACATCCGGAGCTTCCTCGGTCTGGCAGGTTACTATCGAAGGTTTGTGAAGAATTTTTCTAGTTTTCGAAACCGTTGACATCCTTAATGAAGAAGGATGCACCGTTTGAGTGGACAGTTGACTGTGAGAGCTCATTCCAGAGAGCTCAAGGATGCTTGACTTCTGCACCAATTCTTACTATACCAGAGGGTACTGATGGTTTTGAGGTGTACTGTGACGCGTCAGGTAAAGGAATGGGTTGTGTTTTGATGCAACACGGGAAGGTCATGGCTTACGCCTCCCGACAGTTGAAGCGACATGAAGAAAATTATCCTACACATGATTTAGAATTGGGTGCCATTGTCTTCGCTTTGAAGATATGGCGACACCATTTGTATGGAGTGAATGTGACGATTTATTCAGATCACAAGAGTTTGAAATACCTGTTCACTCAGAAGGAGTTGAACATGAGGCAAAGAAGATGGGTTGAATTCCTTACTGATTACGATATTAACCTTCAGTACAAGGAAGGTAAAGCAAACATTGTAGCTGATGCATTGAGTCGCCGAGCACACTCTCTCCATTCGCTAATCTCTCACTCTAGCTTGGTTGACGAGGTGCGGAGTGCTCAGATGTCAGATCAGTACATGCAGGAGATCAGACAGAAACTTATGGACGGCACATTCGAGAGCCAAAAGTATGATTTCGACTTCATGATGATGACTTGATCATGCTGAATGGCCGACTTTGTATTCCACGAAGTAGCGCTGAGCTGAAGGAGCGCATACTGAGTGAATCACACTGTTCTTCTACTTCTATTCACCCCGGAGCTTCAAAATGTACAAGAGTATGAAGAGATATTTCTGGTGGACCGGTATGAAGAAAGATGTGACAGATTATGTTGTTAGGTGTCTCACTTGCCAGAAGGTCAAGTTTGAGCACCGTCGTCCTGGTGGCATGGTACAGCCAATGCCCGTTCCTGAATGGAAGTTCCATGATATTTCCATGGACTTCGTTGTTGGGCTTCCGCCTACTCGGGGAGGCTTGAATATGATATGGGTCGTTGTTGACCGACTGACCAAGGTGGCCGATTCATTCCGATGAAGGACACCTGGAAAGTGGCGAAGCTAGCAGAGCTCTTCGACCGTGAGATAGTACGACATCATGGAGTACCGAAGACTATCGTGTCTGATAGGGATACCAGATTCCTCTCGAGGTACTGGAGAAGTACACGGGAAGCTTGGTACCGAACTGAAGTTGAGTACGGCGTTCCACCCACAGACAGATGGTCAGAGTGAGCGCACCATACAGACGCTTGAGGATATGTTACGTGCATGTGCACTTGACTTTCAGACCAGCTGGATTGATAAGTTGCATCTGATCGAGTTTAGCTACAACAACAGTTACCATGCTTTGATCAAGATGTCTCCCTTCCAGGCTTGTACGGTAGACCATGCCGCACGCCATTATGCTGGGATGAGTCGAGTGAGACGGTCATTATAGGACCTGAGTATTTAGAGCAAGTACAAGCAGAAGTACGTCAAATCCGGGCTAACATGAAGGCAGCTCAGGATAGGCAGAAATCATATGCCGATGTGCGCAGACGTGACCTGGAGTTCGCCGTGGGTGATCAGGTATTTCTTAGAGTATCCCCCATGAAGGGAGTGTTTCGTTTTGGCCAGAAAGGCAAGTTGAGCCCGAAATATGTGGGGCCTTATGTTGTGACGGAGCGGATAGGCCCGGTAGCTTACAGGCTCGATTTACCTGCTGAGCTGGGCAAGGTACATGATGTATTTCATGTGTCCCAGTTGAAGAAATATATGTCTCATCCGTCTCATGTACTTCAGCCCGAGAGGCTAACACTAGAGCCGACCATGCGATCAGTGGAGACTCCCGTACGGATCCTGGACACTAAGACTCGAGACACTCGCCACAAGTCTGTGAATTGGTGAAGGTTCTCTGGTCTAACCAGGAAGTCGAGGAGGCCACTTGGGAGCTGGAAGAGAAAATGAGGGCGAAGTACCCGTCGCTTTACTTCTTAGTATTTGTATGTATAGGGTACGGGGCGTACCCCTATTTAAGGGGGGTAGAGCCGTTTCGGTTATGTATGTACGCATGTATTGAATACATGTCTATGTTGTTATGTTATAGACCTTGAGTCTAAGTGATGTTTTGTTATGGGACCTTGTGTCCGATGTGATGTAAAGAATGTTTGTATGTTGTTATGGAAGTTGTTTCAAAAGTAATCCCCGCGTTCTAATAATTAAGATGCGTGGGAAGTGTGAACTTTGGGGACAAAGTTCTTTTAAGGGGGGTAGATTGAAATACCCCAAACCTTAATTTAGTTAATTATATAATTATTATTTTAAGGCTTATTTTAGTCATTAAGAACATGTGGGAAAAATTCCGAAGGAAACGGATCCAAATAGTGGATTAAAAATGCAAAATGAGCTTTAAAGCACGTTTTTTGAGAAACCCGGGAAATGTAATTTTAAACGGGTTTAAAGGACTAATAAAAATTTATGGTCAATCATATGGCTATAATTAAATATTAGTCAAGGTCTAGGACCATAAAAATAAATAAAACAAAAATCCTGAAACCGGACCCGGACTGTTAAAACTGACAGTTCGGGAATTAACGGGTGTTATCTGCTAATGACCAAGTGCCACTCTCTCACATTGTAAAATAAAGTCAGATTTTTGCCCCCTCTCCTTTGTGTCTCACGATTTGGCCCCCTCTCTCTCTTTTATTTTACCTCACTCTATTAGCTACAAGACAAAAATAATAAAGTACATTTACTTTACTCTCTTTCGCACACACTCCCTAACACACTCTCTCTCTCCCTCATTTTTCTTGTGTCTCACGATTTGCTTCCCGCTCTCTCAGCTCTTCTTCTTCTTCATTTTGCTCCTCTAATGGCGATTTCACAAGCCAAGAGCAACCCCAACTTCATCTCCTTGTAACTTCACCATCCTAGCTCCAAATCTAGAAATGTTTACACCAAAATACTCCTCTCATCTTGGAGATTATTTTCCACCTTTTGAAATCTCAAAAATCCATACTTCATCTCCATGGGTATATCACACCTTGAAGAGAAAACTCCATATTCTTGAAGCCAATCAACTCCTTGATGGTCTAAGGTAAGAAAGAACTCAAAAATCCATTCATTCTCCCATTCATATGGGGCCGATTTTGGTGGTTACAACCCATTGTTTTCTCTCCATTTTAGCTTGTTCAATCTTTTAGAGGTGTTGGAGCTAGCCCAACTTTATTGCCAAACACTTCCCCTTGAAGTAGAAGGTAATTCCCTCCAATGGTGTTTCAAATAATTACTAAGTTCTAGGGTTAATGGAATAGTTTTCTTAAACCCTAAATACTCATTGTGGTTATCTTGGCATGGCCATTAGTGTAGCAATAAATCCCGTTGAAAACCGGTTGTGGAGCAAGAAGTAAAGAGAAGGGGAAAGTTTGGAAAGGAAACCCAAGGTAATTAACCTACCTTGAACTAGTGTGTGATCTATGAATGTGTTTATGTTTGGGCAATATAAATGTTCAGTGAAATGCAGGTGTTGCTAATAATATGAGGAAATTCAGTGTTTAATTTAATGTTGTTTGAGGGCCTAAGAGCCAAGTCTTAAGGTTTATGAATATTGAGGACTATTGTGGTTTAAATGGTGAATTTTAAGTGTGTTTTGGTGCCTTGGATGAATTGATGGTTGGAGTGTTTAGTGGGTTAAAATATGAGTGGGAACATGTAAAAATTATGGGGAGATCATGTCAAAATTTGTGTAGGAATGTAATGGTTCAAATGCATTTCTAGGTGGGAGCAAGCTAGTGAACTACAAGTGTTTTGAGAGAGTAGTTAAGGAACTTAGAAATAAACTTGTAGATGAATTTGGAAGGGGATATATGAAGGTTTTAGTGTGCCTAATGATGTTAGTACACCTTAGGAGGCTTGTGGAAAAGTTTGGAAAAAGATTTGACAATTTTGGGCAGATTCTGGAGGCGTCCGACCCAGGGGTCCGACCCACAGTTGGGTCGGACGGCCTCTGTTTGGTCACCCGTGAATGCTTCTGTAATGGTCCGACCCAGATGGCTGAGTCGGACATGGGTCGGACAGGAGAGAATTAAAAGACGGTAATGTTTCTGGAATGGTCCGACCCAGATGGTTGGGTCGGACATGGGTCGGACAGGGTAGAGGTTTTCAGACCCGAAGGTTACTGGAAGGGTCTGACCCAGTTGGTGGGTCGGATGGTGGGTCGGACAGACCAAAACCTACAAAAAATTTGAAAAGAAAATGACAAATGTAGTTAACCCTAGGGGGTAAAATGAAGGTAATCTAGGGTAAGTTTAGGCATTTAAAACATGTCATATAACCATGTAAAATACTTAGTAAAGCTCGAAGTTAAGTAAACTAATTAACCGACGTTATCAATCATGTTTAGGAACAACGTATGGTGGAACACTAGAGCGGCAAGGACCAAGGTATGGTTTTCCTGCAGTCTGTTGCCTACCGGTTTACAACGGCTTGTGTGTTGTTTGTTTTTCTGTGTGTTTACGACTTTGTAAGATTAAATCATGAAACGAGTTTACAGTTCTTATTATTAATGTGACGTGTACGAACTGATACCGGTAACCTCGAATGCGTGCTAACTGTTGATTAACCCACATCTATGAACGTAAGAGAACGGTATCCGGTAACAACGTTCCCAACCTAAAGAGCGTTCTAACCCGGCTATGTGTGTTTAGTTGTGACGTGTGTTGCTGAATTGTGCCTTACTTCCCTTGTATGTCTAACTGGACTTAAACACTTACTTGTGTGAGATTATGTTAAGCTCCCATTGTGGGACTGCTAATGAGTGCTAACCGGGGGAGTGAGGAGTCCGGTCATTCCGGTCACGCGTGCATGTATGGGAGTCGACATCTGTATCAGATTCGGCTCTCTCCTTATGTTAGGGTAGTATTCCCCTCTTGGGAATTCGACCTCCCATTAGCTTAGCCAAAGCTTGCCTACCTGACTTCCACTCGGGCTAGGGGAAATTATGTGTTGATGTGCTCGGGTCACTACGCCCGACTCATCTTTCAAGTTAAGTTATTCATCTGACTAACAAACAGTAATGTGATATGTGTTAAGCTTAACATGAGGATGAAGACATTCTCTAGGCTTACAAATTGACTAACCATGTTGGTTGTTACCTAAAGTGATTTGTTTTCACTATGTATGTGTTGTTATTGTTTTACAATAATTCTTGTTATGTATATGCATGTTGTATGATAAAATCAACGCCATGTTATCATGACAAATAGTTGCGTGTATCCCGGTAGTCAGCGGGCTGCACGTTAACCATGCCAGCAAAAGGTTGCTGACCCCCTTTGGGGGCTATGTTTATTTGCAGGATGAGGATCGAGGAAGCAGAATGGCTTTAGATTCTAGGTTGTTGATATTTTGTTATTTTTGGATGTTGAACCCGAGTAGTGTTTGTACACTCGAGGTCGTTTACTTTTGGTGGATGTAAGTCTAGTTGGTGAATTTTGTACAGTTACACTCAGTAAATTGTGATTCTTTTTGGATAGGTGATTTTTGTAAGGTTGTAATTATGCTCGGGAATCTCGTAATCAGACCGATACATTGTAAGTAACAGCCTTGTTAGCCACGTGGGTGGCTAACGGCGTGTAACACCGCCCTTTTTGGTATATGTTTAAGTAATGATTTCCGCTGCGATTATTGATTAAGTGTGAAGGTTATGGATGGGGTGTTACACTTAGTATGCCTCCCTCCTAAAACAACTAGTCCGAGGAGGTCGAGTCTACATGTCTACTCTAGGCGACGAGTCCGAAGACAAGTCATATTTAGAAGTCGGTATCTGATAAGGATACCGACCTCCCCTAATACACATGTGCCGGTACCATTCCGGATTCCTCACCCCCCCCTAAGTTCTAGTTAGTAGAAGGTCTCAAGTTAATGTTTGTTAGTTAACCGCTTTCGGTTACTAAGAAAACAATATTTGGGAGTGTTCCTTAATCTCACACAATTCTGTACTAAACACTAGTTACTAAGTTCTCACGGTAAGTTGTGTTAGTTTTCAAACATCACACAACAATACAATAAACATAATATTCCGGTTGCATGCTTTATCTTGTTTAGTGGGCATATCAAAAACAAATAGCACACAAGCCGAGGGACACCTCGTTAGCAAGCAGGTCACAAGGAGACTGTACCATTCACCGTTGGTCGTTCGGTTGCTTACTCTCCTCTGGAGTCCAAATTCTCAAACCCCAAAACATTCATTCAGTTTTAGGTTGTTAATTACTTTTCCAATAAAGCTAACTTACTTAACTCACTTAGTCACTGATGATCCCCATCTAACACCACTTAAGTTCTTATAAACTTAATCTTAAGTGAATCAATTCTCCTCATACCTTAAACTTATTCACCCACTTAATTATTATTGTTACTCACCAAACATGTCTTAAACAACCTTATATTATCATTACATATCAATCCCCATTTAGCACCTCTTAGATTCTTACTATCTTAACATTAAACACTTAAAACCATTTTACTTACCTTAATCTCTTAAGTCCTTATATGCTTATCTTTCTAATCATCATAACTCTTCTAATGGTGGACCACTAAGTCATTGTAATTTAAACTTAATCATATAAGTTAATCACTTCTTATTACACCTCATATTTATTTACACTTTTAAGGCCTTTACATGTCACCAAACAAGGCCTAAACATCTTCTAAAACCATTACCATTCAATCCCTCATCATTAGGAGTCAAAAACAAAATTTTTTCATTTTCTCTGCACTGGACCGCCCCTCTGGGGTGGTCCCAAGGGCGGTCCCAACCAGAAGCTATTTTCCTGCAGAATTCGCCTGGACCTCCCCACAGGGGCGGTCCCTAGGGGCGGTCCACAGCAGAACCCATTTTCCAAGGTGTTTTTCTTCTCATTTTGAACTCCAAATTCACCCCAATCTTCTTTCACTCATTCCACAATCTTTCCACACGTTTCCTACATGTTATGGATCTTCAAGTCAATACTACTGGGATTACCATGATCACCAAGTATAACCTTCATATAAGAGCGGTAGAATAATGATTAGACAATTATATGTCATTTTTGTAAACACAAAACCTAGAACTTAAATTAACAATTTAGCAAATCACTCACTCTATTATCTGGTTCATAATTTTAATCTCAGTAGCATCTCTCCCCATCGGATCAAGCGCGAACAAGGTGGATGTATTCATAGAGATAATAAGCATGAACCAATGATTGCTAGCATGTATTCAAACATATTAGTCCATAACTTACATATACGATCAACAAATTTGATTTTAGTAAGATTATTTTGATACTTACACTACATGATGCGGGATGAAAACAAAACTACTGTGATTTACTTTCACTGCCAACAAGCCACGGGGAAGATATGACCCAAACGCATTCGGTTCTAGTTTTGCTTGATCGAACGATGTCAATTGGGGGCACAAGAAAGTGATCACTTTCGCCAAGCCAGCTCTTTTGCGAATATAGGATGAGCAGATACTTCATCAAAAATTAAAAATGATTAATTCATTTAAATTTATCTACTTTTAACATATTTTATAAATGTAGAAAATTAACATAAATACTTACACTTCATAAGCTTGGATGATCGATACATTGACTTGTTGTCATCGCATCACTTCTATAATGTCTTCAAAACTGATTGAGACACCCATATCCTCCTCATAATGGAATATCCTTTTTGGAAGCTCCACACTTATGTTCGTTATGTCACTTGGCATTTGCATGATCTTGTCATGAAGCATCTTCATGTGCTTACTTAACTTGGTATACAAAGCGTTTGGAACCAACAAATTCCTCTTAGGGTCTACTTCGTTTTGTGTTTCGATCAAACGCTTCTATCACATTTGGACATAATTTAAGATGAGTAATGTAATGGAATAAAACTCTAAAAACTAAACTTCAAAATATATGTCATAAATCTAGTAAGAGTTACCTTCGTTATGATCTTCTGTTTTGAGGCTTCGGAGGCAAAGATTGTGGAACCTACAAATAGTAATATAAAAGTTGTAATAGATTATTAGTTAGACCAATTTAACATGAAACAATATATCAAGCAGTTTTAAGAAATTGTCACCTTCGCTATGACCGTCTTTTTTTTCGTCAAAGGGTCCTCTTGTGTAACCCACTCATATAAAAATAAAGGTTGTAATAGATTATTAGTTAGACCAATTTAACATGAATCAATTTATCAAACAGTTTTATGAAATTGTCACCATCGCTATGACCTTCTGTTTTTCGTCAAGGGGTCCTCTTGTGTAACCTACACATATAAAAATAAAAGTTATAATAGATTATTAGTAAGACCAAATGTAACATGAAACAATATATCAAGCAGTTTTAAGAAATTTCCACCTTCGCTACGACCTTCTGTTTTTTCGTCAAAGGGTCCTCTTGTGTAACCTACTCATATAAAAATAAAAGTTATAATAGATTATTAGTTAGACCAAATCTAACATGAAACAATATATCAAGCAGTTTTAAGGAATTCCCACCTTCGCTACGACCTTCTGTTTTTTCGTCAAAGGGTCCTCTTGTGTAACCTACTCATATAAAAATAAAAGTTATAGTAGATTGTTAATTAAACCGCATGTAGAAGAAACAGTATATCATAAATTTTTAAGATATGAATACCTCCTTTATGAACAACAAGCTAATGGGCCATGGAACAACAGAAGTTACTGCATCAATTAGTAACCGCATCTCTCTTGTTGGAAGCGGAAGATGCTGATTCCCGTAGCCCTTGATTACGCTATTAACAATAACATTTGCATAATATTCCGGAAGAGGTTTACAGTGAATTGGAGTTTCAGACGAGGACATCATCACGGTGCCATGTGCAACAAATACTACCACTCCATTGATCCACAATCCTAGGTCACAACCCTTATGCTCCTACCCAAATATTTAAAATGAGTTATGATAAAGTTGAGCATAAAACTAAAGTACTTAAACAACTTGATAAACATGCAGCAACACATCACATTTGATTTTATACTACAACTAACCTCAAGATGAGCAAATGGATAAGGATCAGAAGAAGATGAAGTGGTAATTAGTGTGGAAGTTGTTGGTCTGGGAGTAGATTGTACTAAACCTCCACTTCGTAGTAATTCCTCAAACTGATGAAAACGTTCTTCAAGTTGTCTACGTTCTTCTCGCTCTTTCATCAAAGACTCTTCAAGCATCTGAAGATCTCTCCTCGTAACACTTGATGATCGTTTGCCTGTATTTCGGAACACATAACCCTTGCGAACCTCTCATCCAAATCCTCTAACTCGGCAAGGATGGTCCTTCTTCCCAAGGGCATGATTCAGCTTGTCATCATCACTTGGAAAAGGATCATTGTCCTCATCATTCATGGCGGCCTATTAACCAATCAAAACCATAAGAATGCTAAGAAATAATTTATATCCTAGTAGTACAAATTATAAGTTAATGAAAAGGGTTTCATACAATTTTTCAGATAGAATCGCTGTTTCTTTCACTGGAAAGAACAGCTCCCCTGTAGCATTCATTTTTTGTCGGCCAAACAAATAGCAATCAACCATGCATGCCTCATCATCAGCCTCAATGAGACTCGAACTACCATCTTTATTCCATTTTTTCAGTAGCCCTCGTTGTCTCTATTTCGTAATAGAACCTGTATACCCTTTTCTTCCTATGTGATGTTGATGTATATTTTTCTCGCGGTTCTCTCTTGCTTATTTTTTAATTCTTTGCTTACAATGTGGTATAACAAAATAAAAGAGTAAAACAATAATAGTTAAGAAGTGCACATACTGAAAATTTAACTATTGTTAACTAAAACTACCTTAAAGTCTTCAGATGTGCGAGTAGCAACAAATATGTTCCAATCTTTCTTAGTGATGAATCCTTCATACAACACCCATGGATCTACCTTATTTTCCCCTTTTCTTTTGTTGCTGATCCATCCCATCACCAACTCATGTCTGAACCCCTTCGCTCGAGAAGCAATCAATGACATAATTGCTTTCTTAGCTTCGTCGGGAATTTTGTATCTATCTCTAACAGCCTGCCACATAAAATCTTTCTTTTTTTGCTCAACCTGACTCCAGTATTGGTTGATGTTGTAGTTGCTTTTGGCTAAAGTCCCTAGCATACTAGCAAATTCATCCTTCGAGGGACCCGTCGGTCTAATGTATTTATCCTACTGAAGGTTGGTTTTGTCAGCTTTCTTGATCTTCAAATACCTCGTAGGCCCATGCCCCTTTTGTGGATTTATAATCTGAGGAGTCACATGCTCAAATGGTCCCTCCTCAACACATTTATCTCCAGTAAGAACATGCTCTAATGGTCCCTCATCAACACCAATGTCAGACTGAGATTCGCCATGCCCATCCAGAGAATCAGTATCCATGTTTTGTGACCCCTCATGATCCTCCATGTCATTAGCATGTGCCATGCTGTTGACCACCTGAAGACAAACATTAAAAATATAAAATTAGATTGTCTTTATGAGATACATTACGAACAAACATAAGGATACTTGACATTACAAATTTGAAAATTAAGGTACATTATCTAACACGTACAAAATATCATATTACCTTTCAATCCACAATCCTTCATTGTGGTCAGAGCGTACATAGTTCATCTTGTTATTGTTGGCGTCATTATCCACCATTTATATAATACACATAATTCACTTTTATCCCCCTTTATGAGTGTTCACTAATGTAAACATAGATTTTTCCATCCACATATTGATTAGGGTTAGCTTTCAGTCCTAACATATTGTGAATAGCTGTTAGAATAACAATGAAAATAATAAAAAACCCATGTTTAGCCTCATAGCTAAACAATTATGAATAATAATAACTGATAATAAACAACTATTGAGCTGGTTAGAACACTATGCAAAATTTAGGTAAGAAGTTGTCTTTGTGGGCCTATTTGAACTTCACAAACAGTGTGATAAGAGAAGTAGATACAAAATTGTTTTTGTTGTAAATTACTGCTGGGACAACCCATTGCCAGCCGCACAAATTAGGCATTCATGACAGTAGGAAATCAAGAGGCAAAATTCTGGCCAAATATGATCACTGCAGTAGCGGGAGAGCTTCTATGTGAAATTTTATAGCATATAAGTTATAGTAACCAGTTGTAAAGATAGATGGAAAATGAGAACTTTTGATGTTTGGAAAGCTACTGTAACAGATCTATTAAATGCAGCAAAAAAAATGTCCGTTATCTCTGGTCATATTCAACAAGTACTCGGGATCTTTAATAGCTAAATAGTAGCAGCTATAACAGGAAAAAGGGACAGTGGCAGGTATACCCACATGAGATATTAACACAATGATTTGATAATGTTTTAAATTTGTAGGGACAATCAGAGCCACAAAGAATTGATAGTAGAGTTTCTGTAAGAACCCTTACCTTTTATGTTATTTCAAGCTTATACAGAGCTAGCTTATTCACAACCATCAGAAAACATAATTAATTTTAGAACTCTATTAAATGTTAAATAAAGTATATCATGTAGCTTCAACGGAAACCAAAACCTCAAATCTAATTTATTAACAGAACACCTACAGTATAATCCACAAGGTCACCTGATCATCATCAAGTTCATATGCACGTAAGAAATCATTCTTGTGAAGAGATGCATATTTTCAAAAAAGGATGGGAAGAATGAGTTGAAGCTGATGAATTCTGGAATGATCTATATGGTTCTTCCTATTTCATTTTCTTCTACTGCTTCCCTTGCCCTCATATTTATCTCCCCAACTCATTATTTAGATCATCAATAGACAATATCCTCGGTACTCTTTTCAGTGATATTAAGGGCATTCGTCGTGTATATTTCCATGTTCTGTGACAGCCTAATACTCAAGAAAAAAAAAGATTATCAAAGAAAATCCCACAAGGATGTTGTCACAGAGTTAGGAGTAAAGCATGTGCTGCAGTATATCGATCCCATCAAGTCATGCAGCAGCATACTTCAAGTCCAAAAGGGGTGAGAAGAAGGTGAGAACTTAGGCAGGCAATGAGCACACATGGAAAACCACAAATTTCAACAATATAAAAAGTTTCTTGTAATTAATATCTACTCACCTGAAGCCTGCAGAATCGTATTAGCGCAAATTTTGAGGATCTGATATAATGTTATAAGAAAAAGTGATTTCTTCAAACATTTCAGCAGCCTTAGGATCATTTGTAGTCTTATCGGGATAGTACCTGAAAAATACATGTAATAGCACCATTGGTGGAAATGATCGTGATATCAATCAGTTCATAAGGACATTATGACATTGACTATACATTGTTCATGAATGATATTATGAAAGATAATTATGACTACATGGAAGAAAGCAGAAAGATGAATTGAAGAACCCCTCTCTTGATAAGATATCAAATTATTTTTAACGTATTATTGGGCTTATAAGAATGTTAATCCAAGTATTTATTGTCTTATCTAACATGTTTTCAAATCTCCCACAGTAAAGAACTGAAGCATGAACATAGTGTAAAAATGATGCTGGCTCTGTCATAGAAACTAATCATGAGTAAGAGCTTAATGTCTTTTGTCTATAATATCAGTAATAGAACAGCGTAGAATGGTATAACTTTATAGTTCAAAATTGATTATAAATGGCTGCTGTTATAGTTTGGTGTCTATTAAGAATATACTCCTTTTTATTAGTGAGTTTTATGTGAGCTTTTTAACTACCTAAAAATGCAGAGTTGTAATCCCAGAAGGTATGATACTTTTTCAGCCAAAAATAAGCACAAACCATGCTTATGAAAGTTAGTTAAACATAATAAATGTAATTGTTTAAACAGAGGCAAAGACCAAAGCAAGAATTATCATTTTATTAGTTAGATGAGGTAAAACTGTTTAGTTCTAGAAGATAGAAAGTTTGTTGAAATGAGTTTATTGACTTGATATGGCAGTAAAGTTTATATACGGGGAGACATAAACAACATCATAATTGTGCAGAAAGTTAAGCAGATTAAACAATGTTTTGTATCTATTGTTATATTTTGTTCAAATCATATTACAGGCTTGATCTTGTTATATAAAAGTATAAAAAAATGAGAGTCAATTGGGTATTTTCTTCTATGTAAACACTTGTTTTAGATAATTGATTGTCTGGTTTCCAGTTCATGTGTTGGGACTTAAAGCTATCATAGAGGGTTCCTGCTGCATAACAATCGGGAAAGTTATGGTTAGATTCATACTGAATGCATAAATTGCCCGTAGGCTGGATGATATTGCTAAAACCTGTATTTATATGCATGCAATACTTTTTGGTATCCCAACATTCAAAGAGTCATTGGATTAAAAAATCTTATCCTTGTAGTAGACAAGTTGTTTTTAATTTGAAAAGAGTTGATATGTTCAACCACTATATTTAAGCTTGGTTGCTTACAAAGCCTACTTCAAACCTATGCGGCCTTTCATTTCATGTCTTCTGTTACTTTGATTGATGCATGAACTAGAGTAAAGTTTGAAGAATAGTCAGAAACCAAATGTTGTGAAAAGTCACATCGTTTCAGAAATTCTATGTTCTATGGTCAAGTTATTTTTATGACCATATGTGATCACCTTCCCCGGTCTAGTCTTGCTTTTGAAATACTATATTTACCCTTTGTGGAAACCTGACCACGTTTTTCAATCTTCATAAAAAAGGAACAACAGAAAGTTAAAGAATTATGTACTATGTTGAACGTGAACCTATCAACAAAACATGAATGAAACTATGGCTTACTGCTGTTTAAAAAAACATGTACACTAATACCCCCAAACAGATCAGAACAACACAAACAAATATTATACAGTAGTATGATTGAATCAGAACAGAACAAAGTATATATATATGTACAATAGTATGTAAACTTCAGAAAGTTTATAGAGGTTAACACCAAGAGAAAGTTTTTGAACTTGGGCAAAAACTATTAAAATGTTCCTCTCTGCTTCTTTATCTGAGTAATGATCAAGCCACATGTTGACAGAATCAAGAATTGGAGCTTTTAAAACAACGATGCCCTTGAAGTTTCCAGAGATATGTAAATAGTCTCCTGTTACAACTATAATCTACTTTCTACCATCATGGGCAACATTTTTTCTTACGCAAGGTTGTTTAATTATTGGAACAAAATAGAATGCATACCATACAAGGTACAGAAACATGGTTATGGCTCAGAACATCTCTTGTGAGGCTCTTAGGAAGGGTATTTATATTGCTGGAGCAGTTTTGTGGTTGTCAACATGATCCTTAATATTTATTACCATGTTGGGAGATTTTGTTTATCGAATTTGAGGTTGGGGGCTGAAATAAAGGCATTTTTGGTGGTAAGACCATTTGTCAGGGATATCATGTCATCTAAGTAAACACATATATTGATCAGATAACTTGTTATACTCTTCTTCGCTTCATATTTTGTATTGTTCCACTGTCTGATTGCACCCTTTTCTTCTAAATTTCTATAGCACATCTGGGTTTATACAATATTTTTAGCAATTTATAACCGGGCAAGTAATACCTATAAGATGTTTGCGGATAGAAAAGAAAAAAAATTACAATATCTCTAGGAGCAAAATGCTGATAATATAAATTATGACGCTGATGAGTTTACATAGCCAAACTGTGTGATATTTAGTTGAGTGTTACATATAATTATAGCAATAATCTGTTTCTGTTCTATGATCAAACTTTCTATAACTTAGTAGGAATCAATCATACATATCAGGTAACAAACATTTCATTCTGCACAAACATTCATTTGTCAAGAGTTCTACTAGTGTTTGCTGAATTTGTTTTTGGAAACTAGACTCTTGGCTGAACTGGAGTGGAACAGGCAGCAAGGTGGTAGTGAATTTCATTGTTGAACTACAGACATGATTACCATATACAAGGACAAGGAATGAGTCCAATTTCTCAGAGCACACTTGCCAAAAATAGTTAGGTTGGCATTCGCATGTAAAATTGCTAAAAAACTGTATCGGACAATCGGTCAACTTATATAAATAGAGCTCTCGGGTCTTAACCCATAAGCTTGTAGCAACATTCCAAAATGACTCAAATAACAAGCATTGCAGGTGATATGTTCGCGAGGGCAAAAACGGTTGTAACAATGTAACTGAAAATTGAGCAAGAGCAGAAACCAATCAGTCCATTTTTTAGCAACACAGAATAACTGTATCGAACTAACAAGAGTAAGATTACACGTGTATACTGATTTCATAAAATTTGTTGAGTTTACCAAATTGATCACAACTCTGAATTCGCAAGTCTCAGCCACTTACGGTACCACCATTCGGAGGTTGGTGGCGCTTGTTGGTGGCGATGTGCAGCCCAGAAGCAGTAGTGGTGTAGCACAAGACTAGACCGGTTGCCGATGCGATTTGAAGGTCACAACCTAGGTTTAGAAGAGCAAGGGCAGAAGATGTTGGTGGTGGCGGTGGAAGCGATGTTGGAGGTGAATGTTGTGGTGGCGATGGCAACGACGTAGCGACGTAGGTGGGATTGTGATATCGGTTTTGGAGGAGTCGGGAGAGAAACAAGCGGGCAAAAACACAGACTGGCGCGTTCGAGGGGAGAAGGTTGTATTTGGTGGAAAAATTAAAAGACAATATACCATGGTTATGTTTTGCAACCGCGTTATAAAATGTTGTTTATAACACGGGTAGATAGAATCGTGTTATATTGAAGACTCTTATAACGTGAGTAGAACACAACCGTGTTAAAAAACCTATATTTCCAAGTTACATTATTTCTCTCACATATTATAACATTATAATATACAACCGAGTTGTAAAATATTTTATAATACCATTACACCATAACCGAGTTATAAAAAGCGTGTTATATAATATTTTTTCTACTAGTGTAACCTTGAAAACTAAACTAAGAAAACAGGAAACGTCACTTTTTCAGGTTTTACTTAATTTAATAAAAAGAATGACTAAACAAACTAACATAAAATAATGAAACAGTAAAAAGGTAAAAATAAAATAAATAAAAAAATAATGATTGTATCTTAAGAAGCACCCCTGATTGTTCTTCAAACCTTCACTTTATTAATCTATCAATAAACTCTTCCCTAATTTTGCAATAATCTTAGGAATTACAAATTGTTCATTGACCGGTCCCTGTACAACGAACCCTAACTAACTGAAATAACAAGCCGCAAACCATGCCAAAGTTATCAAGTTAATAGTTTTAAACACAATTCCTATTTGAGACAGATTAACCTATAGGCAAACCATGCTTCAAGTCGTTAATCCGGTTTAACTTCCTATGTCTTGTTAACTAATCTCATCGCCGTATTTTGATTAGAAAACTACAAATATTGTTTTAATAATTAGCTAGAAAATTAAAGCGCATGAAGAATAGGAATTAAACTACTGTAATTATAATCAAAGAAAAGATTACAAAATAAACATAAAGATTCGGTTTGCTGCCCAAACCTGGGGGCTAAACTAACTACTCAAACATAACAATAAAAATAACAAACATAACAAAAATAATATGTGGAAGTGGTGGTGGACAATGGTATGGTCTGGTGTGCACGTGGAGAAGTGAACGGATGGAGGTGAACATGGTGGAAGTGATGATTCTGGATGATGGTATTATGGTGAATGGTGGTGGTGGATGATGTGATGACAGTGATGACAGTGATGACAATGATGACTTGAAGTGTTGGAAAAATGTGAAAGGAATTGATGGAAAAGAGGCGTAAGCCCCTCTAGGTGTGGGACGTATGTCCAGGCGCTCCGTGCCGTACTGCGGTCTTATTTTATTGCTGGAATTTCTTTTCTCCGAGCCGTCCCTCTTCTTAATTTCTATCTCTTTTTCTTTATCTTTTTTTATCAACTTCCGTAATTGCAGTGCCCACCAAAAACAAATTCTCCGAATTTCCAACCGTCTCGCGTGAGTATCAATCTCCTTGTATTTGTTGTGGGCCGTGAATTTGATGAGTCGACCGTGAGTGTTACTGTGAAAGAGCAAATAAGTAGTTCAACATGGAATATGCAGCCCATCAATATGTTTAATAAATGATGATTGAGTGCCGACGTGATCAATTGACCATAATATATAACTCCTCGTCCCTTTTAGTTTCATCTAGCCGTGCATAATATTTATATATATTGAAATTTAAGTCTTTTTCCTGCATATGATAAATAAAATATATCAGCTCTCATCTAAATATAAATATTTGAAAAATATAAAATATGTGTGAAATATAAGCCAATTCATTATGAATATTAAATCAAATAGTCCACAAAAGTATATATATATTTCACGTTTATCAGTCTTGTAAAAGTTGTGGAGCAGTTGGCAATGTGTTCCCTGCCTCAACAAGCAAATGTGGTTAGTGGACGACCACACGCCCAATGCCTTGAATTGTAAGACTTTAAGGAACCTGAGGAAGCAAACTATGTGAGCAACAATCCAGGGTTTAGGCAGCCTTACTAGCATGGGGGCCAACCCCCTCAGAATTTCCAACACCATGCCGATTATTATGGAGGTCAAAGGCCACTCTCGCAAACTCCTTACGGTGGAGTCCCAAACTGACCATCCCAACCCGCATCTAATTCTAAGGCCGAGATGGCCGAGTTGCGTGATATGTGGACGACGCTCATGAATAAAACCCAAAATGTTCACGCAGAGATCTCGACCCTTTGCAAGGAGCACAAGTCGTTGCAGTCACAAATGTAGCAACTTCTTGCTCAATCATGGCCACCTGGTCAACACCCGTCCCAAACTCAAATTAATCCGAGGGAGCATGCGAAGTCCGTCACCATTTCTTCCTAGATCTCTGATCATTTTGCCGCATAGCCACATGCCAATTGTAGGGCCCTCACACATCTAGTCCTCTTCCTCTCAGGGGAGCATTTTTGTTCCTTTGTCTTTTTCTTTATTTCTTTGTCAATTTCATTCTTCTTGTCTTGCACACTAAGAATAGTGTTCTTCTCAAGTGTAGGGCAAGGGAACCTTTAAAAGTTGTTAGTTTTTAATTATTTAATTTATTATTTAATTAGTTTACTATTCTTTAAAAAATGATGAAAAATAGAAAAAAATGAGTTAGTATATAAATAATATTTAGATATCATAAGATGAAGTCTTATCAATGTTTTACTGAGCCTTTTGCATGTTCCTTGATAAAGTAAGATTGGGGAAGGATAAATGCTTGTTCTCTCAAAAGGTAAGCTTCCTACTGACCTTTAGGTTTCTATTTTAACTTCACGACTCTCTTTATTAACATGGGTATATGACCTTACTCCTATTTTTATCTCTGATTTACTTTTGGCAATATTTTCTTTTCTTTTTTGAAATGGTGAAAATTCTTTTGGGTGAAAATCTTAAATAAGGATTGTATATAAAAAAGAGAGAAAAGGAAAAAAAGAAAAACAAGAACAAAGTGTTTTTGGAAAAAAGAAGAAGCATTATATTCTATGAGGTTGCAAAACTCCCCATTCTAAATAAAAAAATCATGGTCAAGTTTAGAAACCCTTGAAATATAGGGCTGAATCATGAAAGCCATTTATGATTGTCTTGGCCATATTCGGAAACCCTTGAAAAATAGGGCTGAATATGGAAACCAGAAAAAGGAGAGACTACAGAATACCTTATGCAAAATATAGCCCTAGAGTTTTGGATCGGTTTTTGAAATTTTTTACTTTATATTTGTTGGATTAAGAAAGATTAAGTGATACTTATGAATTAGAGTTAGGTAGTTGGAAATGATTATCTAGTTGTCATTATTAAGGTTATCTGTTTTGTGCATAAGTAGTTATTCTTTTCTGATTATGTTTTGCTTGACGACTAGCAAAAGGTAAGTGTAGGGCGTTGATAAGCCTCAGACTTATCATATTTTATTAGTTATAATTATAATATTATTTATGAAAATAAGGATAGAATATATAGTATTTATATTATTTTATATATAAAGTCTATTATATAAGTTCAGACTTATGTTTGCTATGTTTTTCATGCAAGGAATAAATTTCTAATCAATGGATAATGTTACACCGAATGTCCAATTCACGGCATGAGTTTGGAGGAAAACAGGAGGTGTGCCGGATGTACTGCCGAGTGTCTGCTACCCAGCACATACAGAAAAGTCACCCCGGTTCACCAGAAGTTAGCAGTTGATGACCGTTAACAATCTAGCTGATTGAAATACCCCAAACCTTGATATGTTGTTTAAATATTTAACTATGGTACATCATGGCAAAAAAGTGCCTTATAAACATTAGTGAACAATTTGAACCATAAAGACAATTAGAGCAAAAACATGCTCTAATCTTGGGATAACCTTGGTTAAGACTTAAAGAGCTTACCAAGACTTTATTAACATACTAATGGACATATTAAACCAATTACTAAACAAAACCAAGCTTGAAAGCAAGTTAAAACACAAAATGTGCTTTAAGGAGTCTTAAAGCACATTTTTGAAGAATTATCTTTGAAATGGGTTCTGAGTGGCTAAATGCCCATCATTACTCTTTAATCAATGTGTGTACTACTTAGTATCACATTAGGAAGTCTAAATCAAAGGGAAATCAAAAATTTCATAATTATGTGCACTAATTTGTGAATAGTGCTCAAATAGTGCTAGTTTAAGACATAGGTCAACATAAGCTGATTAAATGGTCAACAAAGCGATAAAATATCCCAAGAGGGATAAGGGGTCCGGTCTTTAAGTGTGACTCATCACACTAGGCTAGTTTATTAAGGAGGGAAAGATGACTAAAGTAAGTTAACTATTTGCTTTAAGTTAAAATATCTTAACAAAACAATACCTCTCACCTCATTCTCTTCATTTCACTCATTCCCACCGTCTTCATCCTTCTTCCTCCCTTCTCAATCGGTTTTGCTACAGCACTATCACCATTCTCCATCTTAAATTGCTTGTAACTCCTAGCTCCATGCTCCAAATTCAATTTCAAGACCACCATTCTTCTAATTAGACCAAGCTCTACAATATTTTCTTTTCAAATCTCCAAGAGCTCCATTTCGGTGCCATGAAGAATCACCATTGAAGGAGGAAGAACTCATGTTTTCACACCTTGTTATTCTCATTTGCTTTAAGGTACGGAAAACCAAAGAAAATCTACTTTTCCTCTTGTTTTTGTTCATGACCGAGAATCACCTCTTGATGGTGCCTTCTCTTGCTCTTTGTTTAGCTTCATTCCAAACTTCAAAGGACTAGGAGGAGTCCTCTCTTGCTACTTAATCAAACGCTCATTCAATTCCAAGATAAACTTCCATTTTAGTGTTTTAGAACACTTAAGTAATTTAGGGTTTATATATGAATTTAAGCATGACGCATAAAGCTAATTATCCTTATATGTATATTGGATAGAAGATTGATAAGTGATCAAAGCTCCTTGCTGATTTTCAATCCAAGAGAACAAGAGAAAACAAATGAGAAAATCTTGAAGAAAAGAGGTAAATAACCTAACCTAATGTAGTTTAGTGAACTAGGAAATTGAGATATATTTTCTCAATAAATAACCTAAAGAGCCAATGGGAAATGAGATAGAAAACTATCCACAGCGAGGTTAGTAAGGGCATATGTGATGTTGTGTTTATTTGCAGGTCAAAGGCATTTATTATGTGGGAAATTTAGTGTTTAAGATTAATGTAATTTAAGGGCCTAAGATCCATGTTTTTTAAGGGCCTAAGTGCCAAGCAATTTAAAGTTTATGCACTATATTGTGATGTAGTGTAGTTTATGGTGTAGTTGTGTGTAAAGAACATTCTTGGTAAAGATGAATGTCTTTGATTGTTTAATGGTGAAAAGCTATGTGTTTTGATGTAAGAAAGTGTTAGTGAAACTAGGTCAAAATTGAGTGAGTAAATAAAAACTTCTAGGTGTTTAAATGAAGTTTGGTGACCTAGGTTGTACTAGGAATTGTTAAGGGTTGATTTGGTGAAAGAAAGGGAAATTAAGATGTTTTTATGTGTTAGGATGACTTAAGCATTGTTCGTGGAAGTTTAGAGATCAAAGGGTGATTTTAGATACACCACAGTCGTGGAAGGAGTGTGGTTAGGACTTATGCAAATTTTGGTAAACAAGAGAAGAATAATGTCTTGTAAAGGATTAAGTACAAACTTGTGGAAAAATCTTATGGAGTTTGTGTAAGGGAAATGTTGTTGCGAAATAATGCTTCTAGAGTAGTTATAATGGTGGTGAGATAATACTTTGGTTAGTTTAAGCCATAGGCAAAACTACATGTTGAATGTGTAAGGAAAATGTAATAAGTGTTAGGAGTTTTTGTAGGAAATTGAGTAAGTGCTTGAAGTGAGTTAGAAAATGAGTTTGGTGGATGATTTATGTAGGTATAAGAGTGCCTAATGATATTAGAACCTATTAGGAAGCTTGGAGGGAAGTTTGGAGAAATTATGACAAATTTTGAGAAGATTCTGCAGTCGACCGACCCTGGCTGGGTCGGTCAGACTATAATAAGGCAGTGGGTAGGGTTATGGAATGGACTGACCCAAGGGGTTGGGTCGGTCGATGGGTCAGTCGGGCAAAAAGACGGTGAACCAGAATATTTCTGGAATGGACTGACCCAGGGGTTTGGGTCGGTCGGTGGGTCGGTCGGACCATACTTATAAAAAAAACATAAAAGAAATGTGGCTTACGTAGTAAACCCTAGTGGGTATAATGAGGATAAACAAGTGTAAGTTTAAGTGTGAAGACATGTCATGTAAGTATGTAAAACACTTAGTAAATTGGAAGTTTAATAAGGTAATTAACTGACGTTATTAATTATGTATAGGAGTTGCTTTCGATGGAACTCAAACGCAGCAGGGACCAAGGTATGGTTTTCTTACAGTCCGTTTGCTACCGGTTTACACCAGCTTGTGTGTTTGTTAGTTTTCTGAATGTTTATGACGTTGTAAGACTTAAATCATGAAATGAGTTTACTGACATTTTTATTATTGTGGCGTGTGTGTACCGGTACTGTTAACCTCGAATACGTGCTATCCCGTTAGTTAACCAAACTAGGATATGTAAGAGAGCGGTACTCGGTTTAACATTTCAACTTAAGGAACGTTCTAACTACGGCTACGTGTGAGTTAGTTGTGGTTGGTGTTATTAAAGTGTATCCCATCTCCCTTGTGTGCCTAACTGGGCCTAAACACTTACTTGTGATCTATTGTGTTAAGTTCCAACAATGGGACTACTAACAAGAGTATAACTGGGGGGTGAGGAATCCGGTCGTTCCGGTCACGCGTGTATGTACGGGAGTCGATATCTGAATCAGATTCACCTCTCTTTATGTTATGGTTGTTCTCTTTCTTGGATTACAATCACCCATAAGCTTATCCAAGGCTTGCCTATCTAACTATTGGTCGGACTAGGGGGATTATGTGTATGGTGTGCTTGGATCATTATATCTGACACATCTTTGGGATTAAGTTATTCGTTCGACAAAAAGAACGGTAACAAGTTATGTAACAAGCTTAACATGAGATTGAGATCATTCACTAGGCTTACCTAGTTTGACTAAGTAATGTTTGGTTTGTTTCCTAAGGTGAAACACTCCTGTTATGTTATGTGTTGTTGTTGCTATGCAATGTTTATTGCTATGCCCTTGTATGTTGTATGTTAAATTAATGCCATGTTATCATGACAATTAGTTGCGTGTATCCCGGTAGCCGACGGGAGCAACGTTAATCATACCAGCCATGGGTTGCTGAGCCCCTTTGGGGGACCATATTTTGTTTTGCAGGATGAGGATTGAGGAAGCGGAGTGGCTTTAGATCCTAGGTGTAATGAAATACTTTTGTTAGTTTTGGATGTTGGACCCGAGATGCGCCTGTGCTCCTATGGTGATATATTTTGGTAGTAACGGATCTACAGTGTTGGTTGTAAATATATATTCGGTATATTTGGTTGTAATTTTGGATGTTAGTAACTATGCTGGGGAGTCTGTGCATTAGACCGATACAAATGTATGTATTCAGCCTTGTTAGCCACGTGGGTGGCTAACGGCGTGTAACACCGACTCGTTTTAGTATCGTTTAAGTTATAAATTTCCGCTGCAGTTTTGATTTTTGTTAAGTTTACAGTAGGGGGGTTACACTGATGTCGGGTGTAGTGTCAGGCATCTCATGTCTGACACAAACATCGTTTCACTTAGATTTGACGGTTAAATTAACTATTAGAAGAAAATATTTTACACGTGGTGTCGGGTACTCCTCACCCGGCATGACTCCCGGCGCACATGGGAAATTGAAGTCTATAAATAGGCCAAAGGTCTAAGACTTCAAACACGCTGGAGAAGTCATTATACTCCACTCAAACTTCAAAAATTCAGTGTCGCTTCTACGAAGGAAGTTCTGCGCATCCATCCTCGTGAAGAGAAGAAGATCCGTGTCAGGTTAAGGATATGACCAATTCCCTTCTCCCCTTTGTATTCCTTCCTTTATTTGTGTTGATGGTGAAGTAGTATACCTTGTGGTTCTTGGTTAGGGATGATTTCTCCCTTGTAAACGATTGCGATCATTCAATATAAGTACAAACATTAATTAAGATTTCGGTCAGTTACAAGTTGAATAAGTTGATCACTTATTCTTCTCTTCAAGGTTCTACTTGAGTTTTATCAGACAAGAGTAGAATTTGAAAGAGGAAATCTTAGTAAATCTTTATCGTTGTCTTTTGCGCATTAATGGGAGCAACACTTAAGATTTAGAATTTAACCCATTTTTCCCCACTATCTTGTTCATTCGTGGCATGAAATATGCTTTATTCGACAATGGGTAGTGAGTTTCCTGTTGTCAAACCTGAAACTAGAAATACAATTGACTACTTGAACATGTCAGGTGTACTGCTGAGTGTTTGGTGTCCGACGCATTCAAAGTCTTTGAATGTGCCTAGCATCTGATGTCCGGCAGGACATCCGACACGTTCAATTGTTTAGTTAAGTTTGAGTCTTGTGATTATATTTTGTGATCATATTGGTACTTAGGTTGATTGTAATCCCAAACCTAGGACTAATCATTGTAAATACTCCATTTAGTTAGATTCTTAGTCCACTTTCTTAATTTGAAATTATATTCATTTTCCCTCTCATTTATTAGAATAGGAAATTACTAGGATTATGATGGATTTTTATTAAGTCCCTTTGGGTTCGATACTCTTGGTTGTAATTTACTTACACTTTATTCCAACCGGGATTTTTAATATCTGTGTTAGAGTATGGTAGGATTCTGTGAGCCTCGATTTTAAACCCTATCCTATGTTGATTAAGGCTGATTGGGATCTAGTCGGGTATTAGGTCCACTTAGAACCTAAGATTATTAACTATGTCGTAAAACAATAATTATTAAAACCTAAGCTAGCTCACTGGAACCAATTATGAGTCGCCACCTAATTTTGACCTAGGGTAAATTAGGAAAGGAGAGTTCGGGTTCGGGGGCTTGATATTCGACTTATTTAGGGTTCAAATTACTTTCATTACCCCTCCTAGGTCGTTTCTCCTCTACTTGGTTTAATTACGGCTTATTACGAGTCGTTTTTAACCAAAGTGCGTACCTCTGTTTTTTTTTATTTTTTAGCGTTTTTTTACATAAAATTAAAGTGAAATTAAAAGCTACCTAAACTAGGGTTTCGGAGGCTGAAGTAGGTCAAATTTTGTTTACGTCCGTAGCCACGGACCCCGTGTCCGAGACCACGGACCCCAGTTAACCTAATTGTACAGAAAAGTCGAATTTAAGGAAAAACAAAAAATTGAAAGGTCCAGAGCCACGGACAAGCTGTCCGTGGGCCCGGACATTATTTAGAAAAACCTAATTTGAAATTTTAAAATCCCGCCGCCGACCGTGGGTGTCCGTGGCCACGGACAACCCGTCCGTGGTCCCGGACCATAGTTCCGAGGTCACGGACCACCCACGGACGAGGGTTTTCCGATGGTACCCGAGGGTGTTTTGCGCTCAAATTTTATGGGTGTGTAGCCTGAAAGATTTTAAACACGTTAGTAACTGAAAGAACTCAATTTGACATCAAAATTAATACGAAACTTAGCAAACAAGTAACAAGGCAGCAGCTAAAACAATTAGTGATACAGAAGAGAAAAAGAGTTAGTTAAAGCCCAAATATTGGGGCAAGACTGATAATATCGTGGGGAGTTAGGAAAGTGAAATTTCTACCTGTTTTATCTTTGGATTCCTGATGATTCTTCACACCGGGATTCGTCGAGTGCTCCGTTGATGGCAGACCCGAAAGGATTTCGAACCAAGCTTCTGGTTGTTGGTTGTTGTTGCTGTTCTTCACATTTTGGAAGTGTTTTTGTGAGGTTTTGATGATTATTGGTGCTTTGGGGATTGGAAAACGTGCTTAGATGGTGATCTCGGGGGATTTTCGGTATGATTCGGGTGGCCAGGTGTTGGAAAACGTGAGAGAGAGAGGGGAGGCTGTGTTTTCTGACTCCCTAGGGTTCTTGAGCATATGAGATTCCGATTTTATCAAAAAAACTATCCCCTTATATTGACTTTCTTAAAGATAAAGAAAATCTAGTAAAAAGTAAGATTTTTTGATATTTTAATTAAATGACTTCCCAAAGGAATTTTGCTGTGAAATTTTAACCACATGTCAAGGAAGGAGATTATGAATTTTCTGTGGTGGAATCGAATTTTTTAAATATTGGAATATTTTTAAATTGAATTTCTCGTCAGATTCAGTCAGAAATTGCTAGAAAATTATTGGCAATTCAAAAAATCAAACTTCCAACGCCATTATGCTTAAAATGTCATCCTCTATCATGGGTTAAAATATCAAATCATTTCAAGCTGATTTGGGCATCTTTTGGAGGAGAGAGAAAGCTTATAGGTGGCCTTAGGAGCCTTAATAATTACAAAAACGCCCCTGATAATGACGAAGCTGCTCCACATGCCCTGGGACGCGCCAATCGAGCCGGAATCTCTCACTACTTGATTGAAAGGCCCCTCAAAACACCAAAACCTCGTAGACCCTAACCAGGGGGGTCAAAATTTTCGGTATAACAGATTGCCCCCCGTCAACTAGACTTTGTAATGGATGTGAAAAGTCTGGTTGATGCTTGAGTGATGCCCCAAAATTTTGGACTCCACAAAATCATCCATGTTGTGCGACTACCTGCAAAAGGTACGGTGCAATGTCAAGCGATTCTAAGGTGTTGACTACCTAGGATGTGAAAGCTGGATGGTATGCAAATGCAAGAATGCCGAAATGCTAAGGATGCTAATGATGCTGATGCTGACGATAGTTCTGATGATGTTGATGATGCTGATGATATTGATGATGTTGATGATGCTCGGATGCTTCTGGGGACCGAAACTCGTGCCAATGCTCCTGGCTGGACCCAATGTGGACTTATTGCCATCGCCCCCCAAGCCGGTGTGCAGGGATAACTCCTGGTAAAAATCCTGGGGACTTATTGCATTTGCCCACCATTCGTTGATCCCAAAAATAAGTTGACATCACAAAAGGAGGATTTATTGCCATCACCTCGCCAACTTTCTGTCCCCAGGTCTTGTGACGCGCCTGGATAATGCAACTAGGTCTTATGACGAGCCTATATGAATGAGATGAATGCAATGTGTTTGATGGGAGTGAGTAAGCTAAAAGGTAATTCTAGGTCTTACTACGAGCCTAAGGGAATGCAACTAGGTCTTACAACGAGCCTAAAGGATGGTTCTAGGTCTTATGACGAGCCTAAAAGTGGGATCTAGGTCTTATGACGAGCCTAAAGGTAGAATCAAGGTCTTATGTCGAGCCTAAAGGTTGGATCTAGGTCTTATGACGAACCTATAGGTTGGATCTAGGTCTTATGACGAGCCTAAAGGATGGTTCTAGGTCTTATGACGAGCCTAAAGGACGGTTCTAGGTCTTATGACGAGCCTAAAGGTTGTTCTAAGTGAAAGTGAGTAAAATGTATGATGGGTCTAAATGGATGTAGAAGGATTGGGGTTTATGTCAAACCTGGAGATGGTAGGGCTCACTAGTGGAAAAAATGTTTTTAACCACGGTTATTTTGCCTATATACCACGGTTAGGAACCGTGGTTTATGCTCGCGTTGTATATTTACAAATATCGATATACGACGGTTCGTAACCGTCGTTTAAAAGTGGTACTATATACCATGGTTTCCTATGACCGTCATTTAAAACCGTTTTTGGACGCGGTCTCACTGATTTTATACGACAGTTAAGGTTTGAACCGTGGTATAAAGTACCTTTTATACGACGGTTAACTCCTGAACCGTGGTATAAAGTGCTTTTATACGACGGTTATTCCTACAACCGTGGTATATAATGTATAAAATCAACGAATAAACCACAGTTATACATATAACTGTGGTTTATAGTCTATGAACTTTTTTCCAAATCGCCGGCGATTTAGAAGCGCCGCCTTCACAGATCTAAACAGAGCACAGACACTAGAGAAGAGGCCAGAACATGTATGTTCCTTGTTTGCGATTTAGGTAGTATGTTCCTTGTTCGCGGTGGGTTGCAAAATTACCATGAAAGAGAATGGATGAGGCGTAGACCATGTTCCTTGTTCGCCGGTTAGGGTTGCGAAAATTACAGTGAGTGGAGATGAGGAAGGCGCAGAGCATGTGTTCCTTGTTCGCAAGTGTAAGCTGCAAAAGAATGAGAGAGAATGAAGAAGAGTTGCAAGAGAAAACAAGAGAATGAGAGCATGTGTTCCTTGTTCGCATGTGTTCACGCGGTGTGGGTTGTAAAAAATTACAGTGAAAACAAGAGAATTACCGTGAAAACAAGAGATGATAGAAGTCGGAGCATGTTCCTTGTTTGCCAATATGGGTTGCAAAATAACCGTGAGGTTTAAGAGAATGAAGAAGAGGGTTTGAAGAGTTAGAGAGCGTCTGTTTGGGTTCCAAAATTACCGTGAGAGAATTTATATAAGAGAATAGAGAGAAAGAGCCGCGTTAATTTGGGCCAAAAATTGAAATTCCCGCTTAGACTATATACCACGGTTCACCAAAAACCGTGGTTTAATATAGTAAGATGTGCAATATAAATGACGGTTGCCGAGGAACCGTCGTATATAAGTACCTTATATATGACGGTTCTCCAATAACCGTGGTATATTCACTATGGCATGTACCTTATACGACGGTTGCCCTGAAAACCATGGTATATAAGTAACTTATATACGACGGTTCTTTAAAAACCGTGGTATATTCACTCTGGCATGTACCTTAAATGACGGTTTCCCTGAAACCGTGGTTTATAAACTTTATACCACTGTTTTTCATTTAACCGTGGTTTAAACGCCGTCATTAAAAATCTTTTTTCTAATAGTGGCTCAAGACGGGCCTGCGGATGTTTGAGTGTGAAGGTAGGGCTTGGGACGGGCCTGAGGAAATTTGATGTGGAGGTAGGGCTTAGGACGGGCCTGAGGAAATTTGATGTGGAGGTAGGGCTTAGGACGGGCCTGAGGAAATTTGATGTGAAGGTAGGGCTTAGGACGGGCCTGTGTGATATGAGGAGGGTTTGATCCTTTGGGTTTTGGATTTTTGGGACTCAATTGGTGTCGTTGTTGCAATTGTTGGGACCAACAATTGCCCCAGTATTTTTCTTTAAGGCAATCTGAGTTTTTTAGGATTTTATAGCAATCAATCGTTCCGATCGATTGCCCCCAGTATTTTCTTTGATTAACTGCGCAAAACAAGTCTCACTCTCACAAGGTCAGGGTTTATCTTGATGTGGTGCTTTCTATCCTACACTCAAAGTGTTTGATGCTTGCACTCGTGCTCTCCTTCTGGTCAAAACATCTCAACCGTTGAATTTGACATTTGTTAGATTTACGCATTCAACCCATTACTTTCACGTGATTGGATACACAACTACTAAGTCGGATGTCTTTTGAGCTTATAATGTGGCTATGGGGTGTAATGAAAGACAATGGGGCGATGGAGGAATGTTTAGGATATGTGGAGCTATAAGGGTGACCAAAGCTACAACTTGCACCTCCGCTTGGACTTGTCTTCTTCGTCTTGAAGTCGTTTGGCTACTCCGTGATGAATTTGCTTGTGAGCTTGGAACTTGGGACTTTTGGGTTGTTCCTTGCACCTTCTCTCTTTCTTCCAATTTTGGATTTCTTCGAGGCTTTTCAGGTTTGCCTTTCTTTGAATCTCTTTTTCTTCGGCGTTCTTGTGTTTCCCGGTTTTGAACTTTGAGAGTTGTTTTTGATGTGAGCTCATTTGGATCCTGTGTCTCTTTGGGACCATTTGCGGATCGTTTCGTCTTCCTGGTAGCAGTTTTGATTCTTTGGACTTCTGAAGTTGCTGTGCAAAAGTCGGGCTCCTTGCTTCCTTTGGTCACTTGGTCGATTATTCATCATTGGTTGGCTTATTTCGTGGAGTTTGTAGTGTTGTAAGAGAGGTCATATATGAAAAGCTCAGCGTGGGTGCCTAGGGTGTAATATCAGGGTTCACAAGCTTTTGGATGTGTGGTGCTGTACCTAGGTGCTTCGTCATCCCTAACAGTTGTGTACCCTTTCTTTGTTACTTTTCATAGGTTTAAGCGTAAATTTACAAATTATCTCCTTCGGTTGGAGTCATGCCGTTTACCTTACCTTTGAATGTAATTTCTCTAGAGCCACGTAAAAATGACATGCTCTTTCACTCATGGTTTTACCGCTCAAGGCACCCTCGCGAAATGTTCACTCAAAGACTTGTTCGCGCGCTTTAAACCAATGAAATAAACGTTATCGACCCCTAACTCAGATTGTCCCCCAGTATTGTTTTGGGGTCTTTTTACAAGCCTTTTGAATACTCAGGTTATTTGTTGGAGGTGGCTGTATGTGTGTTGGTACATGGCGATGAGGTCTCGCTGTTTTCGTGGAGTGATGTAGTGATGAAAGTAAAACATGGTAGTGGGATGCTTTCAGCGTACGGTGAAATTTTCCATTGAGAGGTGATGAATGGTGGAAGCCAACAAGGTGGTGAGATATTCCTTGTGCAAGAATGAGTTTCATGTGGAGAGGGGAGTGTGGTGAGACACATGGGATGTATGTGATGAAGGCAGTGGATGTGGGTGAAATGACGTGATAACTTATTTATTGGTATTCAGGTTTTATGAATAAATGCAAAAAAATAATGAAAATGGAACAATGCTCTAATTCATGAATGGAAAGACAACATCAAAAATTGTAATCTTAAGAAAGCTACCTAAAGTGATAAAGGAAGCTAGGTACCATAAAAGTTGAAAGAACGACTGGGAAAAGAAAACTACCAAATCGAGAAAACTTCTAATGTAGTGATGTTGGGCTGTCTGATGCCAACATACTGAAGACTCGAGCTCTGGGCCGTCGGGACGCCATTGAGACGGTCGTGATTGTCTTCCTTCTGAACTTCGAATAGGCCTCGTAAAATGTTTGAACTAGGAATGCCTATGGGTTATGTAGGAGGAACCCGGGTCTGAATCTTTTCCAAGCTGCGAGTGAAGTGCGTGAGCTAGAGTGACTCTTAGGATAGAACAGATTTGCAGGCCTGAATACCCTTAATATAGAAGTGAAGCAAACGGGCTGAAGGAGGCCACACGAACCGTGAATGGGCCACTGGGCCGAGAGGGAAAACCTTGAAGTCTGAGATTCGTTGGGCCTTGAAGCTAGAAACTGGAATGAATGAGTTATGCAACCTATCTTGGATTCAAATGTTTTGTGCTATGGGCCGAACTTCTGGATGGAGAGTGAAGCCTATGGGCCAAAACTATGAATTGGTCTATGTCCCCAAATAGAATGAGTCATGAGTGTGGTATTTGGGCCAGAATGATTGTTGAACAAAACCCTAGGTTGGAATTTGGACTGAAACCTGAATGAGTAGTATTGATTGAACCTGAAAGATGATGCCTAGATCTAGGATTTTGAGCTAAAGCCCAAGTGAAGAGTTTTCCTATACTAGAATAGGCCTTGGATCGGAAGAATTTCAGTGGAAGGATTGGTTGGTTTACATGTCTCATGGATTACTTTTAAGTGGAATTTTATGGGCCTAGAACTAAATGGATAAACCAAATTGGGCTGAAAAAGAAACCACCTAAGTCTATACTTTTGGGCCAAAGCCCACATAACTCACTTGTTAAACCAAACAGAGCCTTTGGGCTGCAAACAAATATAACTGACAATTCGGGTTGGGCTAGGTTGATGTAGGGGAAATTCCTATCAGTTTCTAGGCTGGATAATGGGCCGATCACATAAGCAAACAAGGCCCACACAAATTCAACATGTCCACACTAGATGTTTAAATCAAACTGGGTATGGATCAATCCGTAGAGGTGCTTGGGGCATGGGCCCAGATCACCACAAAGGAATAGGGCTTGCACGCTATTCTCTTTGGGCTTCCCCACTCTTTTCACTTCACCTAAAGGTGTGCGTCTACGGTCGGGTCTTTGACTGACCAAACAATGGGCTAGGTAAGGACACTGCCAGGAAAACGCTTGGGGCTAAAGCCCAGGTATTAAGGGGATGTGGTTAGACGACATCCTCCTCTTTTCCCCCGCTTATTCACATCACCTAAAAGGTATGAGTCCCTGATAGGGGACCCTCAAACGGGTCCCGGGGTGAAATCGGTTTGCGTGGACCCTCGCTCTAATATGATGCAAAGGTACAAAAATTAAAGTGCGCACGAAAGTAAACAAACAATGTGATAAAGCCATAAATAAACATTTTCGAGTTAAGCCCTCTTTCTTAAAATTAAACAAGTTAAAATTAAGAAGTAGTCCCCAGTCCGTGAGCCTCGATTTTAAACCCTATCCTATGTTGATTAAGGCTGATTGGGATCTAGTCGGGTTTTAGGTCCACTTATAACCTCAGATTAATAACTATGTCGTAAAACAATAATTATTATAACCTAAGATTCCTCACTGGAACCTATTATGAGTCGGCACCTAATTTTGACCTAGGGTAAATTAGGAAAGGAGAGTTCAGGTTCGGAGGCTTGATATTTGACTTGTTTAGGGTTCAAATTACTTTCATTACCCCTCCTAGGTCGTTTCTGCTCTACTTGGTTTAATTACGGCTTATTACGAGTAGTTTTTAACCAAAGTGTGCACCTCTGTTTTTTTTATTTTTTAGCATTTTTTGACAGAAAATTAAAGTGAAATTAAAAGCTACCTAAACTAGGGTTTCGGAGGCTGAATTAGGTCAATTTTTTTTTACGTCCGTAGCCACGGACCCCGTGTCCGAGACCACGGACCCTAGTTAACCTAATTGTACAAAAATTTTGAATTTAAGGAAAAACAAAAAATTGAAAGGTCCAGGGCCACGGACAAGCTGTCCGTGGGCCCGGACATTATTTAGAAAGACCTAAAATTTGAAATTTTAAAATCCCGCCACCGTCCGTGGGTGTCCGTGGCCACGGACAACCCGTCTGTTGTCCCGGACCATAGGTCCGAGTTCACGGACCACCCACGGACGGGAGTTTTTCGATGGTTCCCGAGGGTGTTTTGAGCTCAAATTTTATGGGTGTGTAGTCTGAAAGATTTTAAACACGTTAGTAACTGAAAGAACTCAATTTGACATCAAAATTAATACGAAACTTAGCCAACAAGTAACAAGGCAGTAGCTAAAACAATTAGCGATACAGAAGAGAAAAAGAGTTAGTTTAAGCCCAAATTTTGAGGCAAGACTGATAATATCGTGGGGAGTTAGGAAAGTAAAATTTCTACCTGTTTTACCTTTGGATTCCTTATGATTCTTCACACAGGGATTCGTCGAGTGCTCCGTTGATGGCAGACCCGAAAGGATTTCGAATCAAGCTTCTGGTTGTTGGTTGTTCTTGCTGTTCTTCACGTTTTGGAAGTGTTTTTGTGAGGTTTTGAAGATTATTGGTGCTTTGGGGATTGGAAAACGTGCTTAGATGGTGATCTCGGGGGATTTTCGGTATGATTCGGGTGGTCGGGTGTTGGAAAACGTGAGAGAGAGAGAGAGAGAGAGAGGAGGCTGTGTTTTCTGACTCCCTAGGGTTCTTGAGCATATGAGATTTCGATTTTATCAAAAAAACTATCCCCTTATATCGACTTTCTTAAAGATAAAGAAAATCAAGTAAAAAGTAAGATTTTTTTATATTTTAATTAAATGACTTCCCAAAGGAATTTTGCTGTGAAATTTTAACCACATTTCAAGGATAGAGATTATGAATTTTCTGAGGTGGAATCGAATTTTTTAAATGTTGGAATATTTTTAAATCTAATTTCTCGTCAGATTCAGTCAGAAATTGCTAGACAATTATTGGAAATTCGAAAAATCAAAATTCCAACGCCATTATGCTTAAAATGTCATCCTCTGTCATGGGTTAAAATATCAAAGCATTTCAAGCTGATTTGGGCATCTTTTGGAGGAGAGAGAAAGCTTATATGTGGCCTCAGGAGCCTTAATAATTACGACAACGCCCCTAATAATGACGAAGCTGCTCCTCATGCCCTGGGATGCGCCAATCGAGCTGGAATCTCTCACTACTTGATTAAAATGCCCCTCACAACACCAAAATCTCGTAGACCCTAACCAGGGGGTCAAAATTTTTGGTATAACAGATTCTTTTATTCATTTTTTATATTCTTTTCTCTACTAAATTCCTTGTTAGCAACCTCAGCGACAACGGGTTGATCAGACTAAACGGCTGATTAATTATTCCTGAGTCGGGCCCAGATTTGAAAGAGAAGATTCAGCAGGAAGCCCATTGCTCTTCCTTATCCATCCACCCAGGTTCCTCGATGATGTATAAGGACCTGAAGGTCCATTTCTGGTGGAGTGTTATGAACAAGGATGTAGCGGAGTTCGTGAACCGCTGCTTGACTTGTTAGAAAGTCAAGTTAGAGCACTGGAGGCCAGGAGGATTAGTGCAGCCAATGCCCATCCCCTATTGGAAGCTTGAGGACTTGTGTATGGACTTCGTTGTCAGCCTTCCCCCGACTAAGGGAGGTGTGAACATCATCTGGGTTAGTTTTGATAGATTGACTAAGGTGGTGAAGTTCATACCCATCAAGGACACCTGGAAGGTCCAAAAGTTAGCGGATGTCTTCCAAAGAGAGATTATTAGCCACCATTGAGTACCTAAGACAATAGTGTCAGATAGGGATTCTCTATTTCTTTCGAGATTTTGAGGACAGGTTCAAGAGGCGTTATGTACAAGGCTAAAGTTGAGTACCACCTTCCATCCGCTGACAGACGGTCAGAGTGAGAGGACCATCTAGACATTGGAGTACATGCTGAGAGCAAGCGCCCTAGACTTCCAGGACAGCTGGATAGACCACCTACACCTGATTAAGTTCGCCTACAACAACAGTTTTCACGCATCCATTCAGATGCTGCCATTTCAGGCATTGTATGGCCGTACTTGTAGGACACCTCTCTCCTAGGATGAGGCCAGCAAGAATATCGTCTTAGGCTCTGACTACCTTAAGCAAATAAAGCAAGATGTTCTACAGATCCGGAAGAACATTAATATTGCCCAGGACAGACAGAAATCATATGCAGATCTTAAGAGAAGAGCCCTTTTAGTTTGCATTTGGCGACCAAGTCTTCCTCAGAGTTTCGCCTATGAAGGGCATCTTAAGATTTGGGCAAACAGGCAAGCTTAGCCCTAAGTATGTAGTGTCGTACCTTATCACGGAGTGTGTGGGCCCTTTAGCTTACAGCTTAGACTTACATGCTGAGCTTGGGAGAGTGCGCGACGTTTTTCACGTATCTCAACTGAAGCAGTACGTGTCTCACCCCTCGCACATATTAGAGCCCGAGCGACTCGAGCTAGACCCTGCACTTAGATATGAGGAGATCCTGATCCGCATCTTAGACTCCAAGACTAGGGAGACCAGGAACAAGACCATTAAGATGGTCAAGGTTTTGTGGTCGAACCATGAGATCGAGGAGGCGACATGGGAGTTAGAGGACTCCATGCGAGAGAAGTATCCACCGTTCTTCTCATAGCGATTGTGTGATACTTTGGGGGTCACGGGGCGTAACCCTTTTTAGGGGGGGTTCGAGCCTGGGCATATTTAGCCATTTTGTGTTGTTTTATGGTGTGTATGTGCTTTAAGGACTTGTGTTATGATTGTTGCGTATATGTGCTTTAAGCACTTGTGATGTATTTTGATTATGTGTATGTGCCTTAAGCACGTGGTATATGTTTGTTATATGTATGTGCCTAGAGCACTTGAACGATTATGTACTGATGTCCTTCAGGACTTGTGATATATGTGTTGGTTTGGAAAACTTGTGGATGACTGGAACTGGTTGAGATCTTAGAGCACTTGAACTATTATGTGTATGTTCTTGGTCTTTCCCATTCCTTCATTCTTGGCTACAACAGCAGAGACACGATAAAGAAAAACTCCTGGAGCAGAAGTTCCACTAATCTTCTCTTCACCTTGCTACTACATCAAAGCCACTCCTTCCTTCTTTCTTCAGCGCATTTTCATCCATTTCTCATGCTCACTTATGGCTGTAACAGCAAGGGAAGAACCCATCCAGCCTAGCACAACTCTTGTTCCAGCAAGGTAAATTTATTCCTTTCTTCCTCCTTCTATGTTACGACTCAACAATCACTTCTTCACCAGTATTTCTCCTTATCCTCAAGGCATGAAACCCACGCATAAAGACCCTAAAACCAGCTGGGAATAGCCAATATATTAGGAGACTCATTTGAACCCATCAAGGTAAGAAAAACTCACTCAAAACACCATCTTCATCTCCCTTGTATGTGAGTCCAAGAATGGGATGTTTGACACCTCTTCTCCACTTTTGTTTGCTCACATATGGAGGCTATTCTTAGCTCCTTTCTGGAGCTAAAACCCTTCAAGAAAACACACCAAGGAAGGGCTGTAAACAAGGTAAAAAAACCGAGAATGTCCATGGCTGTTAAGCCATTGTTTTTTTCTTGTTGATTCCTACCGAAAAACTAAAGTCCTCTTTCTATTTTTAGCTGTCCAAGAACATCACCTAAACCCCTACAAAACAGCTAGGTAATCACTCCCTTTTGGTGCTTATAAACCATACTTAGAACTCCTCAAAACTAGCTAGTTATATAGCCACTAATCTACTTTTTTTCCGTGGTGTAAATGAGCAAAACAAATTGTTGTTACTCCACTAGAAAACAAAGAGCTGAGGAGGAGTTACAAGAGGAAGAAATCAAATTTTAAAAAGGTAATTATAAACTTAAAACCTTCAGGGTTATATCATGATTTAAAGGGAAATTTTATGTACAAAAAGTAATTTATAGTCTATGTGCATATATGTAGGCTGAGAAGGTGTTGTGGCTGGTGAGAAATTTCCCCTGGTGATTTAAGCTAAGGTAATGACGTTTAATATACATTTTAACACCTTAAAAGATGCTAGTTTGAGTAGTGGATGGGGACCAAAATTACTAGGAGTATATGTGTGCAATTTGAGTTTGCTAATGTGTATTAAGTTATGTGTATGACCTAGGATGGTGAACTTAAGTGTAAATAATTTACTAAGTCAAAATGTGTGTGCGAATGGTGGGAAAATGATTTTAAAAAATTACATGATGATTATGTACAAAACTGAGAGCACCGAATAATTGTAGAGACATTTTAATGTCATTTTCAAGTTAGTTTTATGTTGTATTTACGGACATATATTTCAGCCATGTTATTGTGTGTATTTTGAGTTTTAACTAGTTATTATTAAATATTTAGGTTGATTTAGAAAGTTGAATAAATTTCTGGTGCAAAATCACAATTATATTAAACGTAGCAACTTGGGAATGTATTAGGAAAATATTGGCAGGTTAACAAGCTTATAAAATTGTTTAAATGAATTTAAAACCTTATAAAATATTTTAGTAAATAAATGAATTATATATCAAAACATAAATAAAAGAAATATAGGGCACCAATTATATTCAAAACTGAGAGAGATTAATTTTAGGAATTTTATAAATGTAATGAAATACCCCAAACCTAAGTATGCTAAGTAAACATCAAATCATGATGTAGTAAGGCTAAAATATGCCTTAGAAAGATTGGTAGACAATTTAAACCAAGGAAAACACAAGAAAGTGCCTTAAGGGCAATCAGGGCAAAAACGTGCTCTAAGCTTGGAGAGACTTGGGTGAGTACCCAAATATCATGATAAGACCTTAGTAATATTCTAATGGTCATTTTAAATCAATTAGCAAAGAAAACCAAGCTTGAAAACAAGTTAAAACACAAAATGTGCTTTAAGAAGTCTTAAAGCACATTTTTGAGAAATTGTCTTAGAATTGAGTTTTGAGTGGCTAAATGTCCATCATTACTCTTTAATCAACATGTGTACTAATTAGTATCACATTAGGAAGCCTAAATCAATGGGAAACCAAAAATTTCCCGAATATGTGCACTAATTAGTGAATAGTGCTCAAACAGTGCTAGTTTTGACTTAAGTCAACCTTAATTAGCTAAATGGCCAAACAAGGCCTTATGTATGTTAAATACTAAGGGGGGGACGGTTTTAAGGTGATGAGTCACCTTAGGCTTCATCAAATAAGAAAAGAAGAGGAAATAAAGAGGAAAAAGACTATTTACCTTTTTAAAAGCAAAATATCTTCTTATACCTTCTCTCTCTCCTCTCTTCATCATTTCACACCTTCACCAACGTTTTATTCCTCCCCTCTATGCTCCAAAACCGTTCTTTATCCAGCCATGGTACCTCCATCTTCATTTGCTCACCAAATACTCATTTTAGCTCCAAATCAAAAAGTGAGCATAGATTACTCTTAGTTAGAGCAAGCTCTTTCATTCTATCTTTTCAAATCTTTAAAAGCTCAATTTTGGTGCCATGGAGAAACTCCATTGAAGGGGGAAAATCAAGTTTGAAGAGCTCATTTGGTTCTTCATTCATTCAAGGTAAGGAAAGTGAAAGAAAAATCAACTTTCCTCCATTTTTCATATATGGCCGAAAATTTGCCTCTTAAGATGGCTTGTTTTACTCTTGTTCTAGCTTGATTCTATTCTCCAAAGACATGAGGAGGTCTTGCCTTGCTTCATTATGAAAGCCATTCCAAAATTCAAAGGTAAACACACACTTTTAAGCTTTAAAACACATTTTTAACCTAGGAATGATTCCTTAAGGTTAGTGTATTATTTAGCACTCATGAGAGTCAATGTATATTGATTAGAACATTGGCAAGGAAATCTAAGTGGGTGGCCAAAAACTAAGCAAGGAAACCCAAGGAGAAAAGTGTGAGGAGAAGCTCGGAAAAAAAAAACAAGGTAAAATGCTTACCTAATGGTGGTTTAAGTTTTAAGGGATGAGTTTAGGTGGATACCAATGTGGCTTAGAGCTTACATTGTGTATTGGGTTATATAACCTAAGAAAAAGAACTTAAATAAGCTTGTGAACTTGTGACTAAGGAGCAAATGAGGAAAAAGAGATAGTTTAAGAACATCAAGGTGAATTATAAGAAGCATTTTATTTCAATGGGAGCTTTGTTGTGTGTATTCGCAGGTTGAAGGCAATATATGTGGAAATTCAGTGTTTAAGTTTATGTCATTTAAGGGCTTAAGAGCCATGTCATTTAAGAGCCTTAGTGCTATGCAATTTAAGATTATTGCAATATATTGAGTTTGTTGAGAATGAGTTGGTTTGGGTGATGAGATATGATGAGAAAGAACTTGATGTGTGTGAGATGGTTGAATGAGGAAAACAATGCAGTTGGGCATGATAATATACTAGAGGAGCTATGGCGAAATTTGAGTAGAAAATAAGTGTTTAGGTGATGGTGGTGAATTAATATGACCTAGGATTTACTAGAAGTCTATGAAGAATTTGAGTGGAAATGAGTTAACTAAGGAGTTCTTAAGGATGAGAATGACCTAGAATGGTCTATGAGGAAGTTAGAGTTTAGGTGGGTGTATTGAACACACCAAAGTCATGGTATGAGGAATGGTAAGACTTGTGCATAAGTTTTAAGGAGAAGGTGTATAATGCTTAAGATGATTTAGGTATGAACTTGGGAATATATCAATAAAGTCTTGGGAAGCTTGCCTAAGTAGTGATGGTGTTAGTAGAGGACTAATGAGGTTTAGTTTAGATTGTAATAAGTGGACTTAGGTGATGGAAGAGAAAGGTGAGGGAGAATGTATTCAAACGTCAAGGAAAATGACTAGGAATGTAAGAGAGCGTGTGATCATGAGGAAGGTGAGTAAGTGAATAAAAGAAATGTTTAGGTATGCACAAGAGTTTAGGAATGATGAGTAACAAGTGAAAAGAAGAGAAATTGTGCATGGACATGCAAGATAACCTTGGAAGGTTTAACAAGCAATGATGTTAAGGAGGAGTTATATGGGTAGAAAAGGAACACTTGGGTTGGTTGAAGTTTTGGTAAAGATACAAGTTGGTAATGTAAGGAATTATATGATAAGTGTTAGGAGTGTTTGTAAGAATTGAGCAAATGTTTGAGAAGATCTTTGGAAGCTGTTTTAATGAGTTTGGTGGAGGTTATAAGGTGTGTTTGATGTGCCAAATGATGTTAGAACACATTAGAAGGCTTGAGGAAAAATTGGAGAAAATTTGACAATGTATGAGAAGTTTCTGCAGCCGACCTACCCAGGGGACCGACCCCAGTCTGGGTCGGTCGGGCTGAAACTGTGAAGTTGGAGTTCTCTGCAGCCGACCTACCCAGGGGGTGGGTCGGTCGGTGGGTCGGTCGGACCATAAAAAAAAAAAAAAAGAAAGAAACCCTAAGAGAGTTTAGTGGTATTAATGGTACCCCATTAAGGGGGCAATGATCATTAGAGGTATAAAGACCTAAGGGATTAAGTTAAGAATAAACTTAAAAGTTTAAGATTAAGTTTGTAAGATTAAGTTGTAAGACTTAAGAGGTGTTAGGTTGGAATCATTAAGGGTTAAGTAAGTTAAGTAAGATAAGTAAGTTGAATTGAGTTAAGTGATTAACAACCTGAAACTGAATGAATGTTTTAGGACTTGGAAATTGGACTCCGGAAGAGATTAAGCAACTGAACGCCAACGGTGAACGGTATAGTTCTCTTGTGACCTGCTTGCTAACGAGGTGTCCCTCGGCTTGTGTGCTATTTGTTTTTGTGTGCTCACTAAACAAGATAAAGCATGCAACCGGAATATATTATATTATTGTATGGTTGTGTGATGTTTGAAAACTAACACAACATACCGTGAGAACTTACTAACCAATGTTTAGTAAGAAATTGAGTGAGACTAAGGAACGCCCCTAATAAGGGACGATATGAACCGAAAGAGGTTAACCAACAAACATGGTCTTGAGACTATTACTAACTGGAACTTGAGTGAGGAAACCCGGGACCGATCTCCGGTCATGCATGCTAAGGAAAAAGGGGGACGGTATCTGAATCAGATCCGCCCTCCGCTTAAGGACTTGTCTTCGGACTTGTAGCCTAGGGCCGGTTGCCGGCTCAGCTATGCTGGATTCCCGTCCAGGGTAAGTGGCATTAAGATGGTGCGGTGGGATCACCTAAATCCCAGGTTTGGACTTAGGCTACAACCATTCCCCTCCAGGAACGGTTTGTATTCTGAGAATAAGTTAAGATTAAGATAAGTTACAATCATTCCTTTTTAAAGGATGATTTGTATTGTTAAGATTAAGATTAAGTTAAGATTAAGATAAGTTACAATCATTCCTTTTTAAAGGATGATTTGTATTGTTAAGATTAAGATTAAGTTAAGATTAAGATAAGTTACAATCATTCCTTTTTAAAGGATGATTGTATTGTTAAGATTAAGATTAAGTTAAGATTAAGATTAAGTTAAGATTAAGATAAGTTGCAACCATTCCTCTTTAAAGGATGGTTTGTATAATTAAGATTAAGATAAGCGACATCCACTCCTTATTAAAGGATGGTTGTTTCTAAGGTTAAGATAAGACTAAGATTAAGGTGAGATAAGGATGGACTAAGGTTAAGAGGGAACATTACTTAAGGAGTTAAATAACTAACTCTCTAATTAAGGGAACGCATTTAAGTCGTTCATTGTGTGTGAACTTTGATTGTTCATCTCTGAGTTGTTGTTTACTGCACTTTCTATTATGTTGTGCGTCTAATCAACCTCCATGCTATCGACAATTAGTCGTCGTAGCCACGTTAGCTTGGGAGCCATGAGGGGATCGTACCAGCATTCGTGCTGACCCCCTTTGGGGGCTGTTTTTACTACACAGGTACATCAGGAAGCGGCTGTCGCGAGAGTAAGAAGGGGTACAAGTGTTACGGGTTAAGTGTGGCCTACGAGTTGTGCATGTACACTCGTATGGCAATTTGAGTTAGTAAGTTGTATAGGATGTGAGGGGGTTGTATGAAGGATATGTAATTGGTTAAGGTTGTTGTACTAATGTTCGGTATATTCTGTAGTCAGACCGTGGCAAGGTCCTGGATTGTAAAGAATTCCGCTGTGACATGTTCATATATATACTGTTAAGTTGTGAGACCACATATGGATTGAGTTGGGGTGTTACAAAAAGTGGTATCAGAGCGTAGTTACGCTCTGAAGACAAGAAATACCGAACTTAGGAGAATATTGATGTTGAGATTGAGTTATGGGTTAAGGGTTAAGAGATAGAGTGAGAGGTGCGTTAGTCAGGACTTCCCGGTGTTTACCGGACATCCATAGTACCTAGGCCCGCCCTCCACATCCCTAACCCTAAATATGTGGGACAAACGCCAGAGAGAAGAAAGCCTTCTCTTACTCGGGGAAACCCGATCTGGCAGTTAGCTAACAATAAGTAGTACGAGGAACATCTTGTTGCACAACAGTTATGGAGAACTTGGAGATTTTCAATGGAGCGCAACAGAGAAACAAGCGCTACCTATGGAATACTATCAGTAAGGGAACGGAAATTACCGGCAACATGGGTCGACATGCTACGCAGTCGAAATAACCCGCGATACCAATGGTAAGGAAAGCACTACGCGTGCAATGGATAAGGAAATTATAAGAGACATGAGTACCGGACAGCGGTCCGAGTGAGCATAACAGTGGGATAATACAAAGCATGAGGATTGAGATTACTGGAAAGTCCGGTTAGAAATGGGAACTCCAAACCCCATATAATGAAAAAAGTTACAAACCTGGCCAACATAATGCGGACGACGATAGGAACTCATATAAATTGTATACCGAAATAGGGCTACGAAGTAGTGCCTAAAGGAGAATCATTACTGAGTAACCACAACAAAATGTGTGGAGACAGGAGCGAGGATTAAGACATAAGAAAATATTAAGGGGTTCCCTCAGAAAGAGGAACGCCCTATTAGATGACAGTACTGTCAAACAACAAGGAAACTGCCCGATGGTCGGTTATCCAAAATAAGAGATTATCGGAGGAGTCCCAAGGACTACCAAGTACATGGAAATTAGAAGGAAGTATCACTACCAATGTACCTTGTACCAATAGCCCATCCTGCATGGCGCACTTGCCATAGCAAGTGCTACCACGGTTAAGCCGCACGAAAAGCCATCAAGACGAAATACTAGCAACGGTATAACCCACTACAACAACGACCGACAGTACGGTAAGAACACCAATCTCAAACTCCACGAGGAAAATCTCAGAGATCGCTCAATAATTCGAGCAAAAACATCACGTAAGTAACAACATACATGGAATGTATCAAGAGATACAATAAAGGCAGTCGACAGAACGACTCCCAACAGGGATGGGACAAAACTCCCAGTTTGAACACTAAGAATACCAATAACAAACATTCTACAATGAAGATGTTGGGAAGCCCAGAAAGCAAAGATAAAGGAAATAAACTTAAGATATAACCTACCAAGGGTTAAGGACATACGAATCCCACGGAGGAAAGCTCAGAGGACTACCCCCACAGAGCGGGCATAGTCGAGCCGAACGAACTGATGAATGACAGCTAGTACTGTTCGTCTAACTCATTAACACCCAAGTATGATTGATCATCAACGGGTGGCATAGTCAACGGAAGTTGAACGAAGCGTTGAGATGGGAGTGTAAGATGATAGAATGATATCCAACTTGGACACCTTAAGGCAAACGCCTAATACGAACTGAACCTTAATTACTAAAGGACATAAGTCTAATAAAACGACAGTATTGCCAAAGACACTAAGTAACCTCAGATCACCTGAACAACTTCCCTAGCAGGAAGCAGGATGCAACAACTTATCATGAAATCCGATACTACATTTAGTATATAACCTAACGGTGGATAGTGCTCAAAGAACCAGAATCTTATAGGGATGACCTGCAGATGAGTAAGAGTACAAATAATGAACTGAGACATTAAGCATTAAGAGCCTACGAGCCAAGGATGTTAACTACATCAGAGCCCGAGGCGCAATAAGTTATAAGAGAGCTTGTTTAAGCCACGAAGGGACTACAACTTGTAGATATGAACGGTTACCAAACCTATAACTTAGATTGGGAAGAACATTAACCAAGAAATGGGTACCAATGAGAAAATTTAGATAATGCTAAGGAGCGGAGCGTAAACGAACCATACCTTTTAGGGTGGGATACCTCTCCCTTGTTTGAGGCCATGATGGGAATGAACCCTCAAAAGGGCTTTCACATATTAGAGATAAAATGACAATTTATTTAGAAAATGGAAACTATGAACCTTGAGATTACCTTAGAACATACCAGATACACTAGAATAATAGGAAGGTTGCACAGATAGTGACCCCATATCCAACACCAGGATGTAAGAATTAGTAATGGTCAGAGATAAACATGGTGACTTGCCATTATGGCATGTCAATATCATGCTCAGAAGGCTTGTGATTCGTGGATGACTTCTTCAGTAACCAGTTAAAACTACATGGTAGATAACATCACTAAGGATGAAAGAAGCGAAAGAAATAGCCTACTTACGATCTGTAGATTGGAACAGAACATCTTCATATCAAGAGTCAACTATTTTACAACACGGTACGACAACCGCCAATACCGGAATGAGAGAACTCCCAGTGTGTTTACCTTAAGAAGTGGATTGAGTATAAGTAAGACATTAGAATAAGGTGAATAAGAGGTTTGCACCATCATGGGCACATGGTAAGGGCAACTACCACGGTAGTTAGTAGTCGTGAGTACAATAGTTAGAAAGGTGGATTAAGTCATGGTGCGCGGCAAGGCGACCTTATGATGAGCCGTCAAATATTGACACTGAGGCAATTAGATTTATGAGTTGAACCAGTATAATAAGTAAGAAAATAAGATGGTAGACAAACTGAGCATGGTGTGTGCCAGTATCTGGACCTTGTTAGGTAAGATTTCGTAGGAAGCACACTACCCATTCCTTAAGGTACTGGAAGTGCATTCCTAGTAGCATAAATATGAGAAACAAGATAAGAGGCTCTACGGAAAGAGACTCAATTATTAAGAGACCGAATCAGTACGGGATACAGGAAGAGCTAGAGCATACAATACCCAAGAACACAGTAAATGGACTTCCCTTGATTAACTTCAAGAAGAACAATAAATGTTAGTATGGAATGATGAAAAAGGAGATCGACAACAGAATACTTCATAATTAGCAATAGCTAAACGTGTGACGGACACTATGAGTTTACTAAAACGAGACGTGGGACGACTGCACCCCACAGGGGCTTGCAGGCCTGACACGCTCATTTATGAGTTAGTTGGGTAAGTAGTAATGTACCAGTAAGGTACCCTGCATGTGGACGAGTGGTGTAAAGAACACGGGAAGTAGTCGACTCCGTACCACCGACAACGACGCAAGATCAGACAAGAGCAGCTACTACCACAAACAGTCGAAGAGAAGAATTCAGTCGAACCAGCAACACAGAGGAACCAGAGAACAAATAATTAAGAACTATGAAGTGCGAAAAGCATGGATTGTTAAGTATAGACATTGGATATGTCTTAAGATGTAAGGAATTAAGACTGTAAGCGCGATATGCACTAAACAGTAGTTTCAGACTAAGAATCATCCTCAGACCAAAGGTCAGTTGGGGAGAACAATTTAGACATTCGAGAAAAATACTAAGAGTATGAGCATAAGATCTTCAAGGAGAATAGATAGACGAGTTACAACTCATTAAGGCCGTGTATATATGAAGATAACACGTGTCCATTGAGACAATTAAGCCTAAGATTACCAGAGTCGCGCAGCGGAAGCTAGCAGACCACTACCTTTGAGATTAGACCAAACTAAGTTAAGGAAACGGTATAAGTACCGTTAAGAATCCTCGATACAGAGACTAAGTCATTTCTGATCGAATTATAAGTAAGATAGATGACGTGGAAGCTAGAATGCTTGGTAAGAATTAGACATCTTGAACTTATGTTCAAGGATGATATAATTTTGATTACGTGGGCGTAATCCATTTTAAGGGGGGTAGAGCGAAAACCGCTTAGCGTATGTTTGTGTACTGAGTACATAAACTACGGTGTGCATAGCACAAAATAATTTGAGAATATGTTTTACATAAACATTTTGAGATAAATCATGGTTATGCACACAGAAGATGTGAATACCATACATATTAAGTACCTATCTTGTTAACTCCGGTGTGAGTACAAGTTAAGAGAATTAAGGAAGAGGATTAAGAGACTTAAGAAATAAGGAATATATGAGGTATGAGTCGATATGAGACTATGTGTGAGATAAGAATAAGATAACATTATGAGATACAATTTGATATGAATATGAGGAAGGAAGCAGTAATGCTATGAGATAAGATGGTGAAAAATGGTATGAGACTGATATAGAACTTAGTGGGAATTTAAGTCTTGAGGTAATTACTAAAAGATGAATTGGGAATGCTTGATGGACTAAGTCCACCCCTTGGAGATGTATTGATTATGATTAGAAGAACTAAAAAGATAGAAAAATTGGATATGAGTGAATTATTTGGATGTTTGAAAATGACGTGGGAGGTGGAACTTGATTTTCTAGGGATCAAGGGAAACCGAACACAAATTGGGGTGGAAGGATAGTTCTACACTGATGCTGATCACATCAGGGTTGGATGATTCCTGAAACTCCCTACCAGTGGTCACAATTAAATCACACTAAGAATAGAGGCCTTAGGATAAAATGAAATTGGAGTTGCTTGTATTTTTAATTAGAGGAATTATTCCTCACATGACCTCGTAAAAAGGATTACCTTTTTACTGAGTCTCGCCCATGAAGTCGAGGACGCACGAGCCTTTGTCTTCGGACCGGTGACATGGGGAGAGCAGCGTGTTTTGTATTCTGGCCCATGGTGACGAGGACGAATGAGCCATTGTCTACGGACCGGTGACATGGTAGAATACGTTGGAAGTTATGTGAATGTTTTAATCATCAAAAAGGAACAAAAGGAATTTTGAGTGCTACACATGCTTAAGCATGTTGTGTGATATTTAAGTATAAGAATGTGGCGGATCTAATGATCCAATGAGTTTAAGTATACATAAGTATGATCTATATGATCCAAGGAATGAGGTAAGACATGTATTCTAATAAGATAAGATGCGTGGGAACTTTGAGGACAAAGTTCTTTTAAGGGGGGTAGATTGAAATACCCCAAACCTAAGTATGCTAAGTAAACATCAAATCATGATGTAGTAAGGCTAAAATATGCCTTAGAAAGATTGGTAGACAATTTAAACCAAGGAAAACACAAGAAAGTGCCTTAAGGGCAATCAGGGCAAAAACGTGCTCTAAGCTTGGAGAGACTTGGGTGAGTACCCAAATATCATGATAAGACCTTAGTAATATTCTAATGGTCATTTTAAATCAATTAGCAAAGAAACCAAGCTTGAAAACAAGTTAAAACACAAAATGTGCTTTAAGAAGTCTTAAAGCACATTTTTGAGAAATTGTCTTAGAATTGAGTTTTGAGTGGCTAAATGTCCATCATTACTCTTTAATCAACATGTGTACTAATTAGTATCACATTAGGAAGCCTAAATCAATGGGAAACCAAAAATTTCCTGAATATGTGCATTAATTAGTGAATAGTGCTCAAACAGTGCTAGTTTTGACTTAAGTCAACCTTAATTAGCTAAATGGCCAAACAAGGCCTTATGTATGTTAAATACTAAGGGGGGACGGTTTTAAGGTGATGAGTCACCTTAGGCTTCATCAAATAAGAAAAGAAGAGGAAATAAAGAGGAAAAAGACTATTTACCTTTTTAAAAGCAAAATATCTTCTTATACCTTCTCTCTCCTCTCTTCTTCATTTCACACCTTCACCAACGTTTTATTCCTCCCCTCTCTGCTCCAAAACCGTTCTTTATCCAGCCATGGCACCTCCATCTTCATTTGCTCACCAAATACTCATTTTAGCTCCAAATCAAAAAGTGAGCATAGATTACTCTTAGTTAGAGCAAGCTCTTTCATTCTATCTTTTCAAATCTTTAAAAGCTCAATTTTGGTGCCATGGAGAAACTCCATTGAAGGGGGAAAATCAAGTTTGAAGAGCTCATTTGGTTCTTCATTCATTCAAGGTAAGGAAAGTGAAAGAAAAATCAACTTTCCTCCATTTTTCATATATGGCCGAAAATTTGCCTCTTAAGATGGCTTGTTTTACTCTTGTTCTAGCTTGATTCTATTCTCCAAAGACATGAGGAGGTCTTGCCTTGCTTCATTATGAAATCCATTCCAAAATTCAAAGGTAAACACACACTTTTAAGCTTTAAAACATATTTTTAACCTAGGAATGATTCCTTAAGGTTAGTGTATTATTTAGCACTCATGAGAGTCAATGTATATTGATTAGAACATTGGCAAGGAAATCTAAGTGGGTGGCCAAAAACTAAGCAAGGAAACCCAAGGAGAAAAGTGTGAGGAGAAGCTCGGAAAAAAAAAACAAGGTAAAATGCTTACCTAATGGTGGTTTAAGTTTTAAGGGATGAGTTTAGGTGGATACCAATGTGGCTTAGAACTTACATTGTGTATTGGGTTATATAACCTAAGAAAAAGAACTTAAATAAGCTTATGAACTTGTGACTAAGGAGCAAATGAGGAAAAAGAGATAGTTTAAGAACATCAAGGTGAATTATAAGAAGCATTTTATTTCAATGGGAGCTTTGTTGTGTGTATTCGCAGGTTGAAGGCAATATATGTGGAAATTCAGTGTTTAAGTTTATGTCATTTAAGGGCCTAAGAGCCATGTCATTTAAGAGCCTTAGTGCTATGCAATTTAAGATTATTGCAATATATTGAGTTTGTTGAGAATGAGTTGGTTTGGGTGATGAGATATGATGAGAAAGAACTTGATGTGTGTGAGATGGTTGAATGAGGAAAACAATGCAGTTGGGCATGATAATATACTAGAGGAGCTATGGCGAAATTTGAGTAGAAAATAAGTGTTTAGGTGATGGTGGTGAATTAATATGACCTAGGATTTACTAGGAGTCATTATGAAGAATTTGAGTGGAAATAAGTTAACTAAGGAGTTCTTAAGGATGAGAATGACCTAGAATGGTCTATGAGGAAGTTAGAGTTTAGGTGGGTGTATTGAACACACCAAAGTCATGGTATGAGGAATGGTAAGACTTGTGCATAAGTTTTAAGGAGAAGGTGTATAATGCTTAAGATGATTTAGGTATGAACTTGGGAATATATCAATGAAAGTCTTGGGAAGCTTGCCTAAGTAGTGATGGTGTTAGTAGAGGACTAATGAGGTTTAGTTTAGATTGTAATAAGTGGACTTAGGTGATGGAAGAGAAAGGTGAGGGAGAATGTATTCAAACGTCAAGGAAAATGACTAGGAATGTAAGAGAGCGTGTGATCATGAGGAAGGTGAGTAAGTGAATAAAAGAAATGTTTAGGTATGCACAAGAGTTTAGGAATGATGAGTAACAAGTGAAAAGAAGAGAAATTGTGCATGGACATGCAAGATAACCTTGGAAGGTTTAACAAGCAATGATGTTAAGGAGGAGTTATATGGGTAGAAAAGGAACACTTGGGTTGGTTGAAGTTTTGGTAAAGATACAAGTTGGTAATGTAAGGAATTATATGATAAGTGTTAGGAGTGTTTGTAAGAATTGAGCAAATGTTTGAGAAGATCTTTGGAAGTTGTTTTAATGAGTTTGGTGGAGGTTATAAGGTGTGTTTGATGTGCCAAATGATGTTAGAACACATTAGAAGGCTTGAGGAAAAATTTGGAGAAAATTTGACAATGTATGAGAAGTTTCTGCAGCCGACCTACCCAGGGGACCGACCCCAGTCTGGGTCGGTCGGGCTGAAACTGTGAAGTTGGATGTTCTCTGCAGCCGACCTACCCAGGGGGTGGGTCGGTCGGTGGGTCGGTCGGAGCATAAAAAAAAAAAAAAAAAAAGAAAGAAACCCTAAGAGAGTTTAGTGGTATTAATGGTACCCCATTAAGGGGGCAATGATCATTAGAGGTATAAAGACCTAAGGGATTAAGTTAAGAATAAACTTAAAAGTTTAAGATTAAGTTGTAAGACTTAAGAGGTGTTAGGTTGGAATCATTAAGGGTTTAAGTAAGTTAAGTAAGATAAGTAAGTTGAATTGAGTTAAGTGATTAACAACCTGAAACTGAATGAATGTTTTAGGACTTGGAAATTGGACTCCGGAAGAGATTAAGCAACTGAACGGCCAACGGTGAACGGTACAGTTCTCTTGTGACCTGCTTGCTAACGAGGTGTCCCTCGGCTTGTGTGCTATTTGTTTTTGTGTGCTCACTAAACAAGATAAAGCACGCAACCGGAATATATTATATTTATTGTATGGTTGTGTGATGTTTGAAAACTAACACAACATACCGTGAGAACTTACTAACCAATGTTTAGTAAGAAATTGAGTGAGACTAAGGAACGCCCCTAATAAGGGACGATATGAACCGAAAGAGGTTAACCAACAAACATGGTCTTGAGACTATTACTAACTGGAACTTGAGTGAGGAACCCGGGACCGATCTCCGGTCATGCATGCTAAGGAAAAAGGGGGACGGTATCTGAATCAGATCCGCCCTCCGCTTAAGGACTTGTCTTCGGACTTGTAGCCTAGGGCCGGTTGCCGGTGCAGCTATGCTGGATTCCCGTCCAGGGTAGGTGGCATTAAGATGGTGCGGTGGGATCACCTAAATCCCAGGTTTGGACTTAGGCTACAACCATTCCCCTCCAGGAACGGTTTGTATTCTGAGAATAAGTTAAGATTAAGATAAGTTACAATCATTCCTTTTTAAAGGATGATTTGTATTGTTAAGATTAAGATTAAGTTAAGATTAAGATAAGTTACAATCATTCCTTTTTAAAGGATGATTTGTATTGTTAAGATTAAGATTAATTTAAGATTAAGATTAAGTTAAGATTAATAAGTTGCAACCATTCCTCTTTAAAGGATGGTTTGTATAATTAAGATTAAGATAAGCGACATCCACTCCTTATTAAAGGATGGTTGTTTCTAAGGTTAAGATAAGACTAATTAAGGTGAGATAAGGATGGACTAAGGTTAAGAGGGAACATTACTTAAGGAGTTAAATAACTAACTCTCTAATTAAGGGAACGCATTTAAGTCGTTCATTGTGTGTGAACTTTGATTGTTCATCTCTGAGTTGTTGTTTACTGCACTTTCTATTATGTTGTGCATCTAATCAACCTCCATGCTATCGACAATTAGTCGTCGTAGCCACGTTAGCTTGGGGGCCATGAGGGGATCGTACCAGCATTCGTGCTGACCCCCTTTGGGGGCTGTTTTTACTACACATGTACATCAGGAAGCGGCTGTCGCGAGAGTAAGAAGGGGTACAAGTGTTACGGGTTAAGTGTGGCCTACGAGTTGTGCATGTACACTCGTATGGAAATTTGAGTTAGTAAGTTGTATAGGATGTGAGGGGGTTGTATGAAGGATATGTAATTGGTTAAGGTTGTTGTACTAATGTTCGGTATATTCTGTAGTCAGACCGTGGCAGGGTCCTGGATTGTAAAGAATTCCGCTGTGACATGTTCATATATATACTGTTAAGTTGCGAGACCACATATGGATTGAGTTGGGGTGTTACATGTAAAATGTGAATTCTATGAAATTAGGGGTAAATTGTGAAACTAGTAAAATTCTTGGGGTATTTCCGTAAATAATAACAAAACTGGTCAAAAGAATAATCTAGGTGGTCAACCATAACCACAAGTGAGGGTTGACCAGATTAATATGATAAAAGTAATTATGTTGGGTATTTAAAGAAATATTAAGTCAGAAGCAATAATATAAAAAGATAAGGGGTGTTTGGGTAAATACCAAGATTATAGTGACTAAAATGCGAAATTAGAGCCTTGGGGTTTGTTTGGAATTTTAGAGAAATTTTGGGGATAGTTTAGTAATTTTGGGGATAGTATAAGTATTAAAGGTGTAACCATTATAAAGATTAGGGGTATATAATATGATTACCGAAACCTTGTGGTACAAAATGGAATTTTGAAACATTAGGGGGCTGTTTGTGATTCTGGTGAAAATGTGGGTTTAAATAATTAAGGTGTATAATATAAAGTTTTAGATATTAAAATGAAAGTTTGCAAAATAAAGGGGGTTATAGTGTAATTAAAAGAATGTTATGGGCAAACTAATAAATCTGAAAAATAAATGGACTGTTCGCCAATATATGTACCTATATTTGCATATTATAATGTTGGAGTACCTTAGGTTATAAATTAATAAGGTTAGTAATATAACAAGTAGGAAATATGGGATAGTTTTGTAAATAATCAAACTATGTGGGGGAGGCATGAAATTTCCAAAAATAGTGTGTGCTTTCAGTAATATATGTATATATACGGGTATAATAATGTTTAAAAACCTTATGTTATAAATTAACAAGGTTAGAAATGTAGTAAATATAATATATGGGTTGATTTTATAAATAATCAAAATGAATGGGGTAAATATTGGAATTACCAAAAATACATAGGCTGTTTGAGAATTATTAACATGTTTGGATGGAATATAATACAAGGTTGGAATAGTATAATGTGACATTATATTGAAGTATGAAAGAGTATATTATAAGATAGTTATTAAGGAATAAATATGCTTTATGAGCAACTACATAAAATAATTGGTTTAAGTTGGGGGGTCTTGAAAGTATAATGTATAATTAGAAACCTTATGATATGAAGAACTTAATGATGTGTAAAATACTTTGCATAGTATTATGATAAGTTTTTAAGGAGGAGTTCGTAAATGGAAGTCACAAATAAATGGTGTGAACATCAAATAAATGAGGGATAAATTTATTGTCGTACTATACGAATCTACAACGTGGAATGAGGGTATAATATGGTCAACAAGTCATATAAGGGGATTATAATATTACAAGTAGAAACGTGAATATAACGACAACTATGTTATAAACATATACAAGTATATAGTATTTATACATGCGCATAAAAAAGGTACGTAAACAATAACGTATATTAACAACCTGAATGTATGCGTGCATAAGTATATGTTAAATGTCCATGTAAGCTCGTAATTATGATTATGTAAATTATTCCATATAACGAAAGGGTTAGATTACATGCATGCACGTACGTAAATGCTATTCTTGCATGCATGCACCCGGTAAACATGTGAACAGTTTAAGAACGTAACTTCCACGCAATAAATATTATTACCGTAGCAACTATTATATACTCGTGAACCATAACGAGTAACTAAATCTAAATCCCTAAGATTAACAATCATCAAGTTGAACAAGGAATCAACTAAGGGGTTAGCTACGCGGTGGAAGTTAGAGTTTGGCCTAGCATGATTAAGTGAGTTCGGAATATGGACGCTGATATTAGAACGATGGATGTTCCAGAGTTACGGGTTGGTAGATACGAGCTACATGAGCGCTAGGGGATACGCGGGGCTGTCACTCTTGCGTTTCGGCGGTGTACAGTATGTTCATTGTGTGGTCTGAACCCCTGAGGCAATCCTCAGGTTCGGGTATTGTTTGGTTATATGATAAGAGCAATATGTGTGATATGCATGATGCGTGTTGATTATTCCCTTGTTCGATAAGAGTTTATTATTATGCGCGGACGTCTGTCAGATGGTATGACTTAGATTCTCATCCGATTTGAATACTAACAATTTGAGACATTAAATTCCTAATCAGCCTAAGTAAGATACTTAGGAACGAGACTCGGGATCCCCAACCTCTAGAGCTTGAACATGAATATGACCTAGATTATTTCTAGGGAGGTGTGTAAGACCTCGAAGGCAATTATGAAGGTTATGAATTCTCCATGACCTCAGACTTTACTTTAGGTAGTTGATTAAAGATTTCATCACATATATGAAGTGTCGATATATGGTATGGAAATCCAATTAGTTTGACCGATTGGTTGCGCATTAGTGATCACTGGAGTATAACGTCCGGATCGGACCGACTCCTCTTAAATTCCAAGGGGCCTAGATATAATGTTGGTCAGAGGATGCTACTGATGGCACACGGCTTCGGCCATTCAAGCAAAGATGTACGGGAGTACTACTATCCAGTGAGGTTGACTACGGGTTGTCCTAACATGACAACCACTGATATTATGAGTAAAACTTAATGATAGCAAAGATGAGTTAAAGGAAAGATTATGAATACCTCGGTGGAAGCGATTACGCGTTTGAATGGTGTATATTGTATATTGTATGTTGCATGTAAATGTTGTGAATGGATTATTATATCAATGGATTGTTATGTGTTTAATTATGTCATTTATTGCCTTCTATAAGAACTATAAAATGAACAACCATGTAATCAATCTCATGCTAAGATGGCTAAATGACCTAACTGACCTAAAGAGTCTAGGATTACACTTTAGCATATTCAGCGTTTTGCTGAGCCTATACGGCACCCCATTACATGTACATGATCGTGTTGCGATCCGGAGCGCGGGATCGTGGGTAGATTACCTCGACTTTTGTATACTTATCTCTGGACTTCATTTTGTGTTGACACACTAAGATGTTAGATTCGAGATTTAATTAGTAGCTCACTTGTTGACTTTTGGAAAATTAGTTAGCGGTATACCTTAGGGATGACACTCCATTTTTGAATTACGGGTATAGATAGGTAGGTCGCTCACTAATTAGTTTTGGCATTTAAGTGTTGTAAACTTGGTTTAATTATGTATCCCCGTCATCATAGCGATTATTATTATACGGTTAACTTAGTTGTAGGATTAGACGCTTCGTTATTCGCATGGGCGGGTAACGGCGGGTAACACCTAGGATATTATGTTTAAATTTTGAATTCCACTGTGACATTTTTATTCTGCTACAATTTGTGTTAGTTAATATTGTATTAGGGGTGTGATTAGCGGGGGGTGTTACAAAATATCCCTAACAATTATAAAGATAATTAAGGATTAAGTATTGAATTATTAAGACTAATGACCCTTAAAATCATTAAGGATTTACGGAACTTTAAAATATATTTATATAAATATTTGGTCCAAAAGGGTTATTAAACCATACAAGAAATGATGAAATTAGAGGGAGTATTTACAGAGAGAAATCAATTAAAAAGTTGATTTAACTTGTAATGTGGTATTACATGATTTAAGGACACGATTAATATGAGGATGTTTGGGAATTTATTTTAAACAGTCAATATGATTTGTGAGTAATATAATCACGTAAAAATGTGAGAAAAAATGCTATGGGCCAAGACAATTAATTAGATTACATTTGAACACATGAGAGAGCAAAACATGAGCAAAAAACCCCAAATAGGCCTAGGATTCCGCCAACTTAAGAAAGCCCATTCCCTTATCAATTTTCCCTTATTCCTAGACTAACCCTCTCTATTTTGATAAGCCTGGCTGGCTGGAACATGTTATTGTCGCCTCTGAAATACCCCGAAGATTCATAAACCTAATAAAAATACAATTAATTAATTAGGAAGACTGATGAGCCATAATTAAATTATGAACTATAAAAACTCCTAGCACACTTATAAATAAATATATATACTCCATGAAGCTCACTAAACCTTATATAAATGCATGGACATAAGTGGAGCTTAATAAAGGAGGAAATCAACTTACAAGTTGATTTATCATGTTATACTCAATTTCATGAACAAAAAAATTCAAACACTTAAGGTAAAATGTACATGTACCTTAAGAAGTCATAATGACTTGTAAGTAAAATATCACTTAGAACACAAGTGTATACACCTTAGGACATTATATAACATGTGTTACACATGTTAACATATCAAACATATCCAAGATACACAAGATGTACAAAAAGAACATCAATATCAAAGTTGAATCAACGTATACATTTTTACTAGTCATAATGAATAGTAAAGTATACCAATTACTCAAAAATACAAATTTACACACTTTAGGACAAAGGAATCATGTTGACAAACTAACACGTGATATAAGTCCAAGTGTAAAACATATAAGTCGTAATATTACAAATCAAACAAAAAGACTCATTTTCCCCTCTTTGAATTATTTAGGTGGCAATGTGCTTATGGCTGGCTGCCACATTTCTAAATTTGTTCCAAAATATCTACAAAAGCATGCTTAGTTACCGACTAACTATTCATGACCCATGCATTGCCATTAAGTCTTAATAAGTCAAATTGTCATTCTCTTTCCTCTCACTCCCATTCCAGCCGAGCTTCTCCCCTTTCCTTCTCCATTTTCCTACAAATTTGAAGCCTAGATCAAGGTTGGAAGATATTCAACTCCCATTGCATAAGGTAAGCTCGTAAGGCACTTAATAGCTCATTCTCTTCCTCTTTTCAATACATATCCAATTAGCTAACATTCAACTCATTCCCACCACTAATCTAGGATGATTTCATCTTGCAAGAAGGGGGTATAAATCAAATGAAACAAGGTTTGGGAGCAAGGACGACAAAAATCATCTTTTAAGGTAAAATGGTGCTTTAAGCTCCTACATTTTTTCTACTTGTTTTATGGCTGATTCCTATGGACCAAACCACTTATATTCTTCCTTATTTAATGCTAGAACCTTGATGGACTTCAATCCCCTTGGAGGTGGCCGAAGACACTCCTAAATCTCCATTTAAGAAGTTTTGTAAGGGTAAGTGTTCAAAGCTTTTTTCTTGTGTTTTATTCTTCCCTCTTGGCATATCTTTATAGTAGATTTAACACTCTTCATATCCCTCTAAAATAGGGCCGAAAGCACCCTTGGAAATCCTTGAGATTCTAAGCTAATTTAACCTTAAAAATCTATATTTTATGGCTTACAATTTCTTCTTATTGAAATACCCAAACCTTGGTATGTTGTGTAAATGTTTAACTATGGTAATTAAAGGCTAAAAAGTGCCTTAGAAACTTGAATGAACCATTTAAACCATAGTAAAGTGCAATAAACACTACGACACGGTTTGAGCAAACATGCTCTAAGGTTGGAGTGAACTTGGTTAGGACCCAAAGAGCCTACCAAGACTTGATAATGTTCAATTATGACTTTATAAGGCTAATTAAGTCCTTAGGAAACTTTGGTAGACAATGAAACCAAACAGAACACAAATAAATACCTTAAGGCCAATAAGAGCAAAAATGTGCTCTAAGCTTGGGATAAATGTGTATAAGGCCTAATGGTCATACCTATGCTTTAATTATATGTTAATGAACATATTAAATCAATTACCAAAGAAAACCAAGCTTGGAAACAAGTTAAAACACAAAATGTGCTTTAAGAAGTCTTAAAGCACGTTTTTGAAAAATTGTCTTGTAAATGAGTTTTGAATGGCTAAATGTCCATCATTACTCTTTAATTAACATGTGTACTATATAGTATCACATTTGGGTGGCTATATCAATGGGAAATCAAAAATTTCACTTCTATGTGCCTTGTTATTGGTGAATAGTGATTTTTATAACTAGTTTGTAACATATAATGTTATAAGTAATTAAATGGGTCAACAAAGACTATTATACCCTTCTACTAATAAGGGGGCCGGTTTTTGGTAGTAATGAGTCACCAAACATGTTAACTTGTTAAGTAAATAAAGGTGACTCATAGGTTACTATTTGCTTTAAGTTATAAATATCCTTAAAAGCAAAACCAATCTCATTCTCCCTTCCTTCTTCATTTCCCACGGTTGAAAGGCTCCTTCTTCCTCTCTTCTTCTTGTTCTCTCTCGGTAATGCTACTACCACCATGGAAGTTCCAACTTTGAACACATGTAAAATCTTGCTCACTTGTTCAAATCAAAAACAAACACCACCATTCTCTTAGTTAAGCCAAGCTCTACAATCTTGTCTCTTCAAAACTTCAAAACCTCCATTTCGGTGCCAAGAGGAACCACCATGGGAGGAGCTTGAGCTCACCTTTTCACATATTCTTGTTCTCCTTTGCTTCAAGGTAAGGAAACTCAAAGAAAAATGACATTTCCTTCATGTTTTGTCATAACCGAAAATGCACCTTGTAATGGTGTCTTCTCTTGTCTTGTTTTAGCTTCATTTGAATCTTCCAAGGGCTAGGAGGAGTCCTCTCTTGATATATATTCAAGCTCTCTTTCCATTCCAAGGTAAAACAATCATGTTAATACCTTAAGATAATATATGTAACTAGGGTTTACAATGAGATAAAGCTTAAGCTTATATACTCATTTCAATGTTGGTATATTGTTTAGTTGTTGACAAGGAAGGAAATGCCTTACCGGTTTACAAGGAAACAAGAAAGAAGTTTGTGAGGAAAAGAGGTAAACAAGCTATCTCAATGTGGTTTAATGCCTTAGGAGAAATAAGCTTATAATGCTTGTTAAAATTACCTAAAGAGCAAATGGTAAATGAGCTAGTAAAATGCTCTCAAGGAGTTTATTAAAGGAATATGTATTGTTGGGTGTATTTGCAGGTCAAAGGCATTATATGTGGGAAATTCAGTGTTTAAGGTTATGCATTTAAGGGCCTAAGAGCCATGCATTTAAGGGCCTAAGTGCCAAGCAATTCAAGTTATGCACTATATTGTGATGTAGTGCTTAATGTGTGAAGTTGTGTATAAAATGTGTTTGATGGATTTTAGGTGTTCTTGAATGAATTAAGGTAAAAACCTAAGTGTTTGGATGTGGGTATATACTAGAGAAGCTATGGCCAAATTTGGGAAATGTGTAAGAAGTTCTAAGTGTTGTAAGTGAGTTTTGGTGAACTAGGAAGGACTAAAGGTGAATGAATGTTTACTTGAGAGGGAAACATGTATTAAAGTGATGCAAGGATTTAGGTGTTATCTTGGAAGTTTTAGAAATCTATGGGTGTTCTTAAGATGTATTTAAGTCTTGGAGGAGTTGTTTAAGGTTTAGGTAAGGTTGGTGTTCAAAGAATGAATGATGTTTAGGTAAGGTTTAGAGTAAGGAGTTTTAAGAAGTTGTGAAAAGGAGATTTAGTTAGTAAGAAAAGAAGTTGAGAGGTGATGATAAGGTGTAGAGGAAACACCTTGGTATTGTGGTCATTGTAGGTGAAATGCCACCTAGAAATCATAAGGAGAAAACATTGTAAGTGTTAGGAATTTTGTGGAGATATAAGTAAAGGTTTAATGAATAAGGAAAAAATAGTTTTGTGAGTGTTTAAGAATATCTTAAAGGTGTGTTTGAGGTGCCAAATGATGTTAGAACACATTAAGAGGCCTTAGGAGAAAGTTGGTGAAGAATTGGCAAAGTTTGGGTAAGATTAGGAGGCGACCGACCCAGGGGCCGACCCAGTTTTTGGGTCGGTCGAGCCTCTGTAAGATGTTAGGAATGTGTTCGGTAATGGTCCGACCCAAAAGGGTGGGTCGGACATGGGTCGGTCGGTCAAGTTACAAAGGAGGGAAACTGTTCGCACATGGACCGACCCAGAATGGTGGGTCGGACGTGGGTCGGACGGGCATGATTATAAGGAAGTAAAAGGGGTCTGTAATGGACCGACCCAGATGTGGGTCGGACGGTGGGTCGGTCGGACCAAAAACATGGTTTAAGGTTATGAAATCATATGTGATGATGGGGATTGGTAGGTAATGATGTTATAAGGATGTTAAGGACATGTTAGGTGAGTTTCAATGACAATAAAGTGGGCTAAAGGTTGCATTAAGATGCGAGAGTAAAACGTGTTAAAAATGTAAAGTTATTTAACCAAGTTAACGGGGAAAGTTATAAGCATTAGACTTTAAAACAAACATGTTACCCCAATGTTAATGAAAACACATGTGATGTTAACAGTTGTTCGAGAATTGCTCGAGGAACATAAGTGGACGTGGTAAAGTGGACCCCGGTGACAGGTATGGTTTTCTTGCAACCTGTGTCCTAACGGATTACACCGGCTTGTATGCCAATATGTTTTCTTGAGTGTTTGCCACCTTGTAAGATTAAAACATGTAATGAGTTTATAGTAATTCATTTATGTGGCGAATTTGGTATCCGATGCCGTTTAACCTCAAATATGTGTTAAACCTTAGCTAACTAAAACTAGGAACACATGAGTGATCGGTATTCGGAGTTGACGGCCCAAACCTTGGGAACGTGCTAACCACGGCTATGTGTGAGTTAGTTGGATATTGTTGTGGTATGCAAGTGTGTTAACCTCCCTTGTGTGCTTAACTCGGTTATGATACCGTATGGTGTGTGGATGTGGTAGGCTCCATAATGGATCCCTAACTACTTACTTATTATGTATATGTACTAATGGGGGGAGAGGAGTCCGGTCTGTTCCGGCCACGCGTGTGAGGATGGGGGTCGTGCCATTATAGGTTCGTCCCTCTGTGTATGTTATGGTTGTTTTCCCATTGGGTTTCCAACTTTCCCCTTTAGCTTAACCAAAGCTATATTACTGACTCACGTCGGGCCACGGGGGCATACTAATGGTTATGTTATTTCGGTGTGCTTGGGATTACTATATCCGACACACCTTGGGTATAAGTTAACCGTTCTATATAACCGGACGGTAACGAGGATGGTAACGAGCTTAACATGGGATTGGCAAAAATCCCTAGGCTCACCTGGTATACTAACTATGGTGGAAGGTTCCTTGTGAGAACCGATTTTATGGTGTATGTAATGTTATAATGCTATGCAAATTCCCTTGCTATGCTTTGGTATATACATATATTGGATGTTTTAAATGAATGCAATGTTGTCATGTGTACATCGAAGCAAAAAGGTTGTTATGTGTGGAATGAGTTACGTTATAGGATATGGAATGTGTGGATCATGGAAATGAATCCCAGTTTGCGACAAGAGGCATTTGAGGATAACCCGATTAATGGGTACATGCCGTTCGTTAAGGAAGTAGCTCCATTTTAGAGGAGAGCCATTCTAGGGTTTAAGGAATCATTGGATGGTTGGTTAAGTGTGGATGTGTTGGTTATAGGTTGAGCCCATTGAGGCGAAATATTATGTGATGTATGGTTATGGCTTGTATGCATGATTTAAATATAATCAACTGCATGCTAAGACGACAATTAGTTGTGCGTGGCCCGGTAGCATGTGGGCTGCGGGATTACCATACCAGCAAAGGTGCTGAGCCCCTTGGGGGCCACCCTTTCTCTTCTTTTCCTATTTCAGGTACGGAGAGCTGGAAGCCGTTCGAGAGTAGGACGGGGCAGATGTTATACATGGGTAGCCATTTAAATGGCATGAGTATGATAGGCGTAGTAAGACCGAAATTGTTATCGGCAGTAGTTGTAAATACTCGGTACAGGGGGAGTGTATGTATATAATAAATGTTGAAGATGGAATGAGTATTGTATGTGTAGTTGCTCGGGAATCTAGTCCATCAGACCGATACAAATGTACATGTATTAGCCTTGTTAGCCACGTGGGTGGTTAACGGCGTGTAACACCATTGGAATAAGTAATGTGATGAGTTGAGTTTCCGCTGCAGTTTGTTATTATGTGTTGGTTGTTGGATGGGGTGTTACAAAAAGTGGTATCAGAGCGAAGTATCGCTCTGATGACTGAATTACCGAGCTTAGGAAATACCGAGTTAGGATTTAAGTACTTTGGGTTAAGGGTTGAGTGATAGCGTGAGAGATACGCTAGATAGGAACTACCAGTGACTACTGGAAACCTACAATATCCATCCCACCCTCCACTATCCCTGTTATATAACTTGGGAAACAACGCCAGAGAGATGAAAGTCCTCTCTTACTCGGGAATACCCGATCTGGCTGTTAGTAAGTACCTTTAAGGGTACGGAGAATCTGTCATACGGTAGATCCCGAAAACTGGGAATCCCGGAGACGGTCTCCATCTGGACAATGTTAACCGCATTTAATAGTGAAGAATGAAGGATTTTGTGTATAAAGGAATAGAATTTCCGGCAACCTGGGTCGACATGCACAGCAGTCGAGTATAACCAGCTTGCAACGCACTAACCGTGCAACAGGCAAGAAGTGGCTTAATAAAACCCGAGACGAATGTCTATGGGACCACAGCTGATAAATAAAACACCCAACGGTATACCACCGTCAAGGAACTACAATGTAGTGCCCAAATACGTGGAACGGGCTACAAAGCAAATACAATGCTAAGAAAAAGGGGTCTCCCAGAATGGGAAACACCCTAGTTAATGAATATCACGTGGAAACAGTGAGAAGTCACCTAGAGGAGTATTTATCAAGGCAGTAAGATCAGTGAGGGCCAAAAAGGCCACTGATGACAATGTGGGTCAAAACGATACCACAATCGGTATGCGTCAAACCGATAGCCAGTTAGCATGGCGCACTTGCCATAGCCATACAAGTGCTGCTATAACAGGGCTGTTCAGGAAATTCATAACCACTACAGGTACTTGGAAAAGTACCATGGAGTTAAATGTGATCGTCATAACAGTGGAAGGGCCTGTTAGCCTAACCTCTGTAATTGGAAGTACACCAGTCGGCAAGAAGCTAGACTTGGCTAAGGTAAGAAGATGTTGTGAAACCATGGAAATTTTTCTTTTAACGCAGATTTATTCAAACCCTTTTCTTTTCAAAACCAAATTTTCTTTCAACCCAACACTTCTTTCCAACCTTCTTTTAAACCAAACCGGTGAAACCAAGAGCAATTGACAAGGATGCAACAGTGGATAAACCTTCCCTCGATTAAGTTCGGGAAGCAGGGAATGAATATTGTCACGGGACAATATAAGGGAGTTGACAACAGAATACTTCACCTAGGCGTGTGACGGACACTACAAGTGTACCAACTGTGTTGTGGGACGACCGCACTCCGATAGGAGCATGTGGGCCTGACAGACCTACTTATAGGTTAGTTGGGTAAGTAGTAATGTATCAGTATGATACCCCATATATGTATACGAGTAGAGTCCAGAACACGGGAAGTAGTCGACTCCGTCTACGGTCAGCAGTATAAATCAAACAGAAACTAGGAAATACAAGGAATGCTTGAAGTAAAGGAACTCAGTTAAGTTAACGAGACTAAAGGAATTAGTGAATTCCTTTCAAGGAAATGTTTTAAGAGTCAGGAAGTGCAAAGTGCACTGACTGTTATGTAAAGACAGCTTATGTGACTTAAGGATCCCCAGGGATAAACATGATAGCTGAAAAGCAGGGCAAGGCAGATGCCTAATGTGGACACATTAATGTGCAATGGACGGGATGAAATTCCCAGAATGAGTACCTACATTATTAGGAAATGTTGACCTTCACAGAAGAAGATAATAACCAGTTAAGGATGCAAAAAGGCGTAGCTAACTGAATGTACCAATAACTGTGAATCAGATGTAAAGGCATAACTTAACAACACCCAGGAGCAATCCTTAAAGGGTGTTCGCATCAACAATTGTTGAACAAAATGACATGACAGAGACACAAGGGTTGAAACTAACACCCAGTTTAGACATGAGTTGTCAGGAGACGGACTGGAAATCCTAAGGGGCATCCCATGAAAGGAAATGTGATGCAACAACCTTGTCATGGATGCCAATACAACCTCTAACCAGGTAATATTGTACAGAGAAGTACATGTGTGTGGACAACCTACAATGAGCCCAGCTCAAGGCAAATAAGGCTTATAAGCCATAAGCAGGACATGCTATATGAATTCGGTTGATTGTAGAAGTTTAGGTTGTGTAAGCGAATAGAGTGGTAAACGAACCACTGCATTAAGAGTGGGGATACCTCTTGATATTGTGAGACCGCAGAAGCGGTAGTTATGTGAATCAAGTTCAAGAGATATGTGGAGGATGGACCACGTTGTTACTACCCCAGGGTGATTTAAATAAAATAACACGAAAGGAAGTGCTCGTACCAGTTGTGTACGCAGGAAGTGTGATAAGTTGATGGCAACCACCATAGGTGTGTGAAACTAAATGTGTAGCGAACAACGCTCAAGGGAAAGATAATGATATATTCAAAAATCAGCCAAATAAGTGGCCAGATAAACCTAGCCTAATAGCAGAAGCTAATATAATAGCGGATACAGTATAAGTTGATGCTATATAATGGAAGAGGATACGGTGCGCAATAAGCGACCGTTGTATGAGGATGGTTAGATGATAAAATGGGGAGTGAGCAGAGTTATGAGTTAAACCCAGTGGAGGCACAACAGTAAATGATAGCAAACGAACCGAGCAGTAAGCCGGTGACAAGTATCATGTGGTAAGAATTTCAGTAAGACACAGTGTAAATTCCTGTCGCAATCGCATGAGAGATTTACTGTCAAGAGTTTACGCCTCTGCACTCTGTATGACTGAGTGTTTTGGTATTGCTCTTGTGCAGTAATGATCAAGTGGGATAGCTAGGAATCCGAAGCATGGTAATGGTGGAAGAATAAGTTATAATGGCGGTTGCATAGGAAATGCAAGGCCGCACCAATAAAAGGGTACTTGTATAAAACCAAATGTGGAGACATGATTAACAGTAAGTGACTACGGTAGCACTAACTGCCAAATATCGGTATGGAATATACCCCGAATATTGTAAATAGCTGAGAGAGCACTACACACTAGGTAGTAGCTCAATCTCAACCGACAATAAGTCGGTAGAAGCAAGTCAATCATTGTAAATTACCTAGTAGTTTGCGCGGTAAGCTATTGGAGAAGTGGATGGAAAATTCTGAGACTCACCGAATTCGCTCAGGGTAAAAGATACCATGCGTCGGTTGAGAAACCGTTGTTACCTCGATAATGGTAATACATTGGAGATGTACAATACATCAACAGTAACGAGTGGGGCAAACCAGCTCTAATAATCAGGGTTGCGCAACAGAGGCCAGTGAGCCCATGCGTCAGGTACCGGATATATTGTGAATATGAATGGATGGCTAGTTATCAGTTCCTAGAAGCCTCACAGGCCAGGACCGAAACCGGTTATGAGTCACAACTCCAATGCGAATTCTCGGTTTAGGGACTAAACCGCCAATATGGTTAAGATCCTCTAATCAGAATCCATTGTGTAATAGACCGCGTGAAAGTTAAAACACTTCACGACAGCAGAACATTTCAAACCAAGGTTTAGTGATTGATTACGTGGGCGTAATCCCTTTTAAGGGGGGTAGAGCGCAAAACCACTTAGTGTGTTTTACCGTACAAGCGTACGTGAACTAGGTTGTGCATAGCACAAAATGATTTGTTATGATGGTTGGCGCGTGTGTTATATAAACATACGCATTTATTTGTGGTTAAATTGTGGTAATTGCGCACAGAAGATGCGAATACCATTGTGGGAAGTGTGTCATTTTGTTAATAGTGGTGTGTGAGAGTACAAGTGGAAGGGAGTAAAGAAACTCCCGGGGATCTAAAACCCCGATGGTGCATAAATGTAAGCCATGTATGGTATTTTGATAAAAAAATATATGTATATATATACAGTGTTGTGATTTATGAAGGGTTATGAGACCGACATAGAACCTAGTGAGAATTAAATTCTCTAGGTAACTTGAATTAAGTTGGATTTGGATGATGATTGATAGACGGAGTTCTATCCCTTGGAGATGTAATGATTATGACTAGAAGGATTCAAAGATAGAAAATGGGATATGCTTGAATTAATTGTTGGTTGAAAATGAAGTGGGAGGTGAAACTTGATTATCATGAGATCAAGGGAAGCCGAACACAAATTGGGGTGGAAAGATAGTTCAACACTGGTGCTGATCACATCAGGGTTGGATGATCCTTGAAGCTCCCTATAAGTGATTACAAATAACCATGTTAAGAAGATACAAGGAGCATAAATGGACTTGGAGTTGTATGGTGTTTTCAAAAGAATTTTCAATTGGTATTTTCAAACAATCGACTAATATTTTGAATAAAAGATCTTCCTATACTTAACTTAGTAAAGAATATTTTTGTAGTACTTGCTCACGAGCTGAGGACGTATGAGCCTTTGTCTTCGGACCGGTGACATGAGAAGTACATATGTTGAAAATTGAGTGAATGTTTTAATTTCCCAAAGGCACGGGGACGGAAGGCGTCCATCGCGACCGGGTTCTGCGGGATCACAATGTATATGTACTCAAAGTGGGATTCGAACCCATGGAGAGATGGAAAAGGTATTTCTGTTTGATATACATGCTATGACATGTTGTTTGGTATGGGTGATAAGGGTTATTTGACTGTGATCTCCTAAAGTGTGTGCTATCAAGACCTATGAGTCTAAATGTGTTGTGTTACATAGACCTATGAGTCTAAATGTGGTTATGTCACCCAGACCTAAGAGTCTGAGGGATATGGTATGGTGCAAGTGTGGTGAAGGTACCCGGACCAGTGAGTCCGAGGTTACCATGTGAATATGATATTTTATGTATAATGTGGATATGTTGCCCGGACCATTAAGTCCGAGGTTGGATGTAAAGGGTGGTTGGTAATGGAAGTTTTATGGCTATAAGTAATTCCCGTATTCTAATCCAATGATGCGAGGAAATGTGAACTTCGAGGACGAAGTTCTTTTAAGGGGGGTAGATTGAAATACCCCAAACCTTGGTATGTTGTGTAAATGTTAAACTATGGTATTTAAAGGCTAAAAAGTGCCTTAGAAACATGAATGAACCATTTAAACCATAGTAAAGTGCAATAAAACACTAAGACACGGTTTGAGCAAAAACATGCTCTAAGGTTGGAGTGAACTTGGTTAGGACCCAAAGAGCCTACCAAGACTTGATAATGTTCAATTATGACTTTATAAGGCTAATTAAGTCCTTAGGAAACTTTGGTAGACAATGAAACCAAACAGAACACAAATAAATACCTTAAGGTCAATAAGAGCAAAAATGTGCTCTAAGCTTGGGATAAATGTGTATAAGGCCTAATGGTCATACCTATGCCTTAATTATATGTTAATGAACATATTAAATCAATTACCAAAGAAAACCAAGCTTGGAAACAAGTTAAAACACAAAATGTGCTTTAAGAAGTCTTAAAGCACGTTTTTGAAAAATTGTCTTGTAAATGAGTTTTGAATGGCTAAATGTCCATCATTACTCTTTAATTAACATGTGTACTATATAGTATCACATTTGGGTGGCTATATCAATGGGAAATCAAAATTTCACTTCTATGTGCCTTGTTATTGGTGAATAGTGATTTTTATAACTAGTTTGTAACATATAATGTTATAAGTAATTAAATGAGTCAACAAAGACTATTATACCCTTCTACTAATAAGGGGGCCGGTTTTTGGTAGTAATGAGTCACCAAACATGTTAACTTGTTAAGTAAATAAAGGTGACTCATAGGTTACTATTTGCTTTAAGTTATAAATATCCTTAAAAGCAAAATCAATCTCATTCTCCCTTCCTTCTTCATTTCCCACGGTTGAAAGGCTCCTTCTTCCTTTCTTCTTCTTGTTCTCTCTCGGTAATGCTACTACCACCATGGAAGTTCCAACTTTGAACACATGTAAAATCTTGCTCACTTGTTCAAATCAAAAACAAACACCACCATTCTCTTAGTTAAGCCAAGCTCTACAATCTTGTCTCTTCAAAACTTCAAAACCTCCATTTCGGTGCCAAGAGGAATCACCATGGGAGGAGCTTGTGCTCACCTTTTCACATACTTGTTCTCCTTTGCTTCAAGGTAAGGAAACTCAAAGAAAAATGACATTTCCTTCATGTTTTGTCATAACCGAAAATGCACCTTGTAATGGTGTCTTCTCTGTCTTTTTTAGCTTCATTTGAACCTTCCAAGGGCTAGGAGGAGTCCTCTCTTGATATATATTCAAGCTCTCTTTCCATTCCAAGGTAAAACAATCATGTTAATACCTTAAGATATATATATGTAACTAGGGTTTACAATGAGATAAAGCTTAAAGCTTATATACTCATTTCAATGTTGGTATATTGTTTAGTTGTTGACAAGGAAGGAAATGCCTTACCGTTTTACAAGGAAACAAGAAAGAAATTTGTGAGGAAAAGAGGTAAACAAGCTATCTCAATGTGGTTTAATGCCTTAGGAGAAATAAGCTTATAATGCTTGTTAAAACTACCTAAAGAGCAAATGGTAAATGAGCTAGTAAAATGCTCTCAAGGAGTTTATTAAAGGAATATGTATTGTTGGGTGTATTTGCAGGTCAAAGGCATTATTATGTGGGAAATTCAGTGTTTAAGGTTATGCATTTAAGGGCCTAAGAGCCATGCATTTAAGGGCCTAAGTGCCAAGCAATTTAAGTTATGCACTATATTGTGATGTAGTGCTTAATGTGTGAAGTTTGTGTATAAAATGTGTTTGATGGATTTTAGGTGTTCTTGGATGGATTAAGGTAAAAACCTAAGTGTTTGGATGTGGGTATATACTAGAGAAGCTATGGCCAAATTTGGGAAATGTGTAAGAAGTTCTAAGTGTTGTAAGTGAGTTTTGGTGAACTAGGAAGGACTAAAGGTGAATGAATGTTTACTTGAGAGGGAAACATGTATTAAAGTGATGCAAGGATTTAGGTGTTATCTTGGAAGTTTTAGAAATCTATGGGTGTTCTTAAGATGTATTTAAGTCTTGGAGGAGTTGTTTAAGGTTTAGGTAAGGTTGGTGTTCAAAGAATGAATGATGTTTAGGTAAGGTTTTGAGTAAGGAGTTTTAAGAAGTTGTGAAAAGGAGATTTAGTTAGTAAGAAAAGAAGTTGAGAGGTGATGATAAGGTGTAGAGGAAACACCTTGGTATTGTGGTCATTGTAGGTGAAATGCCACCTAGAAATCATAAGGAGAAAACATTGTAAGTGTTAGGAATTTTGTGGAGATATAAGTAAAGGTTTAATGAATTAGGAAAAATAGTTTTGTGAGTGTTTAAGAATATCTTAAGGGTGTGTTTGAGGTGCCAAATGATGTTAGAACACATTAAGAGGCCTTAGGAGAAAGTTGGTGAAGAATTGGCAAAGTTTGGGTAAGATTAGGAGGCGACCGACCCAGGGGCCGACCCAGTTTTTGGGTCGGTCGAGCCTCTGTAAGATGTTAGGAATGTGTTCGGTAATGGTCCGACCCAAAAGGGTGGGTCGGACATGGGTCGGTCGGTCAAGTTACAAAGGAGGGAAAATGTTCGCACATGGACCGACCCAGAATGGTGGGTCGGACGTGGGTCGGACGGGCATGATTATAAGGAAGTAAAAGGGGGTCTGTAATGGACCGACCCAGATGTGGGTCGGACGGTGGGTCGGTCGGACCAAAAACATGGTTTAAGGTTATGAAATCATATGTGATGATGGGGATTGGTAGGTAATGATGTTATAAGGATGTTAAGGACATGTTAGGTGAGTTTCAATGACAATAAAGTGGGCTAAAGGTTGCATTAAGATGCGAGAGTAAAACGTGTTAAAAATGTAAAGTTATTTAACCAAGTTAACGGGGAAAGTTATAAGCATTAGACTTTAAAACAAACATGTTACCCCAATGTTAATGAAAACACATGTGATGTTAACAGTTGTTCGAGAATTGCTCGAGGAACATAAGTGGACGTGGTAAAGTGGACCCCGGTGACAGGTATGGTTTTCTTGCAACCTGTGTCCTAACGGATTACACCGGCTTGTATGCCAATATGTTTTCTTGAGTGTTTGCCACCTTGTAAGATTAAAACATGTAATGAGTTTATAGTAATTCATTTATGTGGCGAATTTGGTATCCGATGCCGTTTAACCTCAAATATGTGTTAAACCTTAGCTAACTAAAACTAGGAACACATGAGTGATCGGTATTCGGAGTTGACGGCCCAAACCTTGGGAACGTGCTAACCACGGCTATGTGTGAGTTAGTTGGATATTGTTGTGGTATGCAAGTGTGTGAACCTCCCTTGTGTGCTTAACTCGGTTATGATACCGTATGGTGTGTGGATGTGGTAGGCACCATAATGGATCCCTAACTACTTACTTATTATGTATATGTACTAATGGGGGGAGAGGAGTCCGGTCTGTTCCGGCCACGCGTGTGAGGATGGGGGTCGTGCCATTATAGGTTCGTCCCTCTGTGTATTATGGTTGTTTTCCCATTGGGTTTCCAACTTTCCCCTTTAGCTTAACCAAAGCTATATTACTGACTCACATCGGGCCACGGGGGCATACTAATGGTTATGTTATTTCGGTGTGCTTGGGATTACTATATCCGACACACCTTGGGTATAAGTTAACCGTTCTATATAACCGGACGGTAACGAGGATGGTAACGAGCTTAACATGGGATTGGCAAAAATCCCTAGGCTCACCTGGTATACTAACTATGGTGGAAGGTTCCTTGAGAGAACCGATTTTATGGTGTATGTAATGTTATAATGCTATGCAAATTCCCTTGCTATGCTTTTGGTATATATCATAATTGGATGTTTTAAATGATGCAATGTTGTCATGTGTACATCGAAGCAAGAAAGGTTGTTATGTGTGAATGAGTTACGTTATAGGATATGGAATGTGTGGATCATGGAAATGAATCCCAGTTTGCGACAAGAGGCATTTGAGGATAACCCGATTAATGGGTACATGCCGTTCGTTAAGGAAGTAGCTCCATTTTGGAGGAGAGCCATTCTAGGGTTTAAGGAATCATTGGATGGTTGGTTAAGTGTGGATGTGTTGGTTATAGGTTGAGCCCATTGAGGCGAAATATATTTGATGTATGGTTATGGCTTGTATGCATGATTTAAATATAATCAACTGCATGCTAAGACGACAATTAGTTGTGCGTGGCCCGGTAGCATGTGGGCTGCGGGATTACCATACCAGCAAAGGTGCTGAGCCCCTTGGGGGCCACCCTTTCTCTTCTTTTCCTATTTCAGGTACGGAGAGCTGGAAGCCGTTCGAGAGTAGGACGGGGCAGATGTTATACATGGGTAGCCATTTAAATGGCATGAGTATGATAGGCGTAGTAAGACCGAAATTGTTATCGGCAGTAGTTGTAAATACTCGGTACAGGGGGAGTGTATGTATATAATAAATGTTTGAAGATGGAATGAGTATTGTATGTGTAGTTGCTCGAATCTAGTCCCTCAGACCGATACAATGTACATGTATTAGCCTTGTTAGCCACGTAGGTGGTTAACGGCGTGTAACCCATTGGAATAAGTAATGTGATGAGTTGAGTTTTCCGCTGCAGTTTGTTATTATGTGTTGGTTGTTGGATGGGGTGTTACACTTATGTTAGTTCTTGTTAAGAACTTAACCATGTAATTTCATTGTTGTTTAATGCATGTCAAAAGTTTGGAAAATACCCCTCCAAGCTTCCGTGACAAATCTAAGGAGAAAAACATAAGAAAAAGTCACTTTCAAGAGGTAAAGAAAAACCCAACCCTAAACCTTGGTAAATAAGCTTATAAGCTTTAGTTTAATGTGATAATCTGACTTAGCATTATTTTTATGATATATAGTCATCTTGGTGAGGAGAAAATCAAGTATAACACTTCAAAGAGCAAGGTAAAACCTTAATGTTCATTTTAATACTTTAAAGTGTTTTATCCTTGAGTTTAAATAAATACCATGAGTGGACTTTTGGGAATGGTCAATTTTGGCCTTATAATGACTAAGAAAAGAGTTAGTTAACGTAGGCTAAGCACGTGATTACATAAAATAATTATCAAATTTATGACATTATATGGAAAATTTATAATTACTGAGAAGTTCAGTGTGAGGCCGAGAATTTACACGTTTTTAAAGAGCATTTAAGTGTAATTTTATGATACAAAATTAAGTTGTAATAAGGCCATGTCATTAGGCCATTTTATTAAGTTATTTAAAGTTTAAAGTACATTTAAATTAATTTATGTACTTATTATAAAGTTATGGGTGAAAACCATAAATAACTAAAATTACAAGTGTTGTAGGTGAATATAGCCAAAAGTTAGGGTTTATAGGGAGTTTAGGTGAAAATTGTAAGATATTCAAAGTTTGGGCTTAAATTGTAAATATAGGAAAAATTGGGGTAAGTTTTGTAATTACAGAAAATTTGGGGTCTAGGTAGTGTTTGGAAGGTCAATGTTGACCATAGGAGTGGCCTTGACCAAATAAGGTGATTATATAATTTAATTACCAACTTATATTAAGTTTGAGAGTAAAATTTAAAAGTTATAAGAATTTTGGGGTTGCAGTGTAAATACCAAAAATACTGGGTAAAAATGATATATAAAACAAGGTCTACTAGGAATTTATGGGAATTTTTGGAGAGTTATTTGGAGTTATATTGATAACTATGTATAATATATAGTTGAAATGTCATATACAAAGTTTAAGTAATAAAAGGGAGAAACTTGTAGGTGTTGGGAAATAATTCTAGACAGACTAAGGGTCTGTTCGGAATTCATAAAACATGTTACAACAATATTTTATGCTTAATATAAGAATATAATGTCAAAAAATATGATATATGGCTATAATTGTGACATTATATAATTAATGTCAAAGATTTGTAAATAATAGAAGTGTAAGGGCTGTTACAGAATTCGGAATATTAGAAATGAAATTTAGAATATGGATTATAATGTTGTAAGGGTTATAACAATTATAAGATGAAGAAATAGAATTACAAAACGTTAGGTAGCAAGTTCTAATGTTGGATGTAATTGTGAAACAATAATGAATTGTATAGTTCAAAGTTTAGTAGATGAATTATGTAAGCTTGTATACTTGGATAAACTAACCAAGATAATACAATTGACCAAGTCCACACAATTGACTAAGGAGGGTCATGTTGACCAACTCAATATTAAATAGGAGTCTATAAAGATTATAACAATTATAAGGTCAATACTTACATGAAATATAGTTACAACTATATGAATACACAATTGTATAATCATGCATATATATATGTATAAGTTTCGGTATATATATAACAATAACCTATGATGAAAGGAAATAGGTTATTAGGAAGATATATCCTAAGTTGGAAATGTGCAACAATGTACAAATACATGAACTATAATACTGACATAACAATTCCGAGTAAACCCGAAAAACACGAGTAACGATAGTTAGTTAACGACGGGGATATAACCCGAGAAGGATTATAATGTATGAGGATACCGTATTGTATTAATTGCATGAAATATTAATACGTGGTGTAATACGTATTCCAGACTCGTAGATTTTTGAGGATCGACAGATTAAGCGTGAGAAATTACGCTAGTGTATATTCCGATGTACGGTATGTTGTTATATGTCTTTAGTGTCTCTGAAGATTTCCTCAGTTCAGACTTGTGTATAAAATCTGTGATAAGATTATCTATCTGATTGTGTGAAATAATATGCATGAAATGTATATTATATTGTTTGCCTTACTAATGTTGTTTATGCGTTAACAGTATTGTTCGTATATATGAACTTATATATAAAATGAACTAACGACAAATAATGCTACCTTATACATTATTGTAAGAAACTTAGAAAAACATTGTAGCATATATAGGATAATAAGAAGTATTGTCCGAGACTTATATACAGAACAACAACCTATCTAACGTTGCTCTCGTACTACTACATTCAAATGGTAAAAATCACCTAGAGATACTAGGTATAAGACCTTATGAGGCATACATTCGAAATGTTACACTGGATCCCGAGTTGATACTTACGATTAGATTAAGAGATCTTAATCATCAGTGTTCTGAAAAATGTATAGAAATAGAGTATGGAAAAATCTAAAGGTGGAGCCCTTGGTGCGCGCTGTGATCACAAAAACGATGCTAGGATGTCCGCATATGGGTTTGTAAGTATCAACTAAATTCTAATGAACTAAGATGGTTTATCGGTTGGAGACTTTACCGCTGGAGTGGCTACTGCTGTGAGTGACCCGCTTTAGATATGGGTAAGGGGTAGAGACACATCGGTAAAATGAGACGGTGTCATAGGCATGAGATACTTCTCAACTAAACAATATTCGAACAGCTAGATATCTCGTATAATTGATGAGTCTTACTTATGGCCTACAGGCCAAGTATGAGAATAAACAAAAAACTTATAACTCTCATATGTAACACCCCTACCGTTGATCCTATGTTACCGTCTAATCGTCCTGTTAATTCTATCAGTTCGCAGTGGAAATACTACTATTACTACGGCGGGTGATACAACGCCGCTAACCGCCCATACGGCTAGCAAGGCTTACGCTACCTACAGTGACGGTTTGATGCCTAAGTATACCGAGCTACAATACTACTTACCAATACCGAAAATACAACATACTTACATTCCTGGATTACCGAGTACCAAATTATATTCAATTTACATTCCTTTCCAAGTCTACCAAAAATCATCAGTTCAATAAACTACTCATCTACACCAATTCAAACACTTCCACTATCCAAAAGGGTGTACCCCATGGTACACCGGCTAACAAAAGCTTCAGCCGTGTACTACTTAGTACACCATTCAATTCATTAATTACAATCAAAAGGAAGACAAACTAATCTTCATCAGCTTCACCCGTCTCGTGGACCTGCATTCATATTAAAAACATCGCCCCAAGGGGCTCAGCAAAAGCTGCGCATGAACTTCGCATATACCGCGTGCTAACAAGGGCACGCCGACTAATTAAGATGAAATAGGCATGCGGTTCATTTTTTTAACACACATACATGCTTGCATACATCATACATGCATACACAATACATTACACAATTCAAGGCAACAATTCAATAGTGCGCACAATACTTACCTTCGCAATGTTAGCCAAGTTACGCATCCGGGTTAATCGGAATGCTTGTTACTCTTTTACTCATTACACAATGCTTATTCTTACTTTTACTTACTCACTTACATTTACTTACTTACTCATTCTTACTTACTTACTCATACTCATGTTAAGTCGGTATGACCTCCGGCCCGGGGACTACACCGTCCCACCACCGGGATTTACTTGACTCACCAATCCGGGATGCTTCCCACTTAATGGATTTGGGCCGCGGACCAGTTTAAGGGTCAGGACTTGGATCCAACCTCTTGTGTCTCCGCATCCTCACGCGTGGCTGAAACTATATCGGACTTCTACTCATTCCAATTTAATTACCAATTTAAGTTAGATTGGTTAGCTTGTTAGGAATCAGGTAGAAGTCCAATAGCAATCACAATCGGTCATAGTACAATATGTCATTCATACACACACTCATATTCATCCATACATTTCATGAATTATACAAACTAGGAGTTAAAGATAATATACAACAATATACAACACTACATATTCACAAGTAAACATGATAACTCCGATTCGTGTGTTTATCTTATTTGGTGATCAATTAGCATACAACACACAAATCAGAGTAACCAAGGTAGCATACGGGGCATGAGAAATTCATACCGTCCACCGTTGTACTTGTATCCGACGTTCCTCCGGTGTTCACAATCCAGATCCTAACATATACATACAATTGGGTGGTTAATTACCCTTACTTAACCTTACTAATTACTTTACTAACATTTCCTGGTTTATACTTACTAATTCATTGTTGTTCAAATACATTTACTTAAGTTACATACTTAAAATTATTTTCTAAACTTGTTTATGGCCTTAATGACCTTTAAACATCATTAATTATGTCTTAATCATCTTATAATATCATCACCCATCATTACTCATCCTTAACTAAGCTTAGAAACACATTCTGTACAAAATTCAGGTTGGTCCGGGTTGTTTTCCGGGTTTACAAACCCCGACCAATTCGCTGGAACAACTCTCGGGTGAAAAAATTGCATGGTCCGGGTTTACATCCTTATATACAAACCCGGACCACCTGTTTGGAAATGTTACGGGTGAGTTTTTCGCATGGTCCGGGTTTGTATGCTACTTTGCAAACCCGGACCACGTGTTTTGGTATGTTACGGGTATGTTTTTGGGGTGGTCCGGATTAGTGTCTTGGTTTGTAAACCCGGACCACTCCTTTGTGAAACTTTCTGTCGAGTTTTCATGCTAGTCCGGGTTTGTGTGCTGGTTTGCAAACCCGGACTAGTTACATGTTTTGCAATTATGTAAATTTTTCAACTTGTTTAAACTCCAAATTTCTATCAATCCATTCCCTAATATTCTTACATATTATTTAGCATGTTTTAACTTTGATTAAGCATTTTAAACTAGTCTAATGCAACACTACAAAAATCTGTTACACTAACACTCTTACTGTAGGTTTTCTTCCTCTGTTACATTTCCTCTCCTTCAACTAATGCTACAGATTTTGACACTAACACTCCCCATCTATAGCTCCCTCTTCTAATGTCATTTTTACCACTCCTGAGGCATTACAATACATTAACTACCTCTCTCAATCTACCCTCTAACTATCTCCATCAAAATCTGTTACAACCTATATTATTCACCTAGTTTCTAGCTAATTAAGTGTTCCAATCCTAGGTAAATTTTGCCATAGTCTCCCCCTATATTTTTACACTCTCACCACATTGTTTATTCACACATTTCTATCCCTCTCACCTGTTTTCATCAATCATTGATATACAAAGCTCCCATACACAAATACCAACACTAAAACACTCTTAAAAATTCTTGCACTTAACATCCCAATCCCAACTATGTTTACACAAGTTTTACATGCCTTTCAAAGGTTTAAAACATTTGTATTCTCTTACACATTACACTACTACCCATTACTAAATTCAATACACATTTAATAAGTTACTAGAATATGTTACAACAATATATATAAGACTACACAAAAGAATGTAATTTACCTTGTTGCTTTACTAGCTTCTCCTTTCTTCTTCCTTCTTCTTTCTTTTCTTCTCTCTCTCTAGTTTTGGTAATTCAATTCTCTAACACTACAACCCATTCACATATACACATTTCAATACAACAAAAACTAACCTTAACTATCTTTTAAATCTTTTAATGTAAGTTTTAGGGTTTGGGAATTTCATTACCTTGCAAGGGTGTAGGTAGTGTTTGGACAGCTCAAGAACAATATTTCCCTCTCTCCAAGGAAGCCAAAATCGGCTAGAGTGCAAGGAAACCAAACAAGGTTTTAGCTTGATTTTTGTTTTGCCCATAAGGCTAGAAAAACAGTGAGGTTTCAAGAAGATTTTTACCTCAAAATTACAAGGAGAAGAAGGTGGTTCTAGTGGTAGTCTAGAAGCTCCAAATGCTCCACACCCATGGAGATGAAAATGCTCCTTTTCGAATTTTGAAAAGAGGGGAATACTCTCCTTGATTGGAGGAAGACAATGGTGTAATTTTTATAATTTTTGGAGGAGATTTAAGGGAGTAACAAGAGGAGAGAAGTAGTGTTTTGTGTGGGTTTGTTCATTCCTCCATTGCTGTCTCCAGGAAGAAGGAGAAGAAATCAGAGAAGGGAGGAGGAGTGATGTACGAGAATGAAGGGAATGTGGGGGTGGAGAGAGAGTATGTGAGTGAGGTTAGTAAAGTAGTGTTTACTTTTGCTTTTTAAATGTTTTGTTGTTTTGTAAATAAGAGGAGAGTTATGAGAGGGTGTGAGAGAGGGGTCCAAATCGGACCACACAGCACACACACACAAACTTTACTTTTTATTTTAAAAGTGGACACATAGGTTGGGTCTATTTATGTTTCTACCCCATAACTTCCCGTTTTTGACAGTTTTTACTAATTTCTCATTTTATTGATTTTATTGGTTCTAAAGCTTCACTAATATTTATTAATGATTATTTAGTTAACCAAAATTGTTACGAGTCTATTTGACCCGCTTAAAGTCATGTTTTCCCGGTTTCCTTGGAAAACGTGCTTTAAGGTTCGTTAGCGTTTTTAATCCTTTTTAAGGATCTGTTTTCTTCGGGATTTATTCCCTTATGATTATTTATACTTAATTAAGCTTCTAAAATATTTATTAGCCTATTTAATCACTATTTCTAATTACGGGGTATTTCAATCTACCCCCCTTAAGAAACTTTGCCCTCAAAGTTGCTCAAGGTTAATAGTTTAAGTAATTCTACTCATTAGGCAAACCAATTGCCATAATGCATCTTACTACCACCTATGAGGTGTTTACTTCATTCCACATTGCAAGCATACACTGTTCAAGCATCATACACAATTCACATACACAATCCATTATTTTCAATTCATACCATTCCACAATACATCATTGCAATTCACATTACACATTACACATACATCACACATCGTACATACACATCCATACACTACACATTACACAGACATACCTTCACATACCAAATACACTTTGCACTACATGTGCCATCCAGAAATCTATTACAATACCTACACACTATGCAATGCTTACCCCGAAGCAATGCAAAAGCAAAAAGGCTCTACCCCCCTTAAAAGAGGTACGCCCCGTACCCGTATTACTAACACTAGACGAACTAGTTTATGAATAACTGTGGGTACTTAGCCTTCATGGCGTCTTCCAATTCCCATGTCGCTTCTTCGACATAATGGTTTGACCATAGGATCTTCACCATTCGTATAGACTTATGGCGAGTGTCTCTGGTCTTCCTATCAAGGATTCTAACCGAGGGTTCAACATATCGCATAGTCGGCTCAATGGAAAGTCTCTCGGGCTCCAGAACATGAGAAGGATCAGCGATGTACTTCTTGAGTTGTGACACATGAAAGACATCATGTACACGCCCCAAGTCCTCAGGTAATGCTAACCTGTAGGCTACGGATCCAACTCTTTCGGTGATAGTGTATGGCCCTACAAACTTTGGGCTTAGCTTGCCCTTCTGACCAAATCGGAAGACACCCTTCATAGGTGAAACGTGCAGGAACACTTGGTCGCCCACGGCGAACTCAAGGTCGCGTCGTCGCACATCCGCATAGGATTTCTGTCTATCTTGGGCTGCCTTCATATTCGCTCGAATCTGCTGCACTTCAGCTTGTACTTGCTCAAGGTACTCTGGTCCTATGATGACCGCTTCACTCGACTCATCCCAACATAAAGGTGTACGGCAAGGTCTACCGTATAGAGCTTGGAAAGGCGACATCTTAATCGAAGCATGATAGCTATTATTGTAAGAGAACTCGATAAGATGAAGCTTATCTAACCAACTCCCCTGAAAATCTAAGGCACATGCTCTCAGCATGTCCTCCAGTGTCTGGATGGTCCTTTCTGTCTGATCGTCGGTCTGAGGATGGAAGGCGGTACTCAGCTTCAATTCTGTACCCAACGCTTCCCGTGTAGCTCTCTAGTATCTCGAAGAAATTGGTGTCGTGGTCAGATACTATAGTTTTCGGGACTCTGTGATGTCTGATAATCTCCTTGTCGAATAGCTCTGCGAGCTTCACTACCTTCAGGTGTCCTTCATCGGTATGAATCTGGCAACCTTGGTAAGGCGATCGACTACAACCCAGATCATGTTGAGTCCTCCCCTGGAAGGTGGGAGTCCTACAACAAAATCCATGGAGATATCATGAAATTTCCACTCCGGAACTGGCATAGATTGTACCATTCCGCCAGGTCTACGATGTTCAAACTTTACTTTCTGGCATGTTAAGCATCTCAATACAAACTCCGTCACATCTGACTTCATTCCAGACCACCAGAAGTACCTCTTCATGTCTTTGTACATCTTGGAGGCTCCCGGATGGACTAACAATGTGGAACTGTGTGACTCTCGCAAGATGCGATCCCTTAGCACAGCATTGCTTCGGGGAACGCATAGCCTGCCATTCAACCGAATCAAACCATCTTCATGTAACTTAAAATCATATTTCTTCTTCTCAAATGTACCATTCTCGATCTTTTGTCTGATTTCGGTTAGGTAAGGGTCGCTCAACTGAGCGTCTCGCACCTCGTCAACCAAGCTATAAGAAGCGAGTAGCGAATGGAGCGAGTGTGCTCGACGGCTCAGGGCGTCGGCTACAATGTTTGCCTTCCCTTCCATATACTGTAAGTCGATGTCGTAATCTGAAAGAAACTCCATCCATCTTCTTTGTCTTAGGTTCAATTCCTTCTGCGTGAATACATACTGTAAGCTCTTATGGTCGGAGTAGATGGTGATGCTCACCCCATAGAGATAGTGTCTCCATATCTTCAAGGCGAAGACAATGGCCCCTAACTCTAAGTCATGTGTCGGGTAATTCTCCTCATGCTTTTTTAGCTGGCGGGAGGCATAAGCTACAACCTTGCCATGCTGCATGAGTACGCATCCCATCCCCTTTCCTGATGCATCACAATACACCTCAAATCCCTCTGTGCCCTTTGGAAGAGTAAGGATGGGCACTGAGGTCAATGAGTCCTTCAGGCTCTGAAATGATAATTCGCACTCGTCTGTCCATACAAACGGTGCATCTTTCTTCAACAGTGTAGTCATGGGCTTAGCGACTTTTGAGAAGTCCTTTACAAATCTCCGGTAGCAACCGGCTAGACCAAGAAAGCTCCGGATGTCGGTAACAGTCTTAGGTCTAGGCCATGATCGTACAACTTCTATCGTAGAAGGGTCAACTGAGATACCTGCGCTCGAGATGACGTGACCAAGGAATGATACCTGATCTAGCCAGAACTCGCATTTGGAGAACTTCGCATACAGCTGGTTCTCGCGCAGTGTCTCAAGCACTTTCCTCAAATGAAATTCATGCTCTTCTGCTGATTTAGAGTATACAAGGATGTCGTCGATGAAGTCAACAACCGAAGTGTCCAACTGCTCACTGAATAAACGATTCATGAGGTCCATGAATTTTGCTGGTGTAATTGACAAACCGAATGGCATGACGGTGAATTTGTAGTGGCCATATCTGGTACGGAATGCCGTTTTCTCGATGTCTTGCTCTTTGATAGCAATCTGATGATACCCAGAACGGAGGTCGATCTTGGAGAAGACTGATGCCCCTTTCAGCTGGTCGAATAGGTCGTCGATGCGTGGTAATGGGTATTTATTCTTGACTGTGACCGCATTCAACTCGCGGTAGTCAATACAAAGTCGGAGACTACCGTCCTTCTTCTTCACGAAGAGAACCGGTGCTCCCCAAGGTGATACGCTCGGGCGTATGAACCCTTTGTCGAGTAAGTCGCGTAACTGCTCTTTCAATTCAGTCATTTCAGCGGGTGCCATACGGTACGGTGCCCTAGCAATGGGACCGGCACCTGGCAAGAGGTAAATCTCAAATTCTACCGCTCTCTGAGGTGGCATGACAGGTAACTTCTTAGGGAATACGTCAGGGAATTCAGATACGATGGGTACTTCGGGGTTGAACTCTGGATCTCTCTCCAGGTCTTGTACATAGCACAAATACACTTCTTTGCCCTTCCTGAGCTCCCGGTACATCGCCATGGTGGATATGACTGTGGTCAAAGGCTCTCTCGGTCTCTGGCGGTAAGATACAGTAACCCCAGAAGGACTCTTGAGTAGCAATCGATGCTCGGCGCAGAGGATTCTACCCTTGTGCCGCTCCAACCAATTCATCCCGATTATTAAGTCGAATCCCAATCCATTAAACTCGATGAAGGAGATGGGAAAAGATTCTCCTTTGATTTCAATCGTGGCTGATTGATAATACTTGGTGCACTGTACTCGCTCCTTCGATGGGAGAGTAACCAGGAAATTAGGTAGCTCGTCCGCATCTAGCTTCAACCTCTTCACAAAAGATGGCGATACGAAGGTGTGAGAGGCGCCGGAGTCGAATAACACATTAGCTTCAATGCCGTTCACTGAGAATGTTCCCGTTAAGATGGTGCCGCTTTTGCCGGCTTATGCTTCGGTGAGGATACCCAGGTTACCTTCGGTACCGAGTCCACAACCTATGGAAGTCATAATTTCATAAGTATTGACGGTGGACACAAGTGGAATTTAAATCAACACTGCTCTTTATTGATAAACCAACCATCATACATACCGTGTCTCTAATACACGTTACTAATACATTACATGATACTATGAATTTAATACTTCCTAAAGGTAAGGTTCAGGCGTCCTGGTTTCATGTGTGTGGCATTGATTATTGCCGGTGGTGCTGTATTCAACTTGATCTTGTTGATCCCGTGATACAGCATCCTAGAGTTTCCACCCATGATTAGGACATCTCCTGATCTCAATACCAACTTCTGTGCGAGGTCCACACGCTTCTTCTCGCTATACATAAATACGGCGTCATCACCAATGGACCAAGACACTACGGGCACTCCTCGTTCGAGGGATTCCGCTGTCTCGTCCTTGTCTTGGTGTAACCCAAGCCGTCCTTCTTTTTCATAGAAGTTGACGATACAGAGGTCTGCTTCAAGTGCGGGAATCGGTTCATGTTCGCATTGTTGTGCAAGTTCTACTGCTTGTGTGACAAGAGTCTGAAACTCTGGAGGTATTGCCGATGGCGTCGTTCCGTCTTGTGTTCGTGTCTCTTCGTATGTCTTGGTATAAGGATTCCAGTCTTTTCCCAAGCACATCATTTTCAGCTTCATCTTCGCTTCACCGGGGATTTCGGGTGTATAAAATCCTCCTTGACTCGTTCCTAGTTCGTTGCATCATCGGATGATTGCAATTTGGGCTTCGAGTGTCAAGTATCCCCTTAATAAAATCATACCTGGTTGGATGACTGTTGGGCAAAATAGTAGTTAAACTATCTTGCTAACTATGGGCAGTGAACCCAATCTTTGTAGTACAACAAGGTCTTATCCACAGAGACTTCACAACTATCTAATTAATTATCCAGTTTAGTAAATGTACAAGAAGATAAATAAAAGTGCATAAAATGTAAATTGGGGTTTAGCCGGAGGCAAGCTTGATTTGTTTAGGATCAGTGCAGAAATAATAAACACAATAAAGTAAATGGATGGAAAAAGGTATCCTAGGATAGCGGGGGAATTGCCTAAATTACTTAAAAAAATATATAACCATGTCTCAAATATTTATTGTCTATTAGAGTTAATAATTGTCAGTTACGAACTCTTAGTTATAGCCTTAGTATTTTCCTGCTCAATCCGGAGTGTAAATACCAAGATTAATTCCTTTGTGGTACCTTGACTATCTCAAAATCATATGTTGATAGTTACCAAATAAATGCAGTAGTTTGTCACGCTAAGCATTTAACAATATTTGCTGAAAGGAATTAAAACAAGTGTTAAGTTATAGTGAAACAGGTGATAAAATTTATTTAAGTACAGACATTAATTATAATCCTAATTTGCTCTTATTTGTCTATTAAAGAATTTATCTTGTGGCCTTCCTAAATCATAGATAAGGACAACTCTTAATTAATTCAGTAGACTTTTTACAATCAGAAGAAGTCTAAATCATTAATTAGCATTAAGCAAGAATTCTTTTAATAACAGCGATGGATTTTATCTGCTAATCAAGGAGATAATATCTAACGTTTGTCTTTCTTTGTGGTCTATTCTCAGATTTACAAAATCACTGAAATAAGAGAAACCGTAAATGCATAAAAATGATCAGTTGTTAAGCATTTAATAATTTAGAGAGACAAAACAAATATTTATAAGCAAACTTGGTATTAATAATAAGTGCGAATTATTTGGGGTCAAACCCAATCCTAGGATACGACTAAAAATCACTCAGACATTAACAGAAATAAAAAGAAAGCAGAGATAGCCATTATTTTGGAGACTGCCGGCGGAGACTGGACTGCGATTCGCTTCTACTCCAGCTCCCTTTTCTTCTCTTCTTCTTATCGTGCTTTTGCTTCGTGGTGGAATGAATGAAAATAAAATGGAGAAGTGGGGGATAAGAGGATGGAATGGATCGTAGGTGTGGAAACTGTGGAACGATGGTGAACTGTGGTCTAATTTGGATTGAGAGGAAGGGATGATTTTATTTGAGCAGAAGGATCGTGGGTTTTATAGAAGAATGGAGGAGGAACAAGACAGGTTGCGACAACGTGTGAGGATTTTAAGGCAGGCGCCTGATATGTTTAATGGAGTAGATAGATATGTCTGCAGGCGCCGCAAAGGAAGAAGCAACTTGGGGAAGACAGTCGGCAAAGAAAACCAGTCGGCGAAGGAAACCAGTCGCGTTAATTTCTGGATCTGGGTTGCATTTACACGCGTCCTTGTTTGTGTCCTTGGTTCTGTCCTTGGATATTTGGGCGGACACATTTGTTAATATAAATGCGGCGTGTATTGTTAACATGTCCAGCCCATGTCCTTGTTTGTGTCCTTGGATATTTGGCCGGACGTCTCACAAGCATCTTGTTTATCTCTTGTCCTTGCTTTTTTCCCCGGACGTCTCACAAGCATGTTGTGAGCCTCGATTTTAAACCCCTATCCTATGTGGATTAAGCTGATTAGGATCTAATCGGGTTTTAGGTCCACTTATAACCTAAGATTAATAACTATGTCATATAACAATAATTATTAAATCCTAAGTTAGCTCACTGGAACCTATTATGAGTCACCACCTAATTTTAACCTAGATCAAATTAGGAAAGGAGAGTTTGGGTTCGGGGGCTTGATATTCGACTTAATTAGGGTTCAATTACTTTCATTACCCCAGAAGTCGTTTTTCCTCTACTTAGTTTAATTACGGCTTATTACGAGTCGTTTTAACCTAAGTGCGCGCTTCTGATTTTTTGTAATTTTTCATTTTTTGACAGAAAATTAAAGTGAAATTAAAACTACCTAAACTAGGGTTTCGGAGGCAGAATTAGGTCAAATTTTAATTCCGTCCGTGACCACGGACCTAATGTCCGAACCCACGGACCCTAGTTAACCTAAATGCACAGAAAAGTCAAATTTAAACAGAAACAGGATTTTGAAAAGTCCGGGGCCACGGACAGGATGTCCGTGGGCCCGGACATGTTTTATAAAACCCTAACTTTTGAAAATAAAAATATCCCGCCACCGTCCGGGGGCATCCGGCTTACGGACTGGGAGTCCGGGACCCCGGACATAGCGTCCGTGGGTGCGGACCAACCTCGGACGGCGGCGTTGAGGCTGTTCCCAGTGGTGTTTTTGGCTCAAAATTTATGGGTAAGTAGCCTGAAAGATTCTAAACACGTTAGTGATCAAAAGTTTACTATTTGAAGTCAAAATTAATGCGAAACTTAGCTAACAAGTAGAAGGCAGAAACACAAACAAACCTTAATTCAGAAGCAAGGAAAAATCAATTCGGTTAGAAATTTAAACCAGAAGTGTATTTAGACCAGAGGAGTTAGAAAATTTGGTTTCTAACCTGTCTTGGTTTCGGATATCTGTTATTCCTTCACGTCGGGAATCTTTGAGAGCTTTGTTAATGGCCAATCCGGTTCGACTTTGACCCGAGCTTCTGACCTCTTCTTCCTTGTGTTGATATGCACGTTTTGGTTCTGTATTTTTTGTGTTTTGGTGCTTAGAATTTCAATAGGAGAAGAAAGGATGAGTTTTTGGTGATTTTGGGGTGATTTCTGCAGTGTTTCGGTATTGATTTGAGGCTTGGAAGTGTAAAAACGTGGGAAGAAGGTTTGTGGCTGTGTTCTCTGACTTTGGAGGTGTTCTCCTCTGCCCTAGTTCGTTTTTGGGGGGTCCTTTTATAGAAAGAGCATGGTCAAATTGATAGAGCAAGATCTTTATCTAAAAGACTGATTTTGTGCTCTAAGGGAATCTGATTTTTTAGAATATGTTGCAAGCCGATAAAAATTATGAAAATTTAACTGAAGGTAAAGAATAATTTGTAGGAATTTTGAGAGTTGGAATCGGATTAGTTTGACAAATAATCGAATAGATAAAAATCTCACAATCTCGAATCTCACATAATTCATAACTTATTATTGGAAAGTCGAAATAATGAAATTCCAACGGCATTATTCTCTAAAAATCATCCTCTATCTTGTATTAAAATTTGATGACATTTTGTTTTGATTTCGGTATTTTCCAAAGGAGAGAGAAAATTGTAAAAATGATTGAATTTCTCTTTTAAATTTTGGGCTAAGGTTCCAAATAAGATAATTTCAGGTTTATGACTGTATGTAGTCATGCTAACCATGTGACAATTTTATTTTAATTTTGGAAACCTTTTAATTTCTATTTTGATGCTATTTTATGTGTTGATTATTAAAGAAATTAGCTTATAATATGAATTAAAAGCTAAATTTCCAGAATAAATATTATCAGAAAATCATGAAATACCTTTCATAATGACTATGATATTTGGAAGTGTTTGGAGATAATGAACAAGTCATATGAAAAATAGAAAATCCCGAGAATGTCTTTGGAAAATCCTACATTGGTGCATTTTGACCACTTTGCCCTTTGTAACACGTATGCCTTAGAGACTACTCCGGGGTGGTTGAAATTTTGGGTATAACAGATTGCCCCCCGTCAACTAGGCTTTGTAATGAAGATGAAAAGACTAGTTGATGCCTGAGTGATACCCCAAAATTTTGGATCTCAAAAGACCCTACATGTAGATTGTGTCGAGCTATTCTAAGGTGCTGACTACCTATGAGTGAGAATGAAAATGAAAAGATGTCAAGCGATTCTAAGGTGTTGACTACCTAAAAACGAAATGATGAAATAAATGTCAAGCGATTCTAAGGCGTTGACTACCTAAAAATGAAATGATGAAGTAAATGTCAATCGATTCTAAGGCGTTGACTACCTGAAGATGATGAAAGCTAAATAATGTGTAGATGTAGGAATGCTGACATGCTAGCGATGCTAATGATGCTAATGATATTGATGATGTTGATGATGATGCTGAAGATATTGATGATGATGCTGATGATGCTGATGATGCTGATGATATTGATGTTGTTGATGATGCTCGGATGCTTCTGGGGACCGAAACATGTGCCGATGCTCCTGGCTGGACCCAATGTGGACTTATTGCCATCGCCCCCCAAGCCGGTGTGCAGGGATAACTCCTGGTAAAAACCCTGGGGACTTATTGCCTTTGCCCACCATTCGTTGATCCCAAAGAAAGTTGACATAACACAGGAGGATTTATTGCCATCACCTCGCCAACTTTTCTGTCGCCAGGTCTTGTGACGCGCCTGGATAATGCAACTAGGTCTTGTGACGCACCTGGGTAATGCAACTAGGTCTTATGACAAGCCTATATGAATGAGATGAATGCAATATGTTTGATGAGAGTAGGTAAGCTAAAGGGTCTTATTACAAGCCTAAAGGAATGCAACTAGGTCTTATGACGGGCCTAAAGGATGGTTCTAGGTCTTATGACGAGCCTAAAGGTTGGATCTAGGTCTTATGACGAGCCTAAGGATGGATCTAGGTCTTATGACGAGCCTAAAGGTTGGATCTAGGTCTTATGACGAGCCTAAGGATGGATCTAAGTGAAAGTGAGTTAAGTGCATGATGGGTCTCGCACTAAAAAAAAATGGGCTAGAAAGATAATGGTCTCGTGCAAATGCATGTGGTGAAATCCAATTGTAAAAGGGCCAAACGTGGCGATGGTGAGGTGTACGCAAAAGTTTGTAAAATGCAATCACAGTGCATGTAAGATATTTGTTCAAAGCAAGAAACTGTTGAAAAATGTGCCAAACATGGCAATGACGAGAATTGAAAATTGTTTAAAGCAAGAAACTGCTGGAAAATGTGCCAAACATGGCAAAGCTTGGGAAAACTCTACTGAAAAAAAGAAAGTGAAAGAATCACTTCCTGACTAAGAAATTCATATTTGCATTTTGTTTCTTAGAAGATGAACATGCCACTGGTGGGGTGTGGTGTTTGATGTGGGGGTCTTTTAAGTGGTGATCATGGCTTATGACGGGCCATGGAATTTATGTGGAAGTGAAGGCTTATGTGGGCCTGTGTGGTATGATGTGGAGGTAAGGGCTTATGTGGGCCTGTGTGGTGGTGATGGTATTAATGGTGTTTATGCTTTAGGTTCCAATTGGTGTTGTCATAGCAATTGCTAAAACCAACAATTGCCCCCGATATTTTTCCTTAGGACAATCTGAGCTAGAGTTCATGGCAATCGATCGTTCCGATCGATTGCCCCTAGTATTTTCTTTGATTAAACGTGCGAACAAGTCTCATCCTCACAAGGTCGAGGCTCATGCTTTGATGTGGTGATTTCTATCCTACACTCAACGTGGTTGGTGTTTGCACTCATTTCTCACTCATGGTCATAACTTCTAGACCATTGAATTCGATATTTGATCGATTTACGCATTTGATCTGTTACTTTCACGTGATTGGACACACAACTATCAAGTCCGAAGTCTTTAGAGCTTATAACGTGGCCATAGGGTGTAATGAAAGACTACGGTCTCATGGAGGGATATTTGAGGTATGTGGAGCTTAAATGGGTGACCAAAGCTGCAACTTGCGTCTTCTCTCGGATTCGTCTTCCTTGTCTTGAAGTTTTCTGGCTGCTTCATGTTGACGTTGTTTTCGAGCTTCTGGACATGGACTTTTGTAGTTGTCCTTTACACCATTTCTCTTTTTTGTCATTTAGACTTCTTCGAGGCACTTCGGGTTTGTTTTATCCTTCCTTGACTTTACCTTCGAGGTTCTTGTGTTTCCCGGTTTTGGGCTTCGAGAGCTGTTTTGATGTGAGCTCTTTTGATCCTGTGTACTCTGGGACCATTTGCGGATCGCTTCGTCATGCTGATAGCAGCATTGCTTCCTTGGACTGACGAGAATGTTATCTGAGAGTCGGGCTCCTCGCTTCCTTTGGTCACCGGGTCAGACATTCATCATTGGCTGGATTATTTTGTGGAGCTCATAATACCGAAAAAGGGATATACGAAAGGCTCAACGGGGGTGCCTAGGGTTTAATGATAGGGTTTACAAGCTTTTGGCTATGTGGTGCTGTACCTAGGTGCTTCGTCATTCCTGATAGTTGTGTATCCGTTCTTTGTTACTTTTTGCAGGTCTAAGAGTAAATTTACAAATTATCTCCTTCGGTCGGAATTATACCGTTTACCTCACCTTTGAATGTGGTCTCATCATAGTCGTGTAAAAATGACACGCTCGTTCACTTATGGTTTTTCCGCTCAAGACACTCTCGTGAATTTCACTTAGAGACTAGTTCACACGCTTAAACGAAAGATTAAAGATGACGATCCTGAACTCAGATTGCCCCCAGTATTGACCTGGGGTTTATGACAACACTTAAACAGATGTGGATTTTGGAATGCTTCATGGATATTATGGGATAGTCTATGGTGTGAGGACGGACATGTTCATCCTTTTAGAAACAAAAAGACAAGTCGTTCTATTCCATAGTCGTGAAATGATTACTCTGTGATCACTTAAAAACATTTTTTTGTTTTTGTTTTGTTGAATGAATGCACAAAAAATTACGAAAATAGAACTATGCTCTAATTCACGAATGGAAAGATAACATCAAAAGTTGCAATCTAAAATGATAAAGGAAGCTAACTACTAAATCGAGAAAACGTATGAAATAGTGATGTTGAACAGTCTGATGCCAACGTGTTGAAGACTCGAGTTGTTGACCGTCGGGGTGCCATTGACCATGATTGTCTTCCTTCCAAACTTCGAGTAGGCCCTGCAAAATGTCCGAACTAGGAATGCCTACGGGTTATGTAGGAAGTAATTGGGCCTGAGTCTTCGCCAAACTGGGAGTGAAGTGCATAGACTAGAGTGATTCCTAGACTAGAACAGACATGTAGGCCTGAATCCAGGAATTGAGCAAACAAGCTGAAAGAAATCACATGGACCGCGAATGGGCCACTGGGCCGAAGGATAAGCCTTGAAGTCTAGATTCGTTTGATGCTCTTGTTGGGCCTTGAAGCCGGAAACTAGAATGAATGAGTTATGCAAACTATCCTGGATCCAAATGTTTTATGGACCGAAATTCTAGATTGAGAACGAAGCTCATGGGCCAAAACTATGAATTGGTCTATGGGCTCAAACGGAATGAGTTATGAGTGTGGTACTGGGCCAGAATGATTGCTCTATATGTGAACTGGAATTTGGGCCGAGTGATTTTGGTTGGGCCTAAAAGATTACACCTAGATCTAGGGTTTTGGGTTAGGGTCATGATAAGAAGTCTACCTAGACTAGAATGAGCCCTTGGGCCGGAATGTGTTTGGGCATAAAGTAAAGCACATGAGCTAGAATGGTCCCTAAATCACAAATGGGCCTAACTTTCTTCGGGCCAGAGAAGATGGTTGCTAAGCCGAAAAAGATTTTATTTTCAGGACTTGTGAGTTATTTCAAGTTCAGGTGGATTTCTTTTTTATGGGCCTAGGACTAATTGGATAATTCAAATTGGGCCAGAAGAGAAATCACCTTAGTCTAAGATTTTGAGCCGAAGCCCAAACGACTCACATGTTAAACCAAACAGGGCCTTTGGGCCGCAAACAAATAGAGCTGCCAATTCGTGTTGGGCTAGGTTGATGTAGGAGAAGTTCCTATCAATCTCTAGGCTGGGTAGTGGGCCGATCATACAAGCAAACAGTGCCCACACGAATTCAACATGTCCTCACTAGACGTTTAAATCAAACCAGGTATGGGTCGATCCGGAGAGGTGCTTGGGGCATGGGCCCAGGTCACCACAAAGGAATAGGGCTTGCACGCTATTCTCTTTGGGCATCCCCACTTTTTTCACATCACCTGAAGATGTGCGTCTACTGCCAGGAAAATGCTTGGGGCTAAAGCCCAGGTATTAAAGGGTTGTGGTAAGACGACACCCTCCTCTTTTCCCCCACTTATTCACATCACCTAAAAGGTGTGAGTCCCTGACAGGGGACCCTCAAACGGGTCCCGAGGTGAAATAGGTTTGCGTGGACCTTCGCTCTCATATGATGCAAAGGTTTAGAAATTTAAATTGCGCACAAAAGTAAACAAACAGAGTAATAAAGCCATTAATAAACATTTTCGAGTTAAGCCCTCTTTCTTAAAATTAAACAAGTTAAAATTAAGAAGTTTGTCCCCAGCAGAGTCGCCAGTCTATGAGCCTCGATTTTAAACCCCTATCCTATGTGGATTAAGCTGATTAGGATCTAATCGGGTTTTAGGTCTACTTATAACCTAAGATTAATAAATATGTCATATAACAATAATTATTAAATCCTAAGTTAGCTCACTGGAACCTATTATGAGTCGCCACCTAATTTTAACCTAGATCAAATTAGGAAAGGAGAGTTTGGGTCCGGGGGCTTGATATTCGACTTAATTAGGGTTCAATTACATTCATTACCCCAGAAGTCGTTTTTCCTCTACTTAGTTTAATTACGGCTTATTACGAGTCGTTTTAACCTAAGTGCGCGCTTATGATTTTTTGTAATTTTTCATTTTTTTGACAGAAAATTAAAGTGAAATTAAAACTACCTAAACTAGGGTTTCGGAGGCAGAATTAGGTCAAATTTTAATTCCGTCCGTGACCACGGACCTAATGTCCAAACCCATGGACCCCAGTTAACCTAAATGCACAGAAAGTCAAATTTAAATAGAAACAGGATTTTGAAAAGTCCAGGGCCATGGACATGTTTTATAAAACCCTAACTTTTGAAAATAAAAATATCCCGCCACCGTCCTGGGGCGTCCGGCTTACGGACTGGGAGTCCGGGACCCCGGACGTAGCGTCCGTGGGTGCGGACCGACCTCGGACGGCGGCGTTGAGGCTGTTCCCGGTGGTGTTTTTCGCTCAAAATTTATGGGTAGGTAGCCTGAAAGATTCTAAACACGTTAGTGATCAAAAGTTTACAATTTGAAGTCAAAATTAATGCGAAACTTAGCTAACAAGTAGAAGGCAGAAACATAAACAAACCTTAATTCAGAAGCAAGGAAAAATCAATTCGGTTAGAAATTTCAACCAGAAGTGTATTTAGACCAGAGGAGTTAGAAAATTTGGTTTCTAACCTGTCTTGGTTTCGGATATCTGTTATTCCTTCACGTCGGGAATCTTTGAGAGCTTTGTTAATGGCCAATCCGGTTCGACTTTGACCCGAGCTTCTGACCTCTTCTTCCTTGTGTTGATATGCACGTTTTGGTTCTGTATTTTTACTGTTTTGGTGCTTGGAATTTCAATAGGAGAAGAAAGGATGAGTTTTTGGTGATTTTGGGGTGATTTCTGTAGTGTTTCGGTATTGATTTGAGGCTTGGAAGTGTAAAAACGTGCGAAGAAGGTTTGTGGCTGTGTTCTCTGACTTTGGAGGTGTTCTCCTCTGCCCTAGTTCGTTTTTGGGGGGTCCTTTTATAGAAAGAGCATGGTCAAATTGATAGAGCAATATCTTTATCTAAAAGACTGATTTTGTGCTCTAAGGGAATCTGATTTTTTAGAATATGTTGCAAGCTGATAAAAATTATGAAAATTTAACTGAAGGTAAAGAATGATTTTTAGGAATTTTGAGAGTTGGAATCGGATTAGTGTGATAAATAATCGAATAGATAAAAATCTCATAATCTCGAATCTCACATAATTCATAACTTATTATTGGAAAGTCGAAATAACAAAATTCCAACGGCATTATTCTCTAACAATCATCCTCTATCTTGTATTAAAATTTGATGACATTTTGTTTTGATTTCGGTATTTTCCAAAGGAGAGAGAAAATTGCAAAAATGATTGAATTTCTCTTTTAAATTTTGGGCTAAGGTTCCAAATAAGATAATTTCAGGTTTATGACTGTATGTAGTCATGCTGACCATGTGACAATTTTATTTTAATTTTGGAAACCTTTTAATTTCTATTTTTAGGCTATTTCATGTGTTGATTATTAAAGAAATTAGCTTATAATATGAATTAAAAGCTAAATTTCCAGAATAAATATTATCAGAAAATCATGAAATACCTTTCATAATGACTATGATATTTGGAAGTGTTTGGAGATAATGAACAAGTCATATGAAAAATAGAAAATCCCGAGAATGTCCTTGGAAAATCCTACATTGGTGCATTTTGACCACTTTGCCCTTTGTAACACGTATGCCTTAGAGACTACTCCGGGGGGTTGAAATTTTGGGTATAACACATGTCCTTGCTTATTTGGCCGGACAACACACAAGCATGTCCTTGCTTATTTGGCCGGACAACACACACAATTTCCTTCTTGTCCGCACTAATTTCCACGGACAGCATTCTGTCCTTGTTTGTGTCCTACCTTTTTTCCCCGGACGCAAACAAGGACGTGTACATTTTCTTTGCAAAATTCGATAGGCTCCAGATTCTTCGTTTTAACTCCGTTTTAAGATCCGTTTGCGCCTACGCCTTCGTCTCTTCATGTACTTTGCTCCTAGCTTGGTTTTACTCATGTTTAACCAATAAATTTGTGAGATAACCAAATAAACATAATTTAGAGGAAAACAAACAAAAGTGGAGAAATGAGCAAGAAAATTGTTAATATAATATATGAAATACACCTATAAAACATGCTCATTTGGACACTTATCAATGACCTGACACTGCTCACTGGAGTAGTGGTGTGTGGTGATGTCGATTTCTTCTTGATTCAGGTCCACCAGTATTGGATAGCAAATACTAAAGCTTCCTATGGTTATAAATTTCATCTACGGTGAGTACTAGTTTTAACTACTTCATTTCATGCTCAATACACGCTTCAATTCATTTACTCATGCATTCACTCATACGATCACTCTAATACTTAGACATATTTCTCAAGGATTCAAGGTTTAGATAATTACCTGGGCCGGACTTAGGACCGGACCCATCACGGTCGATAACATGCAAGACATGCTACCTCTGGGGTGCGCCCCTCTGAGGACCCCGGGATCCCTGTCCCTGTGGTGCCTGCTGGGTCGGTGCATCGCCAGATGCAACCTCCTTGCCTTCCCTCTGCTTGTAGCTTTGGAAGTTTCCTCTAGGTTTAGCATTCTCAGGGCATACATTGGCTCGGTGTCCGGGCTTATGACAGTTGTACCACCGGATTTCTCTCCCTTAGCAATCCTTGCCGGTATGGTCTTGGTTGCACTTGCGGCACACATAAGCGCGGCCGTCAGAGAAATTTTTGGTGAAACCGGAGCCAGAACCTAAGGTTTAAAGAATTAGCACATTTGGGCAGGAATACAAGGTATGATGCTTATGCAAATTTGGATTTAGTTTCAAAGTTTACCCTTAGGTGGGTATGATCTAAGTGGCTTCGCTGCCACAGGCGTAGAAGAACCTGGTTGAAGAAGTTCAACCGGTTTGCCCTGCTCAGCATGGGCACTGCTCTCACTTGGGAAGTTCTTTGGGGTTTGGTTGAAGAACTTTCCCTTCTTCTTCTTCCAGCTTTTCCCTTGGTTCTACTCCTCAGAGCTCGTGTTCTTACTGTTAGCTTTGCGCTTCAGCGCGGTTTCTTCACCCCGTAGTTGGCAAGTGATCTCGACGCAAGAAGCTGCGTGATAACACTCCTGAAGTTTCAGGTATTAGCCGGGATTCTTATTTAAAGAGATAGAGGTAAAGATTTAAGAACTCAAGGAATTTAAGAACTTGAAATGGTACTAAGGGTGTAACCGACATTTACCTGGAGGGAGGTAAACCTGGTATAGCCCATACCGTACCGTAGGCGATGGCTCAGACCGCCATAGAAGCGATCGACCAACACCTGGCCGGTGTATCCTAGGTCGGGTAGAAGACGGAGGATGGAAGTGAAGGTGCGGTAATACTCATCCACAGACATCTTGTCTGTCATTTTCAAGGCATCCAGCTCTAGCCTTTTCTTTGTTTTCACGTGCTCCGGGTAGTATGGATCGGAGGAGGGATGCAAAAGACTCCCAATCGAAGGTGGGGTCGTTGACATGTTCATGTTTGTCCAGCTTCCACCAATTCATGGCTGCATCTTTCAGATAATAAGCCGCTACTCTAACTCGAACTCCAGCAGGAGCTTCGAGGGTTTCGAACGCCGTCTTCATCTCGGAGATGTAGGCTTCTAGCTTAGCCGGATCACTCTCGCCCCTAAAGCAAGGAGGGCGGAGTGCCGCTATAGCTTTTACCCAGTTAGCTTCTCTGGGTGGAGCGGGCGGGATTGGTCCCGTTTGAGTCTGCTGATTTTGCTGATTCTGTTGCATAGCGTTGATTACTTGCGGTAGCATCTGTGCTACCGTGGCGGCAACGATCTTTGCAATCGTCTGCGCGCCAGGTCCTTCAGAGGCTTCGCCTCTCCCTCGGCCTCGGCCTCGTCCTGACATCTGAACATTTAGCATTTACATTAGGCTTCGCAAGATATGACTCAAAGGTCTTGGAATTTAAGCAAGGTATCGTTCCTAAGAACGTCAGGGGTATCCGTTGTTAACAACGGTAGTTCCTAGTTAGGTTTCTAAGCATCCGTCTCAAGACGGTTGAAATCCTAACTCGCTAATCCCTATGCTCGGTAACTATGGACATCAGAGCGACACTTCGCTCTGATACCACTTTTTGTAACACCCCTACCATTGATCCTGTGTTACCGTCTAATCGTCCTGTTAATTCTATCAGTTCGTAGTGGAAATACTACTATTACTACGGCGGGTGATACAACGCCGCTAACCGCCCATACGGCTAGCAAGGCTTACGCTACCTACAGTGACGGTCTGATGCCTAAGTATACCGAGCTACTATACTACTTACCAATACCGAAAATACAACATACTTACATTCCTGGATTACCGAGTACCAAAGTATATTCAATTTACATTCCTTTCCAAGTCTACCAAAAATCATGAGTTTAATAAACTACTCATCTACACCAATACCAACACTTCCACTATCCAAAAGGGTGTACCCCATGGTACACCGGCTAACAAAAGCTTCAGCCATGTACTACTTAGTACACCATTCAATTCATTAATTACAATCAAAATACAAACTAATCTTCATCAGCTTCACCCGTCTCGTGGACCTGCATTCATATTAAAAACATCGCCCAAGGGGCTCAGCAAAAGCTGCGCATGAACTTCGCATATACCGCGTGCTAACAAGGGCACGCCGACTAATTAAGATCAAATAGGCATGTGGTTCATTTTTTTAACACACATACATGCTTGCATACATCATACATGCATACACAATACATTACACAATTCAAGGCAACAATTCAATAGTGCGCACATACTTACCTTCGCAATGTTAGCCAAGTTGCATCCGGGTTAATCGGAATGCTTGTTACTCTTTTACTCATTACACAATGCTTATACTTACTTTTACTTACTCACTTACATTTACTTACTTACTCATTCTTACTTACTTACTCATACTCATGTTAAGTCGGTATGACCTCCGGCCCGGGGACTACACCGTCCCACCACCGGGATTTACTTGACTCACCAATCCGGGATGCTACCCACTTAAGGGATTCGGGCCGCGGACCAGTTTAAGAGTCAGGACTTGGATCCAACCTCTTGTGTCTCCGCATCCTCACGCGTGGCTGAAACTATATCGGACTTCTACTCATTCCAATTTAATTACCAATTTAAGTTAGATTGGTTAGCTTGTTAGGAATCAGTTAGAAGTCCAATAACGATCACAATCCGTCACAGTACAATATGTCATACATACACACACTCATATTCATCCATACATTTCATGAATTATACAAACTAGGAGTTAAAGATAAGATACAACAATATACAACACTACATATTCACAAGTAAATATGATAACTCCGATTCATGCGTTTATCTTATTTGGTGATCAATTAGCACACAACACACAAATCAGAGTAACCAAGGTAGTATACGGGGCATGAGAAATTCATATCGTTCACCGTTGTACTTGTATCCGACGTTCCTCCGGTGTTCACAATCCAGATCCTAACATATACATACAATTGGGTGGTTAATTACCCTTACTTAACCTTACTAATTACTTTACTAACATTTCCTGGTATATACTTACTAATTCATTGTTGTTCAAATACATTTACTTAAGTTACATACTTAAAATTATTTTCTAAACTTGTTTATGGCCTTAATGACCTTTAAACATCATTAATTATGTCTTAATCATCTTATAATATCATCACCCATCATTACCCATCCTTAACTAAGCTTAGAAACACATTCTGTACAAAATTTAGGTTGGTCTGGGTTGTTGTCCGGGTTTACAAACCCGGACCAACTCGCTGGAACAACTCTCGGGTGAAAAAATTGCATGGTCCGGGTTTACATCCTTATATACAAACCCGGACCACCTGTTTGGAAATGTTACGGGTGGGTTTTTCGCATGGTCCGGGTTTGTATGCTACTTTGCAAACCCGGACCACGTGTTTTGGTATGTTACGGGTATGTTTTTGGGGTGGTCCGGGTTAGTGTCTTGGTTTGTAAACCCGGACCACTCCTTTGTGAAACTTTATGTCGAGTTTTCATGCTAGTCCGGGTTTGTGAGCTGGTTTGCAAACCCGAACTAGTTACAGGTTTTGCAATTATGTAAAATTTTCAACTTGTTTAAACTCCAAATTTCTATCAATCCCTTCCCTAATATTCTTACATATTATTTAGCATGTTTTAACTTTGATTAAGCATTTTAAACTAGTCTAATGCAACACTATAAAAATCTGTTACACTAACACTCTTACTGTAGGTTTTCTTCCTCTGTCACATTTCCTCTCCTTCAACTAATGCTACAGATTTTGACACTAACACTCCCCATCTATAGCTCCCTCTTCTAATGTCATTTCAACCACTCCTGAGGCATTACAATACATTAACTACCTCTCTCAATCTACCCTCTAACTATCTCCATCAAAATCTGTTACAACCTATATTATTCACCTAGTTTCTAGCTAATTAAGTGTTCCAATCCTAGGTAAATTTTGCCATAGTCTCCCCCTATATTTTTACACTCTCACCACATTGTTTATTCACACATTTCTATCCCTCTCACCTAGTTTCATCAATCATAGATATACAAAGCTCCCATACATAAATACCAACACTAAAACACTCTTAAAAATTCCTACACTTAACATCCCAATCCCAACTATGTTTACACAAGTTTTACATGCCTTTCAAAGGTTTAAAACATTTGTATTCTCTTACACATTACACTACTACCCATTACTAAATTCAATACACATTTAATAAGTTACTAGAATCTGTTACAACATTATATATAAGACTACACAAAAGAATGTAATTTACCTTGTTGCTTTACTAGCTTCTCCTTTCTTCTTCCTTCTTCTTTCTTTTCTTCTCTCTCTCTGGTTTTGGTAATTCATTCTCTAACACTACAACCCATTCACAAATACACATTTCAACACCAAAAACTAACCCTAACTATCCTCTAAAGCTTTTAATGTAAGTTTTAGGGTTTGGGAATTTCATTACCTTGCAAGGGTGTAGGTAGTGTTTGGACAGCTCAAGAACAATATTTTGCTCTCTCCAAGGAAGCCAAAATCGGCTAGAGTGCAAGGAAACCAAACAAGGTTTTAGCTTGATTTTCATTTTGCCCATAAGGCTAGAAAAACAGTGAGGTTTCAAGAAGATTTTTACCTTAAAATAACAAGGAGAAGATGGTGGTTCTAGTGGTAGTCTTGAAGCTCCAAATGCTCCACACCCATGGAGATGAAAATGCTCCTTTTCGAATTTTGAAAAGAAGGGAATACTCTCCTTGATGAGAGGAAGACAATGGTGTAATTTTTATAATTTTTGGAGGAGATTTAAGGGAGTAACAAGAGGAGAGAAGTAGTGTTTTGTGTGGGTTTGTTCATTCCTCCATTGCTGTCGCCAGGAAGAAGGAGAAGAAATCAGAGAAGGGAGGAGGAGTGTTGTACGAGAATGAAGGGAATGTGGGGGTGGAGAGAGAGTATGTGAGTGAGGTTAGTAAAGTAGTGTTTACTTTTGCTTTTTAAATGTTTTATTGTTTTGTAAATAAGAGGAGAGTTATGAGAGGGTGTGAGAGAGGGGTCCAAATCGGACCACACAGCACACACACACAAACTTTACTTTTTATTTTCAAAGTGGACACATAGGTTGGGTCTATTTATGTTTCTACCCCATAACTTCCCGTTTTTGACAGTTTTTACTAATTTCTCATTTTATTGATTTTATTGGTTCTAAAGCTTCATTAATATTTATTAATGATTATTTAGTTGACCAAAATTGTTACGAGTCTATTTGACCCGCTTAAAGTCACGTTTTCCCGGTTTCCTCGGAAAACGTGCTTTAAGGTTCGTTAGCGTTTTTAATCCTTTTTAAGGATCCGTTTTCTTCGGGATTTATTCCCTCATGATTATTTATACGAACCATGCCTTATAGGTGTGGGGATACTCTTCCCTTGTGTAAGGCCTTTTGGGGATGGTACCCTGAGAACAAAACCGTGCGGGCTACGGCCCAAAGCGGACAATATCACACATGTGGGTTAAGGCTGGGCTGTTACAGATGGTATCAAGCCAGGCCCAGGTTGGTGTGCCAGCGGGGACGCTGGGCTCCCAAGGGGGGTAGAGTGTGATACCCAGAGTAGGGGTCACCTCCCACATCGATCGGGAGAGAGCACGAACCATGCCTTATAGGTGTGGGGATACTCTTCCCTTGTGTGAGGCCTTTTGGGGATGGTACCCTGAGAACAAAACCGTGCGGGCTGCGGCCCAAAGCGGACAATATCACACATGTGGGTTAAGACTGGGCTGTTACACTATCTCACTAATTGTTTAGTATGCTTATATTGTACTTCTGTATGGTTGTTATTCTATGTGAATGCATTATACTTCTTAAGAGTCTAACATCTACCCATTCCTCACAAGCTACTCACTTTCTAAGTACAAGGTATACCCCTTGGCACACTTCTACCACAAGGCTACAAGCCTTATACAATTAACTACTACCTACATTTCACTCCTAGCTATCCAACCTTAGTTGTCGGTCTCTTACGGTGGTCATGTCCGCTTCGGGTACCTACACACTAAAAACATTGCCCCTAGGGGCTCAGCTTTCACTACATATGACTTCCGCATACCTCGCATACTAGCGAGGGTACGCTGACCACTTGGTCGAATACATGCAATTCATTTTACAAGTACATACATACATGCTTCCTTCATAATGCTACAGTGCTACACAAGGTATACATACCTACACACAGTACAATACATACAAGGAAGACAATTCAAGCCAACCAATACTTACTTACCTTCTTCCGAAATACACATACACAATACATACACATTACATACTTGTTAGCTCCATTTGTCCACCCGAGTAAATCGGGTAGAGATTACTCTTTTACTCGGGGTCAATGACTTACACCAGCCAAGACCATTACTCATACAATACTTTACTTACTTACTACATACTCAAGTCAAGTCGTCAGGACCTCCGGCCCGGGGACTACTCTGTCCCACCACCGGGATTTACTTGGTTCACTAATCCAGGATTGAAATACCCCAAATCTAATTAACATTATAAAACCATTATTTAATGGAATATAATCCAAATATAAACCATTTCACGTACGCATGCAAACCCATGCATGAGAACGTTACGTAAAAATAGTCGTTTCACCATAAACGCTAAAACGCCTTAGAAACATGTGATCAAACATGACCTTGTATGACCTTCTAAAACTCAAACCAAATGGTCATACACTCATTATATGAATATATAAACATATTCCGTAGGCTATATTCAGTCAAAAACGCAAAATGCTTGGGAGTGCTCACGCACGCCCCTTAAAGCACGAAAAGCTCGGAGGAGTGCCAAGGTGGCACGAACTCCTATAAAATTAATTCATAGAGTTCCTAAGATCATTATTAACCATTATAAAGAGAACCCACGAAGTGGTTTCTCAAAATTCAACAAAACCACAGGAGGATTTCTTAACGCTCCTTTTTGCCCGGGAATGTCCCTATGGCCCGTAAATTATGTCATGGGTTGATGTAACCCCATATAACTCAATGTAATGTCTTAATATATCATTATTTACTATAATAAGTGTTTATAAACACTTGGAACTCATAAAGACAATTTATTTCCCCAAATTTCCTTAGAGCACAAAAACACACCTTCGGGTGTCACTAAAACGCGTTTTACGCAATTACCTTGTAGTTTTTGACATGCCACGAATTAAGAATCTTAAATAGGGTTAAAATTACCTTCTAAATCAGTTGAAGGCAGTGTCAAACCAGGTGCTCTATAGGGGCCGATTTTCAGTCCAAAAACTAGTATATAACTTACATTAAAAAGTTATAAAAGGCATAAGACATGGTGACTCACCTTCCCATGTGCTATAATACCTAATGTCAAAGTATGTAGGTCTCATTTGACCACCAATCTGTCGAAACAATGCCATGGAACAAGGCCATGTGAGCTAGACAAAAACAAAATGCAAAAAGTAGATTCTTATTCCACCTTTTTCATTTCTTAAACTTCAAGTGACCTTCCTAGCTTGTCCTTGGCTCTTCATCACCGGTTGAGAGGCTCCATTCAGCCCTTGAATTCGTCCACCTACAAGGAAGAAGAAGACAAGTTACAAACATTGAAAAATCAAAGGAATAAAGCATTACTTTTCTTACCTTGTCATTTAGCTCACATTATTTTCTTCCACCTTGCCTTGTCTTGCATTACGGCCGAACACATGCTGGAAACATGGGTATTTATTGAGCCAATAACCTATGGAATAAAACAAATGAAAAGAATAGTCATTTGACATTAAAAATTAACAAAACAAAAATTAAGCAAACTTACCTATACCATACGGTTGCACTCATTCTTTCCCTTACCCACCTCATTTCCGAATTGGTAAGTTTCCTAACCCTCTCTTCTTGCTTCATCTTCTTCCTTTGAAGCTTCTAAGTCCATTAATGGAGTTTTAACTTCTATCTTCATCTTTAAGGTAATTTACTAGCATTTCTTGTCAAGCCTTGAAGCAAAACTCTTCCTAGCTTACCTACAAGGATTCGGCATCAACTATTGCTCCAAGAAGGTTGTCTAAACCAACATTAATCCAAGGAGCATCTCAAAGTTATCTTAAGGTAGTTTTCATGCTTGAAAATCCTTAAAGCACATTTTTATGTGCAACCGATTTCTACTTCTTCTAAGGTTCTTTTCTTCTTCATTTTCATGAAGGAAAGTTTGTTCTTCATCCACCTTAAGTGAGCCGAATTTATAAGGAGAAGAAGCTTAAGGTAAATTCTTGGAAAACTACTTACAAATCTACTTAAGATCTTTATTGAAGATCTAACTCCTAAACTCCTTCACCACTTGCATATAACCGAAGTGGAGCATCAAAATTTCCTTGGAGAAAGCTTGGAGATTCAAGAAGAGTTCAAGCACTTAACCACCTTTGTTAAGAAGTAAGTTTACTAAGCTAATATTTATGTTTTAAGCTTGGTTAAGCTTCTGAAAATTATACAAAAATTATGTACATCTCCTAGGGTGATTAAAACCAAAACTATATGGTATTATATGCCAAAAATATAATCTATAACATATATGGAAAATATTTACCTTAAGACACATTTTTGTGTCACAAAATTTATTTATGTTACATATCAATTCAAGCCGAAATGTCAAGGGTAAAAATGTTCTATTTTGAGCTAAGAATCAATATAAGACATTACAATAATTTTTACATGAGTTATATAACTCCTATGAATTTATGTATAATTATATTGACATATAAATCCACTTTTATATACTATATGGTCACTAATTAATTATGGCCGAATGGTCTAAGAGATAAATAGGTATTAATGACCTACTTAGGTATATAAACTTATATTATAAAGTTTGGAGAGTTAAAAATATTTCATTAGTGTTTAAATGACTAATTAATTAAGTTATGTGGCTAAAATGTAATTTTTACAAAGTTTGGTGTGGTTATTGTGAAAGCCGAGAGTTAAGGGCATGTTTGGTGTAATTATGATATAATATAAGGTTAGGAATTAAGTTTATGAATTTTAGATAATTTAAACAAGTGTTAAAATAACATTTATAAAGTTTTGGGCTATTATGTAATTTATAAAACTTATTATGGAAGTTTGGAGTTGAATATGGGTGAAATCATAATTAAGAGAATTATTAAGTTCACTTTCGAAATTTTGAGAAATTAAATATTTAAACTATAGTTTATAAGTTATTAAGTAACTATTATAAAGTTTTGGGGTGAAAATGTAATTAATGGAAAGTATATGACAAAGCCGAAATACTTTGGGTTAGTTTTATAATTTAAGAATTTATATATATATATATATATTCGGCATTTATGGAGAATTAAAATTAAAACTATAGTTTATAAGGCATTATGTAAAGATTATAAGATTTTGTGGCTAAATTGTAATTATAGGAAATATATATATATAGGCCGAGAATTGGAGGGGCTAAGTTGTAATTTTCAAAAGTTATAATATTTAAAAACTATATACCAAAATATTAGTGGTGGCTTTGTAATATAATTAAATAAGGAATTAAAACTATATTATATAAAGAGATTAGAATTTAAAAATAAAGTTTATGAATTAATATGGTTGTTTTGTAAATAACCGAAATAAAAGGGTAATAATTTAGATTTAAATAAATATAGGTCCCATGTGGATATTTGGAGGAGTTAGAAGAAAGAATTTTGATTAAAGGAATTATGGAATTGAAACTATGGCTCACATAGTTATAAGGAATTTAAAGGTAATCGATAAATAGTACTTATGGTTAAAAGGAGGATAATAAAAACTATAAGAATTTTATGTCCATATATAGCATATAAATATAGCTAAGAAATTATAAATTGTTATGTCACCTAGACAATTAAAATAAACAACAAATATAGTACATGAATAAATAAATACATACATGTACATTAAAGGATTTATAAATAAATCAAAAGGAATAACAAATAAGTTATACATTATATCATGAGGTAATTAAAAGAAATAAACCTCACATGAAACAACAAATACGAAATTTGTTGAATGATCCAATAGAATTATCATATAAGGGTAACATAAATTAACCCTCTCAATTAATCCTATTCTAGGACTTTGTTTGACCAGACGTTGACCGGGAATTAAACAAGTACAGTCTACGGTGAACGGTATGGGATTCTTGCAACCTGTTTTCTACCGGATTACACCGGCTTGTGTGCTATCTGTTGTTTTGAAATAACGACCAAGATAATAAACGTAAACTATTGTTTTACTCTTGCGCACTGTTGTATTATTTTATGTGCACGAATGATGCTAACTACAACGTGTATGTCCCACGCATACAACACTACAATACCAGTGGATTAAATACCTGCGTTTATTATACCGAGAACTTGTACTCAAGTCTCTCACTAACTTCACTTTATAACAAACGTCGTTATCCTAAACGTGATAACTGACAGTACACATTTCGTTCTTGATTAATGTCCTTGTATGACACCTAACAATTCCATACTACGAGAACGAGGAGCCCAGTTGGATCTGGCCATGCCTGCTACGGGAGTTGTACCTGTCTCAGGTCGTCTCCTATTCAATTACGTCGCGACGGGAGTTCTGGGTGCACTATGTCACTCACCGGCTGCGTACCGGACAGTTGTCTAGATTTCGGGGGCACTATGTCACTCACCGGCTGCGTACCGGAACAGTTCAAGTGGAGGGGAAGACTTCATTCCTCTCGAGGGTTCGATTCCCACCTCTTTTAAATACAGGAGTTAACTACGTCATCTTCTGGGGGACTAATTACCCACCTTTCTCTATAACGAGGTCACTATACCTCCACTATATTGATATACTCTTATACTTCTATCAGTCCCACTGTGTGGACCCGACAACTTTCAAATGAATACAGTTCACCTAACTTGACCTTCTGAAGTCTTGTTTTATGTAACATTGTTGTCCTTGTATGGATGCTTGTTATTATCATACTATGCTTGTTTACAGCTTTATAAAAAAAAATGAACTGCATGTATTCGACAAAGTAGTTGGTGTGGGCCGGTAGACGATGGGCTGCACGTTTTCCATACCAGCATTGTTTGCTGAGCCCCTTTAGGGGCACCCCCATTTTTCAGGTACCTGAAGTTGAGAAGATTACCACACCGAGTGTAGGTGGGGTAGATTCAAGCTATGGGAGTCTTTTTCTAGTTATTTGTTTTACTTAAGTATTGTACCTTTGAGTTTGATTCCTAGTATCTCGGATTGTATTCGTATTCAGACCGTGACTTTTGGAGATTGTATTTGGAGTTAGCCTTGTTGGTCACAAGGGTGGCCAACGGCATTGTAATACCGCCCGGTTGTTGTATTTATTTCCGCTGCAGTTTGTGTTTTATTTGGGAGTGATCGTCGTACAGGTTATTGGATTTCGGGCTGGGGTGTTACAAGGATGCTACCCATTTAAGGGGTTTGGGCCGTGGACCAGTTTAAGAACCTGGAATCGGATCCAACCTCTTGTGTCTCCTCATCCTCACGCGTGGCCGAAACTATATCGGACTTCTACTCATTCCAATTTACTTAATACTTAGGTTAGGAGTTATGTAGTTAGGAATTAGTAGAAGTCACACATCCAAGCCACACACAAATACATCGCCCATATACACATCCATAAAAGATACAATACAATACACCAGTACACTACAAGGTATAAGTACACCTCATCTTCATCCATATATTTCATGAATTATACAAACTAGTGTTCAAGACAATATACATCAAGAACAACCTAAAGCAAGCACAAGTAAGTGTAATATAGTCCGATTCATGCATTTATCTTATTTAGGTGATCAAATAGACACACAAATCGGGGTAACCAGGTTAGGATACAGAGCATGAAGAAATCATACCTTTCACCATTGACTTTGGACTCACCGACTCCTCTTCGGTGTTCAACTATTCGAGTCCTAGCATATACATAGATTCGGATGGTTAATTATCTATAGTTAACGTTACTCATTACTTTCCCTACTGTTTCCCAATTCATACTTATTAACTTTTTGTTACTTAAATACATTTACTTATGTTACTTACTTACAATTATTCTCTAGGCTTGTTCATGGCCTTAATGACCCTTAAACATCATTAATTTAGCCTTAATTACCGTATACTATCATTACCCATCATTACCCTACATTAGATTATCTTTAAAATGATTTCTGGGCACTTTTTAGGGTGGTCCGGGTTTGTGTCCAGGGATACAAACCCGGATCAATGCATTTGGTCAGTCTCGGGTACATTTGTGTGTGGTCCGGGATTAAGTCATGGTTTTCAAACCCGGACCATGCGTTTAGAAAGGCTACGGGTATGAAAATGGGGTGGTCCGGGTTTAGGTCCTGGTTTGCAAACCCGACCACTCCTTATGAATTACAATCTGCCGAGTTTTTCTATTGGTCTGGGTTTCTGTACTTGTTTACAGACCCAGACCACTTGCAGGAATGAAAAATATATATGTTTTTGATTATGTTTCAACTCCAACTACCAATCTCTTCCCCAATATTCCTACATATAATCTAGGGTATTTTGACCGTAATTAGGCAATCAACACTAACCTAATCCATCTCTATACAAATCTGTTACATAATGCACTCCACTATCAAATTTTCTCCACTGTTTCAACAAATGTTACAGATTCTTCCTTTATTCTTCCACTACTCCTATGGCTCTTTCATTGCCTCATTAGAATTATACTCAACCCAAGTCTTACCCAGTACAATACTCATTTTACTAAATCCTACACACTAATTCTTCCTTGTTTCTCCAACACATTTCAATACCACCTGCTACAGATTTTACATTCTTATATCCTCATACTATAACTACCTATCCATGGTTTCTAAACCTCTCTACTAAACCCAAAACACACCTTGGTTCTTCCATTCACCAAGTCATCCATAAATGCACAATTCCGACTAAAGTTTTGCCATAGTTCACCTACAATTTCCACTTATCCACATACATACATTTTCATCAAATTCATTCCTAATCTAGTCACACCCATACAAGGGTCCTACCAGCATTCAAAAATTATCTCAATACATACTACTCCATCAAACTACAATACCAATACATCATTACTTCCTCCTCAAACCACAATACTTATACACATACACAATTTATTTGGCTCTAAGGCCTACAATCCAAATACTCAAACTCCCACAAACTACAATACTAATACTATATTTTGTGTTCTTTAAGTTGGTTTACCCATTTCCATTACTCTATTGCATTAAAACTTAACATAAAGAAGGGGCTCTTACCTTAAGCTCTTAATTCCTTCTTTCTTTCTTTCCCAATTCTCCTTCTCTATTTCTTGCACAAATCAGCCATATGGGGAATGGAGTTGCCAAACTCCATTCCTATCACCCAAAGCACACATAAACAAGTGTAATTAAAATACTAACCCTTAGATTAATGCTAATTCATAGGAATGCTTAGAACACTAATTTTAGGGTTTACCTTTGGAGTGTTTTAGGAGGGGTTTTAGCCCTTGGTTCAAGAAGGTGATTCCACCAGCATTGCATGGTTGAATTGTTGCTCAAAAGAGAGAGAAAAATAGGGCATTACAAGAGGGGTAAAAATCTGTTACAAAGGAAGATGAAGGAAACATGAGTTTTTCATGTAGATTTTTTCCTTAATGGAGAGAGAAGACTCCAAGATACCCATTGAGATGAACTTCCTCATTTTTGGGTTTTGAAAAGTGGGAAGTGTAGAGAATGATGAGGGGAGTAAGAATATGTAATTATTTTTACATTTGGAGCTCACATGGAGGTAGAGCATGGAGAAGAAGAGAGGCTGCCATTGTTGTTGTGGGGAGCTTCAAAATCACCAGCCTTGGGAGGAAGAAGAAAGAGAATCGGCTGGGAGAGAAGAGGAAGGTGAGAGAAAAGGTAAGTTACTTTTCTACTTTTCTCTTTTGCTTTTTATCTCTTTATTTAATTAGCTAATGTGTGTGTGAGGGGTTATTTAACCCATTAAAAACCGGACCCCACATGTATTACTAGTTGGAGCATTTTTTGTCTTTTACAGAAAACGCTCGTTATTTTACCCTTTCGGTACTATTCACTAACTGGGCCTGTTTTTCGGAATTTTCTCGTTTCTTTAATTTTATTGGTTATTAAGCTTCTATTAATGCTTAATTATTGTTATTTAATGATTTATAAATTTTTACGGGTCTGTTTGACCACTTAAAGTCACGTTTTCGGGTTTTCTCGAAAAACGTGCGCAAAAGCTCTATTAGCGTTTTAATACAATATTTAGATCCATTTTCTTCGGGAGTTGTTCCCATATATTATTTAGGCCTTATTAAGCCTTAAGAATCCATGTAATACTCTAACCGAGGTCCTGTACCTCCTATGGTTATTTAACGCTTATTTAGCGTTTTTCACTTTTTAAGCGTTCCTTCATTTCTTTTGGATTTATTTTTCCTTACAAATGTTACTTAGGCGTTATTAGTCCTTAAATACGTATTAGGATAATTTTAATCACTATTTTTAAGGTCAGGGTATTTCAGTTATTATGACATTTTGAGCTTTTTCAATGTGTTGATGGTAGGTTGTGAGAAGGCCGAAAGTTAAGGTAGTCTATGTGCATATTTTGGTGAATTTTTGTGCTACCTAAAGTTAAGGTTCTTATGGTATAAGTCGGGTGGATAAATATGATGATTTGAGGACAATTGAAGTGATTAAAAGACTTCAAAATCTGGGGAAAAGGACTTACGAAATTAAGATTTGTTTGGGAGAAGCTTTGGAAAAATTTGGTATAAATGAGATTACGAGTTTATGGATGTTTTGGTAATAATAAGGCTAAGGGGATAGGCTGAAAAACATAAAATAGATAGGGTTAGAATAGCAAATATCATAAGGGCTAAAAATTAATATTTATTTGGGTGAGAAGTGAAAAATATAAGTTTAGTTATATTTGGGAGCACAATACAAACTTCGGAAAAGTTTACGGGCCAAAATATAATTTTAGAAAAGTTATGAGAGGATAGAAATATTTTAGTCAGACCCTACGAAATTAGGGTTTTGACCAAAAGAGAGTGAAAGATTGAAGTTTTAATTTGGGAAGAATTGGGGGGGGTATTTGAAATTTAAGCAAATTTTATATGGAATCCAAAATTTTGAGAGAGATTAGAGGGGTAATCTAAAATTCCGGATTAGGGTTTATGCGGATTTGCGGACTTTTGAATTCCGAACTTTGAAATAATTGTGAAAAGTTGAAACTGTGAGACATTTGGAATTGGAGGGAATTGAAAATTTAGAATAATAATTGGATGGATGTCTGAAATTTAAATGATTGGGGAAGTTGAATTATAGGTGGGAAATATGAAAGTTCAAAGTAAAGGTTAAGATGAGCTTGAGGATTATATTTCAGTACCTTAAGTATATGCACCTTAATGTTAATATTTGAAGTTAATGCAAACTTCAGGGATTTTATAATCCCTAGGAGTTAATGTGAATACTTGGTAGTTGTAAGATCACTGAGGAGTGTGAATTTGAATTGTGGGATGAGAATGATTAGGGAAGAAACCCTAGAGTCATTAGTAGAATATTTAAAGTTGTATTTAGACTATTAAATAAATAGTACAGAATTTATGTAACACCCCATCCTAAGCCATTCGTGGTTATCGCAAAACTGAACACTTATTCGAATACGTCGCAGCGGAAATAACAAACGCCTGGACCTTGCCACGGTCTGATCGTTAGAGTATACCGGCCTTAACATTTACAATACTTATCCATCAAAACATCACCAACCACAATACCATAACCAACCGAGTACGAGTATCTTAAACATAACCCCAACCTTACATCAGTTTAATATAAACAGTCGGGTGCACAGGCGCAACCCGAACTCAAAATAAACATCCCACCCTAAGTCTAACCGCCCCTACTCTCGTAGTGCGTCCTCATGGGTCTCTTACCTGCAAGTGTAAAAATAGCCCCCGAGGGGGTCAGCACGAATGCTGGTACACCCTCTCATGGCCCCCAAGCTAACGGGGCTACGACGACTAATTGTCGATAGCATGGAAATTGATTACATACACAAGCATAATATGAAGTGCAATAACAATAACCACAGATGAACATATATAGCTCACAAACAATGAACGACTCAAGCGTTCCCTTAACAAGTGGGTTAGTAACCCCTTCCTTAGTCCTCATTTCCTTAACCTCAGTTCCTTACCTTACCTTAATCTCAATCTTAATCTTAATCTCAGTATACAAACCTTTCCTGGAAGGGATTGGTTGTAGCTTAATTCGAACCTGGGATTTAGGTGATCCCACCGCACCATCTTAATGCCACCTACTCTGGACGGGAGTCCAGCGTAGCTGAGCCGGCAACCGGCCCTAGGCTACAAGTCCGAAGACAAGTCCTTAAGCGGAGGGCGGATCTGATTCAGATACCGTCCCCCTTTTTCCTTAGCATGCATGACCGGAGATCGGTCCCGGGTTTCCTCACTCAAGTTCCAGTAGAAGAAATCTTAATCATCATGTGCTAGCTAAGCCTTAACGGGCATTAACCAACAACCACCAAACTTAACTCTTATTCTTAACTCAGTAAGTACTAAACTTGGTTAGTAACAATCTTAAGTCTCGCGGGTTAGTGTAAAGATAACACAAACACTACGAGAACAAATATATCCGGTTGCATGCTTTATCTTGTTTTAGTCATAGCAATTAAACAGATAGCACACAAGCCGAGGGACACCTAGTTAGCAAGCATGTCACAAGAAGGATTGTACCTTTCACCGTCGATCGTTGTTTGATTAATCTTCTTCGGGGTCCCAATTCACAAACCTAAAACATTCATTCATTTTTAGGTCATTAGTTGTTTACACCTTACTTAACTCACTTAGTCCCTAAGGATTCCCATTCAATGACCTCTCAAGTCTTTGCCACTTAGCTTACAAGCTTAACTTTAAACATTAATATTTATACTTAACTTAACTTAACTTAAGCCCTTAAGTTCTTAGGGTCACAATCATTACCACCCTACCAAAGGTATACCTTATCACCATTTATCATTCTTAGAATTCAAAATTTCTTTTTTTTAAGTGTTAAGGGCCGTCCGACCCACCGTCCGACCCACCCTCTGGGTCGGACCATTCCAGTAACTTTCGGGTTTGAAAACCCTACATGTCCGACCCACGTCCGACCCAACCAACTGGGTCGGACCATTCCAGAAACTTTCCGTCTTCTAAAACCTCCCATGTCCGACCCATGTCCGACCCAACCAACTGGGTCGGACCATTCTAGAAACTTATTTGCCCTCTAAAACTCACCCGTCCGACCCATGTCCGACCCAAGACCTCTGGGTCGGACCATTCCAGAACCTTTCCCTGGCGTTAAACAGAGGCCGTCCGACCCAACTTGGGTCGGACCCCTGGGTCGGACGCCACCAAAACATGCCCAAACTTTGCCAAATCTTCACTAAACCTTTCCTCAAGCCATCCAATGTGTTCTAACATCATTTAGACCCTTAAACCCACCTTAGAGCATCCTCCAAACACATTAAATCATTCACCAAGATCCACTTAATCATTATACATTTTTTTTGTAATAATGCTAACACTTGTAATGCCTCCCTCTAGGTTTCTAGGTGGTGGTTCATACCTAATGTAACCACTATGCCAAATGTTTTCCTCACCACTATAACATCATCTCCCAAGCATCTCCCACTATCTAAAACTCTCTCATGCATTTACTTAATGTTCCTTCACAACTTAAACTTCCATCCATCAACACATTGTTTCCTTCCTAGTTGTTTATCAACATTTGCCTATGTCCTAAATACTCAAATACATTCTCTTGATTTCTAAATCCCTTCATAGTTATACCTAAGTCGTCATAACTCATTAAACACTTAAACTCACCTCTTTTTCATCGAGACAACCTCTAAAACTTCCTAGTACTTCCTTAGTCATGAAATCTCCTTAGAATATCTTAATCACTTAAGTTCTCCTTTAAATTTTTGCCATGGGTTCTCTAGTACATAGTACATCCTAACACTCAGTTTTTCTCCATCAAACAACCAATACCACTCAAATTCTCATCAACACCTTAACACACAATTTACACCAAAACTACCCCACATCATCTTATAGTGCATAAACTTAAATGCTTGGCACTTAGGCCCTTAAATGACAATAATCTTAACCACTGAATTTCCTCATATATTTGCCTTCAACCTGCGAATACACACAACAAGGCTCCCATTGAAATAAAATGCTTCTTGTAATTCATCTCCACATTGTTTTAACTATCTCTTCTTTTCATTTGCTCTTTAGTCACAAGTTCACAAGTATAGTCATTGTTTCTCCTAGTTTTTATAACACCTTCCCAATATAAACTCTACACTAAACTCATCATACACCTAAATCCCATTCCCTTAAACAACAAAACACCTTAAGATAAGTATTTACCTTGTTCTCTCACAAGCTTCACAAGCTTTTCTCCTTAGATTTTTCTTGCCCAATCTCGGTCACCAATATAGTTCTCCTTGCCAATGTTCTAAACAATGTCCAATGATTCTAATGAGCACTAAACAACACACTAACCTTAAGGAATAAAACCTAGGTTAAAAATGTGTTTTAAGGTTTTGAATTGATTGTTTTACCTTGGTTCCTCAAGACAAGCTTGGATATGGAGCAAGAAGGACCTCCTCTCTCCTTTGAAGAGTAGAAACAAGCTAGAACAAGGCATAAACATGGAGTTCCATGAGTATGTATTTTCGGACATGTGAAGAAAATGGTGGAAACCTAGATTTTCTTACACTTTCTTTACCTTAAGAGAATGGAGATGCCAATGGAGTCTCCAAACTTGAATTTCCTCCTCTAATGGTGGTTTGACTTGGCACCAAAATGAAGCTCTTGAAGTTTTGAAAAGATAGAAAGAGAGAGCTTGAGCTAACTAAGAAGAATATGTATTTTGTTTTGGATTTGGAGCTAAAATGAGCAAGATGTGGGCAAGGCTAGATGGAGCTAGCATGGAGTTGTTCTTCACGTTAATGGAGAAGGGAGAGAGCTTGAAGAAACCGTGGGAAACAAGAAGAAATGAGGAGATGAGGAGAGAGGTAAGTAAAATGTGATATTTATGTTAAAAGGTAAATAGTACTTTTTGCTTTATAAGTCTTATTTGCTTTCTTAATTGCTTAATAACTCATGAAGGTGGTGACTCACCTCCTAAGAAACCGGCCCCCTTTTAATAATGAGGGTACTTAAGTCTTTGTTGACCAAATGTCTCACTTATATAGACTTATGTTATAAACTAGCTTAATTAATTCACTATTCACCAAAACAAGGCACATTGTTGTGAAATTTTTGATTTCCCATTGATATAGACTTCCAAATGTGATACTATATAGTACACATGTTAATTAAGGAGTAATGATGGACATTTAGCCATTCAAAACTCATTTACAAGACAATTTTTCAAAAACGTGCTTTAAGACTCCTTAAAGCACATTTTGTGTTTTAACTAGTTTTCAAGCTTGGTTTTCTTTGGTAATTGATTTAAAATGACCATTAGGATATTACTAAGGTCTTAGAACAATATTTGGGTACTCTCCCATGTCTCTCCAACTTTAGAGCACGTTTTTGCTAAAACTGCTCTTTTGGTGTTTCCTTATATTTTCTTTGATTAGAAATGTTTCTTAATGTTTCTAAGGCATTATTTAGCCTCCTTATATCTTAGTTTATCATTTAAACACCATATCTAAGTTTGGGGTATTTCAATCTACCCCCCTTAAAAGAACTTTGTCCTCAAAGTTCACATATGTGCTTAATCATTCACGGTACTCAATTTCCTTAATCTTAACACCACATCTTATATTCACATTCACACATCTCAACATCAAGACTCAAGGTCAATCTCAAATACAATACATAAGTATTATACATAACTCAAACTTAAACCGAAGTGTAGCAACTTACACAAATTCACATCTTAAACAACCAAACAAACGACAAACATGATCGTTTTCTAACTCAAAAGCGAGGAAGCTCTACCCCCCTTAAAAAGGGGTACGCCCCGTACCCTATACAGACGATCTAGTCAGTAAATAAAGAAGGGTACTTCGCCCTCATCTTATCCTCTAATTCTCACGTGGCCTCTTCGACATCCTGGTTAGACCAGAGAACCTTCACCAGTCGCACTGACTTGTGGCGAGTGTCCCTAGTCTTACTGTCCAAGATTCTCTGAGGAGTCTCCACGGATCTCATATTCGGTTCTAAAGTCAACCTCTCAGGTTCTAACACATAGGAGGGGTGGTGCATGTATTTCTTTAGCTGCGAAACATGAAAAACATCATGCACTTTACCCAGCTCAGCAGGTAAATTCAACCTGTAAGCAACCGGGCCCACCCGCTCCGTAACTCATAAGGACCAACAGATTTCAGGCTTAACTTGCCCTTCTGCCCAAACCTGAATACACCCTTCATCGGTGAAACTCGCAGAAATACCTGGTCGCCCACTGCGAACTCCAGGTCCCGTCGTCGAACATCAGCATACGACTTCTGCCTATCTTGAGCAGCTTTCATGTTCTCCCTGATTTGCTGAACTTCAGCCTTAACTTGTTCTAAGTACTCTGGTCCTATAATGACCGTCTCACTCGACTCATCCCAGCAGAGCGGTGTGACATGGTCTACCGTACAACGCTTGAAAAGGTGCCATCTTGATCGAAGCGTGATAGCTGTTGTTGTATGAAAACTCGATCAGATGCAATCTGTCAATCCAACTGCCCTGGAAGTCTAAGGCACATGCTCTCAGCATGTCCTCGAGTGTCTGAATAGTACGCTCAGTCTGACCATTTGTCTGAGGATGGAACGCGGTACTCAGCTTGAGTTTTGTACCCAACGCTTCTCTGGTAGCTCTCCAGTACCTCGAAAGGAATCTGGTATCTCTATCTGACACTATGGTCTTTGGTATGCCGTGATGTCTCATGATTTCTTTCTCAAATAACTCAGCTAATTTGGTCACCTTCCAAGTATCCTTCATCGGTATGAATCGGGCTACTTTGGTAAGGCGATCCACCACCACCCATATCATGTTGAGACCTCCCCTAGCAGGTGGAAGCCCAACTACGAAGTCCATGGAGATATCATGGAACTTCCACTCCGGAACTGGCATCGACTGTACCATTCTGCCGGTCGTCGGTGCTCGAATTTCACCTTCTGGCATGTGAGACACCTCAAGACGAACTCGGTAACATCTGTCTTCATCCCCGACCACCAGAAGTATCTCTTCATGTCTTTATACATTTTAGAGGATCCTGGATGGATGGAAACTGAAGAACAGTGTGATTCTCTAAGTATACGGTCTTTCAGATCCGTGTTGCCTCGTGGTATGCACAATCGGCCCTTAAGTCTGATCAGATCATCATCATGAAGTCTGAAGTCGTATTTCTGACTCTCAAAGGTACCATCTGTAGCTTCTGTCTGACCTCTCTCATGTCATCTGTCCTCTGAGCCTCTCGCACCTCATCAACCAAGCTAGAGAAAGAAACTAGCGAATGGAGTGAGTGTGCTCGACGGCTCAGGGCATCTGCTACAACATTGGCCTTCCCCTCTTTGTATTGGAGGTCAATGTCATAGTCTTTCAGAAACTCTAACCATCTCCTCTGTCGAAGATTTAACTCCTTCTGAGTGAATATGTATTTCAAACTCTTGTGATCGGTGTAGATCGTGACACTAACCCCATATAAGTAGTGGCGCCATATCTTCAAAGCGAAGACTACAGCTCCCAGCTCTAAATCATGTGTGGGGTAGTTCTCCTCATGTTTCTTCAACTGGCGTGAGGCATATGCCACCACCTTGCCATGTTACATGAGCACGCAACCCAGCCCTCTGCCGGATGCATCACAATAACCTCAAAGCCCTCTGTACCGTCTGGAATGGTCAGAACCGGTGTAGTGGTCAGTGAGTCCTTCAAGCGCTGAAATGATCTCTCACAGTCAACTGTCCACAAGAATGGTGCGTCCTTCTTCATCAGACTGGTCATCGGTTTCGCGACCTTGCTGAAATCTCTAACAAACCTCCGGTAGTAACCTGCCAGACCGAGAAAGCTCCGGATGTCGGTAACAGTCTTCGGCCTTGGCCAAGTACGTACGGCATCAATCTTTGCTGGATCCACTGCGATCCCAGCATCTGAGATGACATGACCTAGGAAAGAGACCTGGTCAAGCCAAAACTCACATTTGGAGAACTTAGCATATAGCTGGTTCTCCCTCAATATTTCCAATACCCTCCTCAGATGTTCCTCATGTTAACTTTAGACTTTGAATATATCAGAATGTCATCAATAAAAACCACAACCGACTTGTCCAGCTGCTCCCGGAACAAGCGGTTCATCAGATCCATAAATTTCGCGGTGCGTTCGACAAACCGAACGGCATCACTGTAAACTCATAGTGGCCGTATTGTGTCCGGAATGCCGTCTTCTCAATGTCTCCCTCCTTAATGGCTATACCCCGATCTGAGATCAATCTTGGAAAACACGGATGCTCCCTTCAACTGATCGAACAGATCGTCAATGCGGGGTAGTGGGTACTTATTCTTCACTGTTACTGCATTCAGCTCTCTATAGTCGATGCAGAGGCGGAGGCTACCATCCTTCTTCTTCACGAAGAGGACTGGCGCTCCCCATGGTGACACACTTGGTCTAATGAATCCCTTATCCAACAAATCTTTCAATTGTTCTTTAATTCAGTCATTTCTGCCGGAGCCATACGGTATGGTGCCTTGGCTATCGGTCCGGTACCAGGTAGCAGCTCGATGGTGAACTCTACCTCTCGAGTGGGTGGCATGCCGGGCAGTTCCCGTGGAAATAAGTCGGGGAACTCCGACACTACCGGTAAGTCGGGGTCGAACTCAGGGTCTCTCTCTATGTCCTGTACATAGCAGAGGTACACTTCTTCCTTTCTCCTTAATTCTTTATACATTGCCATGGCGGTGATGATCTTAGTCGAAGGCTCTCTGGGCCTCTGGCGGTATGATATTGTTACCCCAGACGGACTCCTGAGCAGCAATCTATGCTCGGCGCAGAGGATACGTCCCTTGTGCCGCTCCAACCAGTTCATCCTGAAGATAACATCAAATCCTAGCTTACTGAACTCAATGAAACTGACTGGAAATTCTTCTCCCTTAATTCTGATGATGGCTCCTCGGTAGTAACGAGTGCAACGAACCTTCTCCTTAGACGGGAGCGTAACCGTGAAGTCGGGTAGCTCATCAGCGTCTAGCCCCAACCTGCTCGCAAATGATGCTGAGACAAAGGTATGCGAGGCCCCTGAGTCGAAGAGAACTGATGCCTCAATCCCATTAATCGGAAAGGTGCCGGTGAGGATAGTACCGCTGGCGTCGGCCTGTGCCTCTGTAAGTATGCTTAATGCACCTTCCGTACCGAGTCCATAACCTAATTGTGTTCACAAGCTTCATGAGTATTGATGGTATAACAAGAGTCGTAACAATTTATATGAACAACACTGTTATTTTATTCATGACCATCCTGTTTACAACATGTGCTTTAATCTTACATCTCATTTCTCATCTCATTCTAACATTACATGGCTAATATTGTCTAAAGGTTAGGTTTAATCTTCCTGGTCTCATATGCGTCGCATTGATTACTGCTGACGGTGCTGTATTCAGCTTGATTCTCTTAATCCCATGGTATAATCCTTGATTCTCCTCCCAAAATTAATACATCACCTGACTTAAGTACTATCTTATCTGCACGGTCCGCACGCTTCTGCTCGCCGTATAAAAATTCTGCATCATCTCCAATGGACCAAGACACTACGGGTATCCCTCTTTCGAGAGACTCCGTTGTCTCGTCCTTATCCTGGTGTAGTCCCAGTCTCCCATCTTTCTCGTAGAAGTTTACAATGCAAATGTCTGCCTGGATGTCTGGAATCGGTTCAGCTTCCAACTGCTGAGCGATTTCCACGACTTGTGTAATAACTGGATGGAACTCTTCGGGTATTCCCGGTGGTGAGACTCCATTTTGCTCCCTCATGGTTTGGTAATTCTTGGCATACAGATTCCAATCCTTGCCTAAGCTCATCATTTTTAATCTCATCCTTGCTCCCCTTGGGTACTCCGGTGTGTAAAACCTCCCGGTCCCATTCCTAGTTGATTGCATCTTCTGATGATGGCTATTTATGCTTCGGGTGTCAGGTATCCCCTTAATAAAATCATACTTGGGCGGATAACCTGACATTGTTCGGTTGGAAAGTCTATGGTTTTGATGTCGGTGTGCTTCGGGTTAGGTGTAGGCGGTATTGGGTAGCAAATGTTGAATCTCCCTAAAGTGATAGTAGGTTAGTCTTACTTAAGTTCTAATCTCATCTTATTCTTACTTAACTCATTTATTCACCAAACATGCATGATAATGCGGTAAGCAGGTAGTTTTTATTACTAAATGGTTATAGTGGTACCTGGCCTTGATGAGGGCTCAGGCTCATCGTCCCAGTCCACCATGTGTAAAGTGGGCCCCGTCTTCTGGGTCACCCGTGGGTTCTTGTCCGCCGGCTGCTGCACCTTCCTCTGACCGTCAGATCCAGCTCCCTGATCGGTCTTGCCCTTACCCCTGGTATCGGGCCTATAGGCTCTGCTAGCAGGGTTCCGGTAACACTCATATGCTCGATGCCCGTAGACTCCACAAAAGTTGCACTCCACCTTGTTTCCCTTACAGTCGAGCCCGGGGTGGTCCTTGTGACACCACCTACAAATGAAGCGTCGCTGGTAGCCACCACCGGCTCCCTCTCAGTCTCAGATCCTGATGATTCACAATGTCAATTCTCATATCTCAAACGGTTACTAACTTATTTCTTAACTCATTCATTGTCAGTTTCCTTACCCTTTGGCGCCTTAGAGCGCAGGGGTGTAGCTGCAATAGCATACGTCAACTTCAATGGCTCTTCCGAAGCCTTCTCCTTTTCCTCCTCCCCTTTGGGTTCTGATTTTTCTGGGCCTGAGGCTGGTACTTTTGTTTCTTGTACCCTCCTTGCCCTTGACTATCTGAGCTCTTACCAGCACTCTTCCTCTTTGCATTCTCCTCATCCCTCAGCTGGACGGTTATCTCAACCTTAGCAGCGGCATGATAGCACTCCTGCTTTTCCATAGTATCAGTCACACTTATTTCTCATAATCTAAATCTTACTCATTACTTACTCAAATCTCAATCATTCTTATTACCTGCAAGGTAGTGTAACTCGTCGGCCCCATGTCGTAGCGGAGTCGATGGCTAAGCCCGCCATAGAAGCGGTCCACCAAGATCTGGTCAGAATATCCAAGACCTAGCAGAAGACGGAGCAAGGCAGTGAACTCTGAGTAATACTCGTCCACTGTCATCTTGTCCGACTGCTTAAGCGCATCCAACTGTAAGCGCTTCTTCGTCTGGACATGGGCGAGGTAGTACTTTGCTCGTAGCAAGGCGGTGTACTGCTCCCAGCCGAACTCTGGATTGGCCACATGCTCGGCCCTCACCAGCTTCCACCAATCGCCTGCCGCCCCCTTCAGATAGAAAGCAGCTAGGCGCACCTTGATCCCAGCAGGGACATTAAGGGTCTCGAAGGCGGTCTCCAGCTCGAGATATACGCCTCAAGCTTGGCGGGATCGGTCTCCCCCTTAAAGTGCGCGGGTCGAAGATCTACTAGACTCTTCACCCAGTTTGGTTCCCTAGGTTGTGGCGGTGGAGGTGGTGCACCCGCACCAGGCTGATAGCCCATATGCCCTAATGCGGCAGCTACGATCTCTGCGATCGTCTGCCCTCCAGGTATTCCTGAAGTATCCTCACCCTGGCCGCGACCTCGGCTTCCCCTAGGACGTCCTGCCATCTGAACAAGCATAACTCACATTATATTTGTATTCACCACTGTTTCGGTTAACGAATTTATAACGTCAGTAGACGATAAAGACGATCCACACTTATTAGTGGTCATCTGACTCTACTCACTCTAACTTCTCACACCCTTAACCCATCACTTATTCCTTAACTTATATCCTGACTCGGCGGTTACTCATGTCCGGTATTTCTTGATCAGAGCGTAACTACGCTCTGATACCACTTTTTGTAACACCCCATCCAAGCCATTCGTGGTTATCGCAAAACTGAACACTTATTCGAATACGTCGCAGCGGAAATAACAAACGCCTGGACCTTGCCACGGTCTGATCGTTAGAGTATACCGGCCTTAACATTTACAATACTTATCCATCAAAACATCACCAACCACAATACCATAACCAACCGAGTACGAGTATATTAAACATAACCCAACCTTACATCAGTTTAATATAAACAGTCGGGTGCACAGGCGCAACCCGAACTCAAAATAAACATCCCACCCTAAGTCTAACCCCCCTACTCTCGTAGTGCGTCCTCATGGGTCTCTTACCTGCAAGTGTAAAAATAGCCCCCAAGGGGGTCAGCACGAATGCTGGTACACCCTCTCATGGCCCCCAAGCTAATGGGGCTACGACGACTAATTGTCGATAGCATGGAAATTGATTACATACACAAGCATAATATGAAGTGCAATAACAATAACCACAGATGAACATATATAGCTCACAAACAATGAACGACTCAAGCGTTCCCTTAACAAGTGGGTTAGTAACCCCTCCTTAGTCCTCATTTCCTTAACCTCAGTTCCTTACCTTACCTTAATCTCAATCTTAATCTTAATCTCAGTATACAAACCTTTCCTGGAAGGGATTGGTTGTAGCTTAATTCGAACCTGGGATTTAGGTGATCCCCCGCACCATCTTAATGCCACCTACTCTGGACGGGAGTCCAGCGTAGCTGAGCCGGCAACCGGCCCTAGGCTACAAGTCCGAAGACAAGTCCTTAAGCGGAGGGCGGATCTGATTCAGATACCGTCCCCCTTTTTCCTTAGCATGCATAACCGGAGATCGGTCCCGGGTTTCCTCACTCAAGTTCCAGTTAGAAAATCTTAATCATCATGTGCTAGCTAAGCCTTAACGGGCATTAACCAACAACCACCAAACTTAACTCTTATTCTTAACTCAGTAAGTACTAAACTTGGTTAGTAACAATCTTAAGTCTCGCGGGTTAGTGTAAAGATAACACAAACACAACGAGAACAAATATATCCGGTTGCATGCTTTATCTTGTTTTAGTCATAGCAATTAAACAGATAGCACACAAGCCGAGGGACACCTCGTTAGCAAGCAGGTCACAAGAAGGATTGTACCGTTCACCGTCGATCGTTGTTTGATTAATCTTCTTCGGGGTCCCAATTCACAAACCTAAAACATTCATTCATTTTTAGGTCATTAGTTGTTTACACCTTACTTAACTCAATTAGTCCCTAAGGATTCCCATTCAATGACCTCTCAAGTCTTTGCCACTTAGCTTACAAGCTTAACTTTAAACATTAATTTTATACTTAACTTAACTTAACTTAAGCCCTTAAGTTCTTAGGGTCACAATCATTACCACCCTACCAAAGGTATACCTTATCACCATTTATCATTCTTAGAATTCAAAATTTCTTTTTTTTTTAAGTGTTAAGGGCCGTCCGACCCACCGTCCGACCCACCCTCTGGGTCGGACCATTCCAGTAACTTTGGGTTTGAAAACCCTACATGTCCGACCCACGTCCGACCCAACCAACTGGGTCGGACCATTCCAGAAACTTTCCGTCTTCTAAAACCTCCCATGTCCGACCCACGTCCGACCCAACCAACTGGGTCGGACCATTCCAGAAACTTATTTGCCCTCTAAAACTCACCCGTCTGACCCATGTCCGACCCAAGACCTCTGGGTCAGACCATTCCAGAACCTTTCCCTGGCGTTAAACAGAGGCCGTCCGACCCAAACTTGGGTCGGACCCCTGGGTCGGACGCCACCAAAACATGCCCAAACTTTGCCAAATCTTCACTAAACCTTTCCTCAAGCCATCCAATGTGTTCTAACATCATTTAGACCCTTAAACCCACCTTAGAGCATCCTCCAAACACATTAAATCATTCACCAAGATCCACCTTAATCATTATACATTTTTTTTGTAATAATGCTAACACTTGTAATGCCTCCCTCTAGGTTTCTAGGTGGTGGTTCATACCTAATGTAACCACTATGCCAAATGTTTTCCTCACCACTATAACATCATCTCCCAAGCATCTCCCACTATCTAAAACTCTCTCATGCATTTACTTAATGTTCCTTCACAACTTAAACTTCCATCCATCAACACATTGTTTCCTTCCTAGTTGTTTATCAACATTTGCCTAAGTCCTAAATACTCAAATACATTCTCTTGATTTCTAAATCCCTTCATAGTAATACCTAAGTCATCATAACTCATTAAACACCTTAAACTCACCTCTTTTTCATCGAGACAACCTCTAAAACTTCCTAGTACTTCCTTAGTCATGAAATCTCCTTAGAATATCTTAATCACTTAAGTTCTCCTTTAAATTTTTGCCATGGGTTCTCTAGTACATAGTACATCCTAACACTCGGTTTTTCTCCATCAAACAACCAATACCACTCAAATTCTCATCACAACACCTTAACACACAATTTACACCAAACTACCCCACATCATCTTATAGTGCATAAACTTAAATGCTTGGCACTTAGGCCCTTAAATGACAATAATCTTAACCACTGAATTTCCTCATATATTTGCCTTCAACCTGCGAATACACACAACAAGGCTCCCATTGAAATAAAATGCTTCTTGTAATTCATCTCCACATTGTTTTAACTATCTCTTCTTTTCATTTGCGCTTTAGTCACAAGTTCACAAGTATAGTCATTGTTTCTCTAGGTTTTTAACACCTTCCCAATATAAACTCTACACTAAACTCATCATCACCTAAATCCCATTCCCTTAAACAACAAAAACACCTTAAGATAAGTATTTTACCTTGTTCTCTCACAAGCTTCACAAGCTTTTCTCCTTAGATTTTTTCTTGCCCAATCTCGGTCACCAATATAGTTCCCTTGCCAATGTTCTAAACAATGTCCAATGATTCTAATGAGCACTAAACAACACACTAACCTTAAGGAATAAACCTAGGTTAAAAATGTGTTTTAAGGTTTTAATTGATTGTTTTACCTTGGTTCCTCAAGACAAGCTTGGATATGGAGCAAGAAGGACCTCCTCTCTCCTTTGAAGAGTAGAAACAAGCTAGAACAAGGCATAAACATGGAGTTCCATGAGTATGTATTTTCGGACATGTGAAGAAAATGGTGGAAACCTAGATTTTCTTACACTTTCTTTACTTAAGAGAATGGAGATGCCAATGGAGTCTCCAAACTTGAATTTCCTCCTCTAATGGTGGTTTGACTTGGCACCAAAATGAAGCTCTTGAAGTTTTGAAAAGATAGAAAGAGAGAGCTTGAGCTAACTAAGAAGAATATGTATTTTGTTTTGGATTTGGAGCTAAAATGAGCAAGATGTGGGCAAGGCTAGATGGAGCTAGCATGGAGTAGTTCTTCACGTTAATGGAGAAGGGAGAGAGCTTGAAGAAACCGTGGGAAACAAGAAGAAATGAGGAGATGAGGAGAGAGGTAAGTAAAATGTGATATTTATGTTAAAAGGTAAATAGTACTTTTGCTTTATAAGTCTTATTTGCTTTCTTAATTGCTTAATAACTCATGAAGGTGGTGACTCACCTCCTAAGAAACCGGCCCCCTTTAATAATGAGGGTACTTAAGTTTGTTGACCAAATGTCTCACTTATATAGACTTATGTTTAAACTAGCTATTAATTCACCATATTCACCAAACAAGCACAGTGTTGTGAAATTTTTTGATTTCCCCATGGATATAGACTTCAAATTGATACTATTAGTTGCCAAATGTGATACTATATAGTACACATGTTAATTAAGGAGTAATGATGGACATTTAGCCATTCAAAACTCATTTACAAGATAATTTTTCAAAAACATGCTTTAAGACTCCTTAAAGCACATTTTGTGTTTTACTAGTTTTCAAGCTTGGTTTTCTTTGGTAATTGATTTAAAATGACCATTAGGATATTACTAAGGTCTTAGAACAATATTTGGTACTCTCCCATGTCTCTCCAACTTTAGAGCACGTTTTTGCTAAAACTGCTCTTTTGGTGTTTCCTTATATTTTCTTTGATTAGAAATGTTTCTTAATGTTTCTAAGGCATTATTTAGCCTCCTTATATCTTAGTTTATCATTTAAACACCATATCTAAGTTTGGGGTATTTCAATTTAAATTAGAGTAGGCAGTTAAGGAGAGATTAAATAAACTTGGAATGTTCCTATGGTCAATAAAACGAGTTGGCCATATCGACTTTGATCGTGTTGACCGGATTAATTATCATGTTGACTGCATTGACCGGATGAGAACGCTGACCAAGTAGAGTGTTGACGACAATATCAAATCAACTAAGTTGATCATGAGGTCAAAGTGACCTATTCAATGAATTAGATGGAAATTTCAAAGGCCTAAGGGCATCAATATTTTAAGGCCAAAGTAAGGTCCATTCAAATAAACATAAATAAATATGGGTTTGAATTATAAAGAAGAAATGGGCTAAAAGAAAGAAACTTGAGTTAATTTATAAAGTCCATACATAAAGGCCCTATACACATGACATACTAACATCTCCTATTTGAAGGATCAAAGTCCATAAGGTTATGTAAGAGCATGATGATGGACTAACATGAAAGTACCAAGGAGGGTTTTGTATTGAAGATAATACCTTGTATATCCTAACATATACATGTATAAATACTCACATATTATACATATCGATATATATATGTATATATAATAAAAATGAGACACATGTGATAAGGCTCAATCCTGAAGTTGTAGAAATTATGCAATGATGTTAGTTACTAACAATGTGAGTGCATTAATTAATAAATCCGGGATTTAGGCGCTTTAAGTATTACACCGATTAATAATGAATGGCAAGCATTGAAATTATTTACAATGGTATAAGTATTTACAAGGGGTACTGGATTTATTTAAAGTTGATAGAGTTAAACTTAGCTTTTATTTCCATATCTAAGTGTTAGGAGAACGAGCACGGGATAGCACGCTTTTTCTCTCTTCGGTGTAAGGTATGTCATTATATGATCCGATTGTTTTCGAGGATTACCTTGGGTTCAGATGTATGATTGAGTGATAAGATGATATGTATGATTGCATGTTTATTGCCCTAGCGAATTATTTTCTCTTACACCTTCCGTTATTAATTGTTCGCGAATATTATTCGAAACAAAGAAAATATTGAATATACATTTTATAATGGTTATGAGTAATGATAAGAGGTGTGTCATTTATAGAAGGATAACAGTACAATTATATTATCCCTAATTAGCCTAAGAAGGTTTCTTAGGTAGAGTAATGGTAATACTATTCCATGAGAAAGTATAGTCATATGAAATATCCTAGACAAGTTCTAGGCATACATTAAGACCTAAAAGGCGGATGCACATTTGAGAAGTTATTCACTATAAAACCTAAGAATGAATCTTAGGCATGGAGATTAGGAAAACTTAAACACATAGTGAGATATCTGAGATTAGGGGAAAATCGCGGTTGCCTAGTTGCGCATTGTAATCACAAGAGGATTAACGAGATCTGGTCCACTCTAAGTATTGAAAACCCAATGAGTCAAATTGATCATTGGTCGGATGCACTACCGTCGGTGTTGGCTTCGGCCAGTAGGTTACCCATCAGATAATGGGGAAAGAGAATTGGATGCACTACAGTTGGTGTTGGCTACACTAGTAGGTTACCCGCCTCATAATTGGAAGGAAAGAAGAAAACATGTCATCTTCTAACATGGTGACCTGTTAAGTGATAAGAGTTAAGAGTTAAGTAAATAATGTAACTAAACATAAGTTGAACATTAATACATACGTCAAGTAACTTTCGTTAAATCATGAAGGACGTATTAAATGAGCCTTGAATGCTAGATAACAAGAACGCTAAAATAACTCTCGTGACATTTATTACTTGGAGACTTGATTATTGGATTTAATTGTGTGAATGAGTTATGTGTGAACTTTATGACCATGTATGTTGGATGAAATAGTGGAATGTTTAAAGTTATTTTATTACATTTATGTTTATGTAAATTGGAATGCATAAAATTGAACCGCATATTAACTTGACAACCCAAATTATGAAGGGTCTGAGGTTGCATGAAGGTTTCATAATGATGTGCTCAACAGTTGGGCTGATTCCATACAACAACAATGTTTTACAGGTTCGTAGCTGAAGAATGACGTTGGAGTGTAGGATTGGGTAGATAGCGGTATACTATCTTTTCGGGTTATACTTTTAGGGTATATAGTTTTGGTATAGATTAACTGCTCACATGTTTTTGACTAAGTGTTGTACTTTTTGGATTAAAACTATCTCCGGTGTCACAACGTTGTATTTTGTATATGATATTTGGATGTCTTTTTACTCATGTGGGTAAGTAACGACTGTAATACCCGTTGTTGGTTACTTATGTTTATTTCCCTTGTTTTGAGTTTACTTAATTGTGCAAAGAACGGGATTAAGGTCTGATCCAAAAGTTAGGGTATTACACGCGGTCCCCCCCTCCCTCAAGCGCCACCACTACATGGTAGCACCATTACTCTGTCACGTGGTCAATAATACCCCTTCATGCACAGTGGCGGAGGGAGAGGCGGATAGGGACTTCACTATATTATACAAAATTATAGTGTATTTTTTTATAAATTTTGTTCAAAAACCCCTTAACTTTTTATAATTTTATCTATACCCGTTTTCATATAGGTGTTTAATATCTTACCAATAAATGTTTATATATTTTATATGTATATATGGTCATTAGTTTAATATTATTAAAAAATAAAAGTTATTCATTTATATTTTTATAATTAAAGATACTTATTCAGACACTTTTGTTGTAAAAAAACAAAATATCACAAACATCCTTTAATTATATCAAATTTTTTTTTTATCTCTAAACATAATTCCTGGTGTCTTTTCATGGTGACAACCACTCCCATCGTTTGCTGCTAATCAATCGACGACACCATCGTCCCTTGCCATATTACTTGATAAGACTTGTTCTTCACTGATTGCTAGTTCGCTGACAAGTCGTGTGGAAGACAGTAGTGTATCGTTGTAAAGGTGAATACTGCATCAAAGACTTTGATATTTGAAACGACAATGGATCAAGTATGCACAATTCTCGATAATTAAGTAGTACCTTTTTACTCATCAGCGAATTGAAAATAATTGGAACTTTTGACACCCATAAATACAGCCCCTAGATATTTGAAATTGAGAAACGATACTGAATCCTTAATTAGATTCCTTTTACCTATCTTAAAGTAGTTATCTTTGAGATTATTTAATCATCAAAGCATTTAATTGCTTGGATTATGCATTATGATATTTGACATAGTAAATACACAACATACGAGAGACACCCATTGATTAGAAAGCAAAATCTCATAACCAACTATCTAACATAACTACACATTATAAGAATGATATGCTTTGTTGATCATTAGCTATCAATAGTCAACGCTTAATCCAGCTCGATTTTTGAACCTATCCTATGTCGATTCGGGTTGAATAGGATCTGGTCGGGTTCTAGGTCCACTTATAACCTAAATTTAATAACTATGTCATTAACACTAATTATTAAACCTTAGATTAGCTCACTGGAACCAATTACGAGTCGCCACCTAATTTTTACCTAACATAAATTAGGAAAGGTAGAGTTCGGGTTCGGGGGCTTGGTATTCGACTTATTTTGGGTTCAATTACTATCATTACCTCTTGAAGTCGTTTTTCCCCTACTTAGTTTAATTACGACATATTACGAGTCGTTTTAACCTAAGTGCACGAACTTTTGATTTCTTTTGTTTTTTAACATTTTTTGACAGAAAATTAAAGTAAAAATTGAAATTACCTAAACTAGGGTTTCAGAGGCATAATTAAGTGGAATTTTGTTTCTGTCCGTAGCCACGGACCTAATGTCCGAACCCACGGACCCTGGTTAACCTAGTTATACACACAAGTCGAATTGAAAAAGAAAATGAAATTTTGAAAAGTCCGGGTCCACGGACAGGACATCCGTGGGCCGGAACATGCTTTATAAAACCCTAAATTTTTAAAAATTTAAAAACCTCACCGCCGTCCGAGAGCGTCCATGCTTACGGACAGGACGTCCGAGACCCCGGACATAGCGTCCGTGGGTGCGGACCGCCCTCGAACGGTGGCGTTTGACTGTTCCCGACGGTGTTTTTGGGCTCAAAATTTATGGATGTGCCGCCTAAGGAATTTCCAAGATGTTAGTAATCAAATATTTCAATTCGGCCTCAAATAAATGATGAAATTTAACGAACAAGTTAATGAACAAAAACAAAGGTAAATGACAATTCAGAAGCCCAAATGAGTCGGTTTGAGCTCAAATTTTAATGTGAGGTTAAACAAGCCGTGGGGAGTTGAGAAATTAGAATTCCAACCTGTTAAACCTTCAGGGTTGACTGGATTCTTCACGCCGGGAGCCTTTTAGAGCTTCATCGAAGTTGATGCTAATTTGGGTTCGAGACCATCTTCTAACCCTCGTGAATAAGGTTGTTCTTCACGTTTTGGTGGTGTTTTGGTGGTGGTTGGATGATTGTTGATGTGGTGGGAGTTGAAAAATGTGTTTAGATGATAATTTTGGAAGGTTTTGATGTGATTTCGGTGTTCGGGCGTTGAAAAACGTGAGGGAGTTGTGACGGCTGTGTTTTCTGATGTTCTTGGATTCTTGGAGGTGTTATTTGATCAAAGGATAAGGTTCCTTAAGTTGGCCTCACTAAAGATAGAAAAAATCCGATAAAAATCGAGATCTACTAATTTAGCTTAAGGGATTCTAAAAAGAAGTTGACTATGAAATTTAACCATGTGTAAAGGAAGATATTTATGATTTTTCCAAGTTGGAATCAAATTTTTTGGATATTGAAATATTTTAATTTAAATTTCTCATAAGATTTAATCAGAAAATTATTGGAAATTCTAAAAATCAAATATCCAAAGCCATTATATATGCTCAAAATTTCATCCTTTTTCATGGGTTAAAATTTCAAAGCATTTCAAGTTGATTTAAACCATTTTCAGAGGAGAGAGAAAGCTTATAGGGGGCTTAGGAGCCTTTGAAAAATATATAAAATGCCCTTGAAAATGACTAAGCTGTCACTAGCACTCTGGAATCCGCCGATCAAACTAGAAATTCTTGCTGCTTGACCAAACTACCCATATAATACCTACGCCTCAAGAGACTCTCTTTCGGGGGTTAAAATTTTGGGTATAACAGATTACCCCCCGTCAACTTGGCTTTGTAATGAAAATGATAAGACTGGTTGATGCCTAAGTGATGCCCAAAAATTTTGACCAGCAGTGAGGAAGGAATTAGATTTCTACTGAAAGTCTAATGATTGTGCTGTGTTATTATGAGGTGCAAGCTACCTCGGAAATGAGTTGAACTGAGAAAAAAGGTGTAATGAACCGAGTATTGAAGGTGTCAAAAACCTATGAGTAGAATGCAGGTATGAGAATTGTGTGTATGACATGCTATTGGAGATCATATGCGTCTGACGTGCGAATGAAGATGGTATGCAAATGACGGTTGGTGCATTTGGGGACCGAAACCCATGCCAATGCTCTTGGTTGGACCCTATGTGGACTTATTGCCATTTCCCCCCAAACCAGTGTGTAGGGATGACTCCTGGTATAAACCCTAGGGACTTATTGCCATTTCTCATCATTCGTTGATCCCAAAATAAGCTGACATAACTAATGAGGATTTATTGCCATCACCTCGCCAACTTCTATAGCCAGGGCTTATGTGAGCCTGGGTTATGCAAATGGTATGGATAGTTTGATGGTGCAATATGCAAGGTAGGGCTTATGTATGCCTAAGGATGATTATATGGTAGGTAGGGCTTATGCCTGCCTAAATGGAAATGCTAGGTATGGCTTATATGTGCCTAAGGATGATTTCTATGCAAGGAAGGGCTTATATGTGCCTAAGGATGACTTTATGCAAGGTAGGGCTTATGTGTGCCTATATGGAAATGCTAGGTATGGCTTATGTGTGCCTAAGGATGATTTCGATGCAAGGAAGGGCTTATGTGTGCATAGGGGAGTTTATGGAAGGTAGGGCTTATGTGTGCCTGGGAGGTGTCTTTTTATGATGGTAGGGCTTATGTGTGCCCGAGGAGATGTTTTTGTGGTGGTAGGCTTATGTGTGCCTAAGATGTTATTGTGGTGGTAGAGCTTATGTGTGCCTAAGGTGAGTGACTGTAAGGTAGGACTTATGGGTGCCTGAAATGATTGAATGCAAGGTAGGACTTAAGGGTTCCTAAAGTGGATGAATGTAGAGTAGGTCTTATGGGTGCCTAAATGATTGAAAGCAAGGTAGGACTTATGGGTGCCTAAAGTCGATGAATGTAGGGTAGGTCTTATGGGTGCATGAAATGATTGAATGCAAGGTAGGTCTTATGGGTGCCTTAAGTGAATGAATGTAGGGTAGGTCTTATGGGTGCCTGAAATGATTGAATGCTAGGTAGGTCTTATGGGTGCCTAAAGTGAATGAATGTAAGGTAGGTCTTATAGGTGCCTAAAGTTTGGGAGTGAGATTCATTCTAACTTGGATTATGAAATGATAACGGTCTGATGCAAATGATTGTGATGAAAACTGATTATAAAAATGTCAAACGTGAATATGATAAGGTGTATGCAGAAAGTGTAAAATGAAATCAAAGTGCTAGTAAGGATAGAAAATTGTCCAAAACAAGAAATTTGTTGAAGAAAGTGCCAACGTGTCAATGCTTGAGAAAAAAATATTACTTATTGAAAGGGAAAGTTAATTATCATTTCCTGACTAAGGATTTTAGACTTGCGATTTGCTTCTTAGAGGATGAACATGCCGTTGGGGGGAGTAGGTGGTGTTTGTTGGTGGTTTAAAGGCTTTTGAGTAGTGGTTAGGAATTATAACCAGCCTGTGGTGTATGATGTGGAGGTAAGGACTTATGTGTGCCTGCGATTCCAAGGGGATTAAACCCCACATTAACCGGGTTCGAAAATCAGAAGTCACTAGAGAAGGGCACCTTAGTGTTCTTAAAGTCAATTTCGACATCCATTTTCCTTTTATCTGTCTTCATGCAGCCACCGAGTATATAATGACAATACTGTATATATAAAGAGAGACATGCATAAGCAGAGTACTTAATAAAGGCAGACCAAGAAGAAAAACAAGACGAACATAAAGCACGTGTAGTGCACTCTTCTTTGCTCCAAGCTGATGAAGACAAACACTTAAAGATGTTAAAAGATTAACAGCTTTCCTTCGAGAACAATCTAATATAATATGCAAAGATAAAAATGTCAATACTAATCACAGGTAGCGGACAAAGTTTGCTACATCATGAGTACTACATCCTTCACTTTCACAAAGGATATTTGTCCTGGTACTTTGGACTTGAAGACAGTAGTAGTAAGTACTATAGGGTACTGTGCGTGCTCATGCGCGTACAATGTGGCTAGCGGTAGCTTTAACACTAAGGTTGATCATATTTGGGCCTACCCTGCTGGCCAAACTCGGGTACATTGAAAAGATGAGTAGAAAGCTGCAGGTCTTTCTGCCCTTTTTTTAAAAAGTCTTGATTAGATATTCGTCATATTGTACAAGTAAAGCACCAACAAACGGGATAAGGACCAAAAACTGCTCCCTCCCTTCGGTTCACTGTCCAGTTTGTTATTTGGATGCGTCGTTTGATTTCAATATTAATCTGTCAGATAATATATTTTTATAAATCTATATTTTACAATAAAATTCTTATGTAAAAAATATATATATACAACTTAATTTTAAAAATTATTTTATCTTAAATGTTTAATATTGAAGTGGAAAAACGTGCCAAAAAGTAAACATGACACTTATGACGGGACAGAGGTAGAATGTCTTTTTGATACAGTCTTTGGTACATGTTACTCCCCCCTCCGTCCCAGTTTGACTGCCCAGTTTACTATTGGATGTGTCGTTTTGACTTCAATATTTAACCTATAAGATAATATATTTTTATAAATCTATGTTTTAAATAGAATCCTTATGTGAAAAATATATATTATACTACTAATTTAAAAATTATTAAATCTTATGTGTTTAATATTGAAATGGGAAAACGTGCCAAAAAGCAAACATGACACTTATGACGGAATGGAAGAAGTTAGATAGTGCGCAATGAGTGACATCAGTTCATCAATTTGCGTTTGTGGACTATGGTATGGATCCATCATTAAGGATTTGTTTGTTTCAGTGTTTTAACTGGTACTGAGATTGCCTCCTCCTAGGAATATGAAAGCTAGATCTCTCTACACTGTGATTGATAACCCACAAGACAACTATAGGCAATCAGTAATTCTTTCTTGCCATCAAATTAGATATCTTGGGGTTGTAGATTTGTTAAGAATCGCGTCTATCAGGGGTTTTGTTTTTGAATCGCTGAAAATATTTTTACAGGTTCTTTCTCGTCGTTTTCTCTTCTTTATCGATTTTCATCTACCAATTGTGTAGAGAAGGTGTAGAGTTCCATCGCCTATCTTTCTATCTCATTCTCGTTGTTGCTCGCCCAAGAGTGTAGGGTTCGAAGTTCTAGAAGCAGTGGGAGAAATTCGTACAGGTATTTGGGGTTTCTCTATGTCTGGTGTTCTTGCATTTTCCTGTGTGAGAGGCGAGTTTTGGAGCGTCTTGATCTGGTCTTTTGAGAGTGGGACGGGCGTGCTAATCTCTGAAATAAGGGGAGGTGTTGTTATACGAAGTTGATTCAAGTGTGGTCTATTCATTTGTTGAGTCTCGTGGATAAGTTCTTATGTTTTTCTGTTTGCACTGGTGAGAAGAAACTCAATGCCTCTGTTCGTCTCTGGCTCTTTTTTTGAAGGAGCGGTGTGATGTATGGGATTCTCTTCTGGTCCATGCAGGTCTTGATTAATCTGGTGAGTCTGTTCTGGTTGGACGGTCAGGGGGTTTGCAGTTCTTTGGACACTCATTTGGGGCTTGTTATGGCTGCTATAGCTTCCTTCTGTTCTGAGTTGCAGACTTTTAGTTTGCACAGTTTGGTATTTTAGTTTGTGAGCATGTGTTTGGTAGCTGTGATAACTTGTATCTCCCTCAATTGTAGGGGTCTGGGTAAGTCCAATTCGAAGCTTTGGATGAAGAGTTTAATTGCAGATCACAAACCAGGTATCATTTTCTTGATGGAGACTCACAAAATCCTTGAAGAAATAACTGAATTTTTTCGCTACTTTCCCTCATATTGTGGGGAGCCAGTTAGTAGTAGAGGAAGAAGTGGTGGTTTGGCTCTGATGTGGAAAGTTGGAATAGGTATGGAGATCAAGCAACTGAATTCCTCATAGCATTATATGTTAGTGGAGGTTACTTTTTAGGGTGGTAATCCTTTCATTTTCACTGGTTTTTACTGGTGGTCAGAGTGGAAGCTGAAGTATCCCTCTTGGAAACTCCTAGGAGTACTAAGAGATAATATTAATCTGCCTTGGATTGTGGCTAGGAACCTTAATCAGATTTTGAACAATTATAAATAAACTAGAGGGAGAAGAAGGCATGAAAACCAAATGGAACCATTTAGACAAGCTATTGCTTATTGTGACCTTCATGACATGAGGTTTTTTGGAGAGGCTGGAGCGTATACCAACTGTCAATTGGATGTTAAAACTCTATAAGTAGATTGGATAGAGTTTTTAGTTGTTCTCTTAGGATGAAGTTCTTCCCAAATCTCCAAGTTGAGCATCTTCCTCGTGAGAACTCGGATCACTATCCGATCCTTATAAAATTTTTTGGCAACCATAAAGCTCTAGCGAGAATTTTTAGATTTGAAAATGGATGGTGTGTGGAGGAAAAGTGTAAGTGTGTAGTCCAAGAAGTTTAGGGTACGAACTATATGAATCTGGGGCAGAAGTTTGATGAATGTACCATAAAGTTATCTCAGTGGAAATGTTGATCTATTAAAAAATCAAGTGGAAGATTTCTGTTAAAAAGAATGAGCTAGCTGAAATTTTGAAAGCTCCTCTTTCGGTGGGTGTTGATAATAACATAAAAGACTCCTGTTTGGAATTGAGTTGCTTGCAATGAAAGAAGAAATATAGTGGCAGCACAGGTCTTGAGTCTCTTGGCTAAAAGAGGGTGAAAGGAACTCAAATTCTTTCTGAAGAGGGGGAAAAGGAGGCCGACCATGAAGGACTAGGGAGAAGCCAAGAGGACGACCACCCAACCACACCCGGTCGCCTACAACCACACAGGAAACAAAGGATATGGTATAAAGTAGTGACCGGTCGTAAACTTAGGTATAAACAAGTGACCGGTCGCATATGACCAGTCAGAAACTAAGAAGTAAGGCACAAAATAGCGACCGGTCGCTTGTGACCGGTCAATAATAATGGAATAAAGCACGAATAGCGGCCAGGCGCTTATGCCCAGTCAGATAGATGGAAGCAGAATCATAGATGACAAGTGTTACACCAATATGGCAACCTTAGTGACACCCTGCCAAACAGATAAATTGATAGGCTGGCAGTGGCAAAAGTGGTGGGAAAGTACTATAAAAAGGGACTCACCCCAATGTAATAGGACATGCTTTCAATACTGACTGAATCTTTTTTTGTCTAACTGCTCTCTCATTGCAAAAGTTCTCTCTAGTGTGATTCCATTAGTAGCAAGGTAATTCGATACACATTCTGATCTGAATAGTAGGATCTAAGAGAGATTAGAGACTTAGACCTTTATGGAAGGAAATTGACCTTTTCATTTGATGCTGTCTCTGGGCAATGAACAACTCAGATCTAGCAACAACGAATCCACCATGAATAGTAAAATCCTTTACGGTATTTGGGAACAACGGATCTAAAATTAGAGATTGTATTTTTTGCAGGTCCAGACACGAAATGGCTCCAAGAAAAGAAAGACTCAAAACCTAATGCTGGAAGAGCTGATCCAATCATCGTTGAGGCCACTGGCGTGGAAACTTCAAGTGCCATCTCCAAGAAGGATCTGGAGGATATGCTGAAGACTTTGACTAGATCGATCGATGAAAGGATCGTGGAAGGAAACGAGCTTCTGCAACAAGAGCTGATGTAGAGAGATGAAGACTATCAAATGAGGTGGGAGGAAATGACTGAAGCAATTTAATTCCTGAAGAATCGAGATTCTGAAGGAAGCATTGAAGGGATGAAGGAAACATGTAAAGGAACATCGATCACGATCGAAGAGGAGAATGAAGAAGAAGACTCGATCAACATGAGCCTCTATCCATTCTCTGAAAAAATCAGGAGAGCCAAGCTTCCTCCACATTTTGTCGCTCCAGCAGTTGAAATGTACGATGGCATAGGATATCTTGCTCAACACATCAAAAAATTCATGTTTACCATGATTACGCAAGTAATTAGTTCCCTCGTTCAGTGTAACCTCTTTCCAGGAACGCTCTCTAAAAGAACGCTAAGTTGGATCTCCACTAGACCTCCCCAGTCCATCTCAAGCTTCAAACAGCTGATGGAGGAATTTCAGCAATATTTGACCGCCAGTAAAAAAAGTGAAGAGGAAGAAAATTGAGATCATGGATATAAAGTAAAGGAAAGTGGAGTTCGTAAAGGAGTACAATGAGCACTTTCATAAACAAGTTGCTGAAATTGACGACATCGACGAGAAATCTTGATCAAAGTCTTCGGCAACGGTCTGGCTCATCCTCGGCTTGCTGGAAAGATAGCTGCCAAGGCATCAAAGACACGTGGAGAACATGCTGAAATGATCCATGACTTCCTAAAATTAGAAATAGCAGAAAACAAAGCCAAGGAGCTGATAAGTAGTTTCAAGGTCCCGACCGCGAGTGAAAAGAAGGAAGGACAAATAGGGGGCACCATGACCGGGAGCTCATCTGGTGGGGGATCAAGATACAAGCCATATTACAAAGCCAGAGCTGCCACTCCTTCCTAGGGACTGCAGTATTAAAGCATAAGGGTCTTCGCTGTCGTCCATATTGATCTAGGAAAATATGCGGCGGTTGGAAAGACAGGCCTCTTACCTCCTCCTAAGAGGCCTCAACCGGGGGAAGTTCATGTAGCATTCTGTGAGTATCACGATCACCGTAGTCATAGAACCATCAATTGTGCCAATCTTGCTATGGAACTCAGGATAATGGAGGAAAATAAGTAGAAAGGTAAACAGTAGGTTGGACAATAGAGAGAACCGGCAACCAATATTCTAGCAATCAGTACTCCCGAGCCTGGCAAGAAGAGGAAATACATGTCTGTAATAAAGGGAGTAGGATTTTCTAAAAACCTTGAAATAGAGGTCTGTTATTTGTTTTATCTCATTAATATCATTCGCTTAACTCGTTTACTCTTTTCTTGACCACAAATGTACAAAAAATCTCTTTCCGAAAAAAAAACTTAAAATTCTAATAAAAAGCTTCTTCTAAGAAAATTTAGAGGCCTCTTTTCAGAAGTAGAGCCATTAACCCTGAATAAGAGGAAAAGATATCCATGAAGTACATTGGGAGCTTCCCGAGAGGAATGGAGCCAAGCAGGAAAACTTCCCTCAATTTATTTCACTAAGAAGATGAAGATGGTGTTCTATATCTGCATAATGACTGGCTTGTTATCAGGGCACAAGTAAATGATCATATAATCGAAGGCATCTTAGTCGAAAGTGGGGCTGGAGTAAACATGTGGCAGAAGCAGTAAAGAAAATCAAAATACGTAAAAGCTAAATCAAACCATATTCAGCCGTACTAGGGGGCTTTATGGGAGGAATCTCTGCCAAATCTCAGGAAGCATTGATTTCACCATCACCTTAGGCCAAAGAGATGAAAGACAAACATAAAAGTTAACAACCTTCATTATGACCGGCCTCTCCGGGAATAACACGAACCTAGGCCACCCGGGAATCAATACTTTCAGAGCCATATGCAGCATTCACCATTTAAAAATGAAGTACTTGACTAGATCAGGTAAACTAGTAACTATAAGAGGAAGTCAAAAAATGACCCGAGTTTGTGAGGTTCGCATCATGGAGGGCCTGGCTGAGGGAGGAATGATCAAAAGTGCCGGATTGGATAAAGAGTTTCAAGAGAAACTTCCTTTCCCACCTGGATCAGGCAAAAAATAGAGGGCTGCGAGGCTCCTGATGACCTCCCAACAGAGGGACGACTTTTCAGAGGATGATTGACAAAATGTTCCGGGAACACTCTCCCGTAACATAGAAGCTTATGTTGGTAATATAGTCATGAGAAGTTCCTCAAAAGAGCAGCACATGAAGGACTTAGAGTAAACATTCAACACTTTAGACAAATACCAAATAAAGTTAAATCTGAAGAAATGCTTGTTTGTAGTAACTAAAGGAAGTTTCTTGGCTTCATAGTTGGCCAGTGTGGGATCGAGGTGGATCTGAAAAAAGTCAAGTTGTCCATAACCTTTCACCTCGAAAAAATATCAAGGATGTGCAACCTCTTAATGGAAGGCTCACCGCCTTGAGTAGATTCTTCTTAAAGCTATAAGAAAAGTCAATCCCGTTCTTTAATATCTTAAGAAAGAACAATAAATTTCAATGGGGACAAGAATTCATTGAGGCCTTTAAAAAAATCAAAGAAATGCTCCAGGAGCTACCCAAATTAGGCGTACCAACACCCACTCAAGATCTTTACCTATACTTGTGCGCTTCCAACTGGGCGGTAGCAGTGGTTCTGATAATGGAAAAGGAAAAAAAGGAAATTCTCGTTTACTATACTCGAAAGATATTAGCAGCGGTAGAGGGGCAGCATACTGCCATTGAGAAAGTTCTTTTTGCCTTGGTAATCGCATCTCAAAACCTACGCCCTTACTTCCAATCACATCGAATCTTTGTCAGAACAAACTGGCCGTTAAAGCAAATAGCCAACAATCCAAACGCGTCCGGGTGTGTGGTGAGTTTGACAGTTGAATTCACCTAGTATGAAATCCATTTCCTGCCACAGACAGCAATTAAAGTACAGGCATTAGTAGATTTCATAACCGAAACAAGCTTCGATCAAGAAAAAAAGAAGACTCTCACCTTTTTGTTGTTTTAGTTGAACGGGCCCGATGAAAGACAGGGCAGGGGTAGGGATTGTAGTCCAAACCCCGGACGGACGAGACCTTAACCATGCCATCCAGCTGGAATTCGAAGTAACCAATAACGAGGTAGAATACGAAGCTCTCATTCAAGGGTTGGAAGTTGCTACTCCCTTAGGGGCTACAGGTTATAATAATAATAATATACGATACCCTCCCTTATATACAAAAAGAAAAGAAAGACTCATTATCTTGTGATTTCATGCAGACTTAGAAGTATACTCAGATTCTATGCCGGTGGCTAGGAAAAATGATAACATATATGAAGTGATAGAGGAGAAGCTGTGGAAATATTTGCTCAAAGTACAGGAGTTAAAGGCAAACTTCTCATGATGCGAGCAAAAACATCGTCCCTGGGCAATGAACATTGAAAGATGTGTTGGCGAAGTTGGCTAGCATGGCCGAAAGAGTTCCGAATAAGGTATGGTTGGAAGTCAAAACCAACTCAAGTCTTGATGGAGCGTAAATACTTGCCATGGAGCCACCCATACAAACAGAATTATGAATGACCCCAGTCACTGAATACATACTCGAAGGGAAACTGCCCCTGAAAGAAAAGAGGCAAAATAGTAAAGAGAAGGGCCGCATCATTCTTCTTTGAGGATGGGCACCTTTACAAGCGGTCATTAGCAATGCCCGCCCTTAAGTGTATCACCATGAAAGAAGGGAGCACATTCGTAGAGGAAATACATGAAGGGATTTGTGGAAACCATCAAGGAGAAAAAGCTACAACTCAAAAAATCATGAGGCTTGGATACAATTGGCCAAAAGTAAAAGAGTATTGCAAAGAATACATACGAAAATGTATCAAATGTAGGGATAGCAATGGGTGACGGATACCCGTTTCACCCGATCACCCGACCCCCAAAAACGGGTGAAAAACCCGAAATAAACGGGTGAAAATGGGTGACCGGTAAAACGGGTGCGGGTGACGGGTCGGGTCGGGTGAATATTTTTCACCCGGTCACCTGACCCATTCACCCGATCCGTCACCCGTTTGTACTTATATTAAATAAAAAATATACTTATCTCATATTTGTTGAGTTAATTTAGAAATATTTTGGTTAGTACTTCGTGTTTTAATTTTGTTATTGATATTAAATGATGTGGTACATATTATTGAACAAATATGAATAATTTTTTAAAAAATTAAGCTTATATAAAGTGTTAAAAGCAAAAATAAATTGCTAAAAATATATAAATGGGTGAAACGGGTGATGAAGTTGCGGGTGACGGGTCAGGTCGGGTGATGTGGGTGAAAAACGAGTGACGGGTCCGGTGAGCATCACCCGACCTGAACCCGACCCATTGCCATCCCTAATCAAATGTCAGGAGCACGGTAGCATAATACACAACCCTTTAGCGGTGTAGAAAGCTATTTTATCCCCTATACCCTTCGCCATGTGTGGATTACACATTTGAAACTAGTTAGTGCTCCTGATGCATCCCCGATCAATCGTGGAGGTATCGTAGACTCAAAAAGCTTTGTTGGTTAAGGAAAGACACGAGATAAAATTAAACTGGAAACTCAATTTCGATTGAGAATTTACATAGAAATTCACTTAATCTCCCTCGCCCTCACACATGGACTCCGGACAGTTAAGGATTTTATCCCAAAGTCTTGTACCCTCTCCTGACAGCCAGCCTACGGTTCCTGAACCGCTCCTTGACTGATCAGTCTACCAAATACAAAGTATTGTCACTCAACCCCATTCCTAACCTACTCACCAACTCTCTAGCACTTACACACACTTAAGTCTGATCCACACTTGCCCTGATTATCTCTCTCTTTTTCTCTCGTGTACAGACTTCGTTACATATGAAATAAATGCAAGTATATACGGTTAGTTAAGATGTAACTACCGTCCTATAAGCTCCTCAAGTCAAGGAGTCTATTTCACTTTCGACCAATCACATAACCACCACACTAGTTTTGAAGAGAGGCTTCAACTTGATATGGAGTTGTTAGAACATGTGTTACCTTGTTACTACTGGACACGCCGGTGGCAGCTCTCTCGATTGGTTGAGCTAAACTTGTGTGCTCAACTTGTCTGGCTCATTAATGCTCATAAATTCTCCTTTAGACTTCATTATGGCTATGTAATCTTTCTGATAAGTAGCCTTTACTTATCTTGTCCATTTACACATCAATGAGTTGTATTCTTGTCGTGTTCTAGTTGATAGTGTGAATACGTGAGTCTACATATATATGTCGATCTTCTTGCAGCCTTTATCTTTAATTTTCTCCTTAAACATAAGAGATATCTTTGTGTGGTGCCTGACTTCTTGTGTGTACTAGAAGTTCTTGCGTGGGCTCTCCTGGACAGGTGCCTGACTAGTTGGGTACATTTTGTGAACCGAGTGCGCTTGCAACCTTGCGTGCTAAGCCACTCTTTTTCCTATCTATCTGAATCTTAAAGCTTGACAAACATATCAGATAATAATAAAAGGTTTGCTATCATCAAAACTAAAGGATCTTGACTTAACAATTTTCCCCTTTTTGATGACGACAACCCATCCAGACAAAATATAACATTATAACAGCTTTTATTTATACTATAACCATAGTAGGAAGTTCTTCACTAAGATATTACATAACATAAGGAAAATAGTCTTAACACAAGTACATATCTTTCTTTCCCCCTTTGCCATACAACAAAAATAAGGAGCAACACGTGACTTAAGGTATTGTAAAGGCCATAACATTCCATAGATTACAAAATACAAGTATGATCGTGATAATCTAGATAGAGTGACGAGGTTGGTAATCCCATTCTATAACATCTAGGCCATAAGGTTCATCCTCTGAAAATGCTTTGCACAAGGGTGATTTAGCTATGGTGGAGCGGTCTGATTCCTCATAATCTACTGTGAAATCCATGTAGTGAGGAGTCCTAGAATGAGATGGAGTAACACTTGAGGTTCCAAACCAACTGTGAATAAGTCAGAGTTGGGTTGGATATAGCTTTGGGTAACGTATTTCATTATATGTTTTGTGAACATGAGATTACGAATGGTGGAAAGGATCGTTTTATCATTTGAGTTGTAGCAGCTTTTGTGGAGTTTGTGCCATTTTGTGAGTGGTGAATGTGAAATGATGATCGTGAGTGGTGAATGAACTGAGAAAGTATTTGTAGACAGTTTGAGGATATGCTCGACGACTGCTCGGTGAGTGGTAATAAATGAGGTGCTACGTCTTGTGGGCTATGTTTATAGGCTTTTTAGGTGTCAAGTTTGGAGATTAGATTAGTGGAATGGATGGGACTAAATATCTCTGATCATTTTGCAATTTTTATCAAGGAAGAAGCAGCCAATACAATAAATTTTCATACCAATGGTTTGATCATTCAAGTCGACAAAGAAAATAGTTTGCATTTCATTCATATTAAAAGATAATCTTAGAAACAAATAGTCAATGGCAGCAAAAACTTTTAACGGAGAAAGAAAAATTTAACTTAGAACTAAATTTTTCTCACGGTTTCCACTCATGTCTTTAAGAGATAAAGAACACTCAAGCTTAGAGTAACTCTCACACTCTTTCGAACATCCCTAGCTGAAGTATCCCGACTGGTCCCCGACCTGTCGTGGACTGGTGAGAGACTTCTTTTCCTCTTGAGTGCCAATGCTGTTGCAGTTGGTCTCGGCTCTGATCTTGAGTCCATGCTCTTTGTCAGCTTTTGAGCGACCACTAGCTGATCCCCTTTAGTCTTGATCCCCATTTTGGACACATCTCTAAACAGATGATGTCGTGAGCGGTACACACACACTCATGAAACTGTTGGTGTCCACTCCATTTTGTTATTCGCCTTGGTCACCACTTCCCAATGCACCAAACCATGGTTGACGTATCTACTATACTCTATGGTGAGCAGAATCATTACTGGGAGATCAATCTTCTCCTTGGTCTTGATCGCATATAGCAACTTCACATCTCTTGCATTGACAATGTGGGTGTGTTGGTTCCGTGGGGTGATGTTGTGGGTGAGGATGTTGAAAAGGACCCTGTTGGGGATGGACATTTCCACTGCGTGGAAGTTCTTCATGGTGGCCCCTTTGTTGATCAGCTGGACAATCTTTCCTCCTTGATGGCCCAAGACATTCCAGGTGGTGTCCCTTCGGACAACCTACCCTTCTGATTCTACACCAAATGTGTCGCATATCCAGGACTTGTAGTTGTTGATGCGAACTCCTTAAACTTGAGAGATGATGTAGTCGTTGAAATGGAAAATACAATTCCTTCCCTAACTTGACCTTTCCTGATTATCCTAACTGTGTTACCTTGTTGAGAGAGGGTTAAACGAGAAAGAGATTAAGGTTTTGCAGAGAGAATACTCGAATTATGTTGGTACTTGAAAAGCGTGTCTTATTTCATGGGGGTATACCCCTATTTATAGTATTTTTACATCAGCCCTGAGGTTGCCAGCCTGTCATTGCTCTGTTCATGCTAGGCTTGCTCTCATATTTGCAAGTATAGCCTCTAATCCCTATTTGACCGGACCGAGATGACTGGTCACTTTTGCCCTCTTCTTGCTGTCTTGACCGGACATAGGGATCCGACCGCTATTTACCTTTACTTTTGATTATTTGTGACCAGTCACAAGCGACCGGTCGTTTACACTCTATATAGCCTTACTCTGACCGGTCATAGACGACCGGTGGTTTTACACTCTATTTAGCCAATTTTGACTGGTCACTGGTGACTGGTCTATATTTACACTTCTTCTTTTGGTTGGTCCATTTCTTCACTTATCATCAGTCTCACTAGTTCTACTTTTTGAATTTTCGATGAAGAAAGTGGAACTTTGCATGTTTGCGATTGCTTCTAAAGCCTTCAGGATACCTCTCAAAGCTTTCTGGTTTTACTTGCCTTTTTTATCTTCCCCTATCAGTCCAAAAGTTCTTATTCTTTAGATGAAGAAAAAAAACTTAATAACTCATGCCGAATTCATGGCTTGTGCTGAACTTGTGCCTTCTTCTTGAATATATTCACGTGTTTTCGATGTAGAATATGCAGAGCTCCCTTTTCGGCTGCTTAAGGTCCATCAACTCAATTGTTTCTCTTTTGACTTTTTTGCTTGGAACAAAATATTGTTGAAATTCTTCGGTCAATTGCTTGAAACTTGATATCGACTGCGAAGGCCTGGTTGAGATCCAGATTAATGCCCTCTTGGATAGAGTTCCTGGGAATAAGTTGCAAAGAGCAAGGGAGCTAATCCCTTGTGTGTTCATTGCAAACATAAATTTCTTGATGTGGTGCGCAGGGTCCCCTGTTCCATCGTACTTCACGACCGCAGCAGCGACAAAGTGAGGGGACAACTTCAGTCTCTCTCTCTCTCTCTCGTCGTTTAAACCTCTTTCTCAATAAGGTAACACAGTTAGGATTATCACGAAAGGTCAAAGTTAGGGAAGGAATCATATTTCTATTTCATTTGGCGCCATCTGTGGGAATCGAACAGCTTAAGATTTAGCAACCACGAATCCACCGTAAAGTAGTATTTTGATCATAGTAAGAGTGTTAAAATCAAAAGATTGGGATTACATTTTTTGTAGGTTTAGGTGTGAGGAATTCAGGTGTGGAAATGGCACTAAGACGAGTAAAACGCCACGATGCCGAAGTTAACGACATATATGGCTGCTAGACAGGACAATAGTAGGAGCTTCAGATGCCATTTCTAAGCTGATCTTTAGGGGATCGCAGTAGAAGGATCTAACCAGAGCAATAGATGAAGATAGTTGAAAGGAAATGATCCGCAGGATCTAGAGGGGATGCTAAAGAATCTAACCAGAGCAATAGATGAAAGGATAGTTGAAGGAAATGAAGTCTTGCAGCAGGAGTTGATGCAACAAGACGGGGAATACCAGAGGAAATGGGAAGAAATGACTGAAGCTCTTGAGTGTCTCAAGAGTCGCAGTTCAGAAGGAAGCAACGAGCGAAGAAAAGAAGAGCCAAGGGAAATTTAGAGGATCAGCAAGGAAATAGAGGAAGATGACTCGATTGATATGACTCTCTATCCTTTTTCCGAAAGGATCATGAGAGTGAAGCTGCCTTCTCACTTTGTCAAGCCAACGGTCGAGAAGTATGGTGGAAAAGGGGACCCTGCGCACGACATCAAGAAATTTATGTTTGCAATGAACACACAAGAGATCATCTCTCTTGCTCTTAGCAACTTATTCCCAGTAACTCTATCCAAGAGGGCATTAAGCTGGATCTTGACCAGGCCTCCGCAGTCGATATCAAGTTCCAAGCAATTGACCGAAGAATTTGAACTATATTTCACTGCAAGCAAAAAGTTGAAAGTAAACAATCGAGTTGATGGACCTTAAGCAGTGGAAGGGGGAGACAGTGAAGGAGTTCAGCGAATGTTTTCACATGCAAGTAGCTAAAATTCATGATGTTGACGAGAAGATCTTGATCAAGGCCTTCGGAAATGCATTAGCACATCCTCGGCTCGCTGGAAAAATTGCAACAAAGGCACCTAAAACTCATGGGGAATTGGCCGAGATGATCCACGACTTTCTAAAATCTTAGATAGCACAAAACAAAGCTAAGGAGTTAGTAAATAGTTTTAAAATTGTCGGTGACAAGAAGGGAAATCAGGGAGGAAACAATTCGTCCGGAAACTCATCCAGGGGGGGGGGGTTTAAGATACAAACCTTATACAAAGCCCCTGTCATCTCATCTTCTTCTCAAGGATCACAATATCAAAATGCGAGAGTCACGGTCCACATCGATCCAGGGAGATATTCGGCGGCAATCAAGGAAGGTTATTTTCCTCCACCAAAAAAGCCCCAGCCGGGAGAAGTTCCGGTAGCTTTCTATGAGTACCACGGCAAACCGAAGTCACAGAACTATTAACTATGCTACCTTGGCCAAGGAACTCAGAATTATAGAAGAAGGCAAGAAGAGCAAGGGAAAGAAACCGGCTGGGCAACAAT